>CM070713.1:68747783-69122281 GCA_036346275.1 Otatea glauca | reverse complement strand
TCACGACGGCAGCAGCACCGCCAACAAGGCGACGATCCGGCTGAAGCTCGGGTTGGCTGTCGGGTGCCGTGCGCCGCCGCCCTGGCGCTCGGGCTGTTCGCCGGCCTGTACATCAGGAAGAAGAGGAAGAAGATCGGGGCAGACCTGAGCTCGGTGTTCAATAACACCATTGATCTGAGGAGCATGCCGGGGGTGCCCAAGGAGTTCGACTACAAGGAGCTGAGGAAAGGGACCAACAACTTCGACGAGAAGATGAAGCTGGGGCAGGGCGGGTACGGCGTGGTTTACCGCGCCACCGTGCTCGGGAACACGGCCGGAGCATGGAGGTGGCCGAAGCAGTTCTCCGGGCCAACACCAAGGGGCAGGAGGACTCTCGCCGAACTCAGCATCATCAACCTCCTCCGGCACCGCAATCTCGTCAAGCTAGTCGGTATGGAATTTTTCTTTGCTCTGTTCATTTCGCATCGTTCTTGGCTTGCTCACTTCTATATTTCTTAATTTTGTCTAATCTGTTCTAGCTTCTTGCTCTGCTCCATTCGCATTGTTCATTCTTAACGATCTGTTATAGTCTGTCCTGATTAAGAATACCTGAATAGAACGTTGTGGCCAGCCTGATAAACTGCCGTTTGGCTTTTAGCTTCTCTAGTTTTTTCATGAGTTAGAAGCTTTTGGGGGGACTCGATTTAGAGTATTTCGTTAAGAACTTCATTGCAAACGTCAATCAAAATTTCAATACTAACACGGGACGGGATATGATTTAAAAAATTTCATGTTCTGGTTTATTAGCTTTACATTTAGTACTCATGAAGCCGTGATAAGACTGCATCCAAGTTGTCACGATTATGCCAATACTCTTTACATGCTCAACAACTATTTTCTTGGATGGTTACGTGAAAAATGAAATCTTCCAGGCTGTCGGAAATGTCAAACGCCGCGTATAAATAGACAACAACAGTATGGAACTTTATACGCATCAATTAGAGGATAACGATGCGAGAGGGCTACTACTACTTGCACAGATCTCTGAAGAAAGTAGTATAAAATAAATTTTCGTGCTAATTACACCACTTAGTCATCAAGACTTTTAAAAGTTGACCGCACCAGTTGGTATCTTAATAGTACAAGATTAAACCAGGACTAGTTCTCGTAGTAGTGAAGGTTTTGCTTATATGATTTGGTATTCGCGATCATGATCGAATCGTGAGCAGTGCAGAATAATATTCCAGAGTTAACATTTTTATAATGAAAATTTGACCCTGTTTCTCCTTGCCTACATGGTTTTAGGAGAGAAATAATTGGTAGTTGTAGAACGGCATGCCGGACAAAACTCATCTCTGACTTTTGAACGACCGGGCTGCTAGCAAAAATAATCTGATTCACTATTTGTTTATGACATTTCGTAAAGACACACAATTTTCATACGTGTTCTGGAAAAAATGATTAAGCAACCACTGAAAAAGTTTGACGACACATTTGCAGGCTGGTGCCATCAGAATGGTGTTTTACTGCTGGTGTACGACTTCATGCCCAACGGCAGCCTGGATAAGCATCTCTTCGGCGGCCCGGATGCTCCGATCCTCAACTGGGAGCAGCGGTACAACGTCGTCGCCGGCGTCGCGTCCGCCCTGAACTACCTCCACCACGAGTACGATCAGATGGTGATCCATCGCGACATCAAGCCGTCCAACATCATGCTGGACACCGCCTTCAACGCCCGCCTCGGCGACTTCGGCCTCGCCCGCGCCCTCGAGTCCGACAAGAGCTCCTACACCGACAAGATCGGCGTCCCTGGGACGCTGGGTACATCGCGCCGGAGTGCTTCCACACCGGCAGGGCGACGAGGAGTCGGACGTGTTCAGCTTCGGCGCCGTCATCCTGAGATCGTCTGCGGCCGCCGCATCTCCTGCAACAACCCCGCCGGGTGCAGCCAGCTGCTGGAGGGGTGTGGAAGTACCACGGCGCGGGCCGCATCCTCGAGGCCGTCGACCCAAGGCTCGCCGGCGAGTTCGACGAGGGCGACGCCGAGCGGCTCCTGCTGCTAGGCCTCGCGTGCAGCCACCCGAACCCCGGGAGCGGCCGAGGACGCAGGCCATCCTGCAGATCCTGACGCGCTCCGCCCCGCCGCCGGACGCCGCCGTCGAAGCCCGCGTTCATGTGGCCCGCTCAGCCTGTCGTGCGCGCGGGCGAGGACGGCGAGATGCCGACGTCGTCCAGCGGGGTCACCAGCACGGTGATGACCACGTCGTCGTACTACGCGTCGTCGCCGGGGTGGACCCAGACTTACCAGGTCAGCAAGGAGCACGACGTGGCCGAGAGGGACGTGGCTACGGTGTGAGGCGGCTGAGCGGGACGAGTCAATGGTTCACGTGGCATCAAGGCCAGACAAGACCGTGGAGTTGGTGACAAGGGCGTAGCAAAGTAAATAGAGCAATAAGATGTAACTAAGATAAAGCCGCCTGTCTTCGCTCGCTTTTCCCATCACGTAATAGAGATCTCGCATGAGCCATAAGAATGAAGTTAAACACATTAAACAATGGTCATCGACGGGTGAGAAAGTCGAAAAGATCCGAGAGGTTAATTTTGATGGTGCAAGTTTTGGCGACGCTTTCAGAGGGTGATGAAGGTTGGGCCATCTCTAGTATGGTACATTATTTGAGTGCGACGTAGAAAGAATGACAGGTGCATTATAAAGGTATATAAAATGTGCATGCGAGATTGTGAATGGTGTTTGCGTTCAGAGAGCTTTTCCATTTCCCGCGTTAAGTACTAGGTAGCAGTACAAGTGTACAACTTTTATCTGCAGTGTTCGCTGATTACCTTTTGCCTTTGCCGTCCAGTTCCGAAGCTAATAGTGCTCTATATAAATAGCCGCCATATCGGTGTTTTTTTTTAGTTGACCTGTTCTCTGTACTAGCTTTCAGTAATAGTCGAAAGTTGAGATCAGCGTGCATACCATGATTTTTGTACTATTAATCCCATCTGTTAAGTGAAACCTGGAGATGTGAGTTTTTCCAGCCTTGAGGAGCTCTGTTGTCCTTCAACCAAAAAAAGCAACTCTGCATCTCTTTTTTCGCGACCGCCTGAAAGCACACCTTTCCCTTTTGACGGCTAATTGCCGCGTCGTACTATTGATGTGTTTTCAGTACGCCCGATCGCAATGTTCGGCGTTCAATTTTGGGACGATGGAATGGATAAGTAGGATATTTTGCCACATAGCAGAAATTTTCTAGTCTTAATCCGAAAGCAATATTTCTATAGATACGCTTGTGTCAAAAATATGACGACGGATCGATCGACTCAAACACACCTAAAATACCGGTTTAAATTAGTTTGTGGCGTATAGCTGATTTGATCATGCAATCGCAAGATAGATAGAAAAATATATGTTCAAAGCCGATATAATATGACAACAGTAAAGATCTAAACACCTAATGTAAGTCGATTAAATCAACAGTAATGATAAGTCTAAACAAACGATTAAGACCGATTAGATGGTAAAAAGTAGATTTTTTCAAAAAGACGATGTACAACAATATCGGAGAAAACCAAACTCGACGTAATCGATGAAAATCAACAATCGGCGATTCGCAACTTTATTTATCAAAATCAGATCACAAGATAGATTCTAAATTACAGAGATACTCCTAATTGGCAGGAAAGTAAATAAAAAGTGTATACGAGTTGTTTGCTTGTGTTGTTTCTCTACTTGCTCTTGGTTCCCTTTGTATAGTGCATCTGCCGATCGTATCATTTTTCAATACATTGTCAACTCCGATCCAGATTGGTTTTTGCACAGATAAAATTCTATATTTGAATCAACATCGATCAATCCTATCTTTAACTTAACTTTTCTCCCTTTAACCGATATCGATCAAAAATATCTATTTTATCCTTTAGTCTGACAAATAAACTATACTTTGCCAAGTTTAGGTGCAAACAAATATAACTGCTTTTGTACTGTAGACGGATGAGTGGTTCCAGTCACTTGCCTCTGCCTCCATTAAACAAGTATATACTCTTATGTCGTGTTACGTTTTGTCATCTCCACATTATTATTATTTTCAGTAGTTACGGAGGGACATATAGGACATGTAATCAATTGCGCAAGGGGGAGAGAAACGGAAACGAAGAGTCTTGGTGCACGTTTTCAAAGATGCTTCTTATTTTTATGGGTTCAAACATCACGGTTGGGTTCTGAATGTCGTAAGTAGTGTGGAGCGAGTTGAATTATATTATGCTGCTACTAGTTGTGCTGGAAACGTGGTCAAGATATTGATTGGCCAAATCCTGGAAGGTTCCCATAGTCCCATAAGGCAAAGAATATGGATGCATGGAAGCTGCTGCTGCTGCTTCTTTTTCCATTTGGCAGAATACTCTTGTCAGGCTATCATGGATAAGCGATGCTACTATCAGGTTGGTGGAGGTTGTTCAGAAGAGTAGGAAAATTATCCATCGTACTGTGTTGTTAGACTAGGGCAAATTAACCCGTTTCATTTCAGAATCTATCGTCGTCTCCTCGGCGGCCTATTGAAGCTAGTCGATGGACGTACCTCTGCTGCCAAATACCGCAGGCGGCTTACAGTTACAGTAGAAACTAGAAAGGCATTGATCATCCACGGATCACGATGAAGAATGAAAAGATTCATTCAAACTGTCGTCAACCGCAGGTAGCGTCCCGAGTCGAGCCTGAAAAGTACAGGTGAGGCATGGATAGGACTACCACGTTCTTTTTCGCTTTGCTCTTTTGCTTTTCTCCTTTCGCCCTACTAGCAGTACGCAAGAAGCATCCAAGCCATGCAAATCAACTGGGCCGCGTAAGATGTGATAGCCGGATGTTGACATCGATCTTTCTGAGTTCTGACTCCAGCCCTTTTTTGCGGCTGCTTGCTGTTATTCCTTTGGCAAAACAGTGAAAAAATAGGAGGAAACGAACTTGTCCGGGTGTTCGCTGCGGACTTACGAGTTACGACCTGGATGGTTTGTTGCTATTGATCATGAATACTTGTCATTTTATCAAATTTTAGTAGCGTTGATTAAACTTGACAAGTATTTAGTTTGCTATTAAATTTTGGTAAGATTCTTTTCTCCTTTTGTTCTTTAGTTGATTTTCTTGCCAATCACTGGTCAAAATATTGATAGCTAATTTAGTGACTAAATTTTGACAATACTGAATTTTAGTAAGGTTTAGTGAGATAAATTTGTCATCAAACCAAAGAGGTCTTTATTCCTCCGGCTAGGGTGCTAATGGGCTTGGACCAGTCCAGACTTTTGGATTAGGTCGGCCTAAAACTGCAAATAGATTAGACTTATTTTGGATCCATAACTATTTAGACCAGATCTAACCCTGGGCTAGGCTTGTATCTCATGTTTTTCTAGTAAATATCTAACCACCAGCCAAGTAAACCAATTGATATTGCCTTTAGCACTAATACTTTTTTTGTTTTACATACTTCAACAACACATTTTAAGTTCTAACTTTCAAACTTTGTTTCCAGTAAGTGAGATGTAATTATAGACCTAGTTTTATCACTTGAATATTACACTGTAAACTGTCAATTCATCGAACAAAACAGTTTGTCTACGTAAAGGCCCAAATCAAGACATAGGCTTTCATTTGGGCTTAGCCGGGCTAGACCTCACTCTTTCTGGATCAAATTGAATATAGATCTATAAAAAATATATTAGAATTAGACCAAATCTGTACTGGACTTTGGCTTATTAGCATCCTTACCTTTGGCAAAACGTCCTCTGCCAACTATCTGATTCAGATGCATCGCAGGCCTGCGGCCCAACATTGCTACGTCGCAAAGCTGCACACACTGGTACTAGGTGGGCTTCTAGCCTTAAAGGGTGGGCTTTCTACCCAACGCCTGAGAGGCGATGTGCTGCTGTACTGGGGTAACGGGGCAAAATCAGAGACATGATACGACGTGAGCAGCTGCAGTAGTACTCCGATGCACATTTTTTTCCTTCATCGTTGGTCTTCTCCCGAACGAATTATAAATCTAGTATTTCTCAATGGTAAAAACACCGATAAAATGATATTTGTCATTTGTCATACTCCTTTACTACGATAGGTGATCTGGTACCATAACGGCTCTATCTACCACATCAACTTCCCAAAAACACGACAAGTGATGGATCTACCTTCCTACCGAGGACGGTGTATTGAGACAGGTATGTGCCAAGCTCGTGTAACATAGTAGCTCGCTTGTCGAATGGGTTCTTTGCATGTCATACGACAAGAGGTGCCGCAGTTGTCGCGAACCCGCCGCGTAGGAAAGTATGGTAGATGACACGTGTTGTCCGCACATGCTTCAATGGAAGAGAAATAGATTTTTAATTTTGTTTAGAAGATGGCCAAAGATATAAAAAAAGTGTGATGGGCCAAATAGTCCAAAGCTATTAATTCCAAGAAGGCAAATTTTTAATAATATAATTTTTAAAATAATTTTACAAAATATACAAGAAAATACTCCTCTCCAACCGTTAGAAAGCGCGTTGTGTGAACAGAAAAGACGCTATTTTTGCAAGGCTAGAATTAAAGGAAAACGATGATTTCGCGTCTAGGCTGCAGTCTGCACACACATTGCAGTAGCACCAACTGGCCTGACGCCCGACGCCCGACGCGAGCTGCCCGATGAGTATGCCCATGTTTTCACTTTGCCGCACGCACAGCCAGGAAAAAGGCGAGCCAACGGGAGGGTGATTGGACGGGATTGGACATGAAAAAGGGCCCCATGGGCCATGGAGAAGGATGAAGGCACGTATCGGGACCGGGAGCTCGTCGTCACGTGCCGCAAAACGCCAACTGCTGCCAGTTACCGTTGCTGCTGGTGCTGGCCGGGCGAGCACAGTATTGAGCATAGCCACAAATACCACGGTGCCTCCTCCCTTCTGGACTCATCATGTGCGCCTGCCTGTAGTGGCACTCGCATCGCCGTCGAGCTGCAGAGGCCTTGTATTTGTCAGCTCCCTTCCCGCGGATCCTTACACAAGAGCCTGTCTGCAACATCCTACTATTCATTTATGATATAAATTGGAAAAGTTAGCACGTTTTAAGTAGGCATAATGCATACTTTGATTTAGCCTAGATCACTTATCTATAACCCTTTATAATACACCTAAGCAATTTTTTCTATATCCACCCTAAATAATGCACCTCATTAGAGATGGCCCAATATTCGTGGCACCCAAGAAACGCCTTCGTAAACTTCAGATTCATCAAAATGAACGCCTCACATCTTTTCTCGCTTTACTCACTCACATCCGATGGCCATTATTTAGTATGTCTAATCATCCTCGTGGCTACCAAATGCACTTCCCCACCTACATATTTGGAAGGAGAGCGAATCAAACAAGGAAATAAATAAGGAGGATCCGCATGCAAAGAAACCAGACTTGAATTTTTATCGCCAAAATTGTGCGTACTACATATTTGGAAGGAGGGTGAATCAAACAAGAAAATAAACAGGAGGATCCGCATGCAAGGAAACAAGACTTGAATTTTTATTGTCCGACATTGTGATCGTATTTTTTTCGAATATGACCCTTCTCGAGACTTTTTACTGGTTCTAGCCCCATAAAGCCTAATTTCAAATAGACGGAGAGTGCCGAATTTTTTTATCTAAGGAACCAACGGCTTAATTTTTTCAATTTTTTCATGGAACCAACTTCATGATGAGCAATCGCTTAATTTTTATCTTTTTTCTTGCGGATCCAGATGGTCACGAGCGCAGCTTTATTTTCCCATATTTTTCCAAATCATCCCTCAGAGCCCACAACAGACCTTCCTCACCTCCAAAGATCAACAAGGAAAAGGAAACAAACGTCTTGGAATCAAGGAAAAGGAAACAAACGCCCCGAAAAGGAAAGGGCCATACATTACGTTTGGAAAAAGAAAATCGGAGATGGGCAACATGCCAGAGAACGCAGGTCCGCAATGGCTCCATGGTCGCCATCGGTGGCTTTGCCGACGCGCGAGGTCGCCATCGGTGGCCGTTTCTCAAAATTTATAATTTAATTTTTAAAAAATAATTTTATTAAGTACAAAATAATCGAAAGTTTTTTGAGATTTTTTCTAGAATTTTTAACCTAATGTGCTATCTTTCAAAAATCCTTCTATATTTAAAAAAATGAAGGCAACTCACTGTAGCTTCTTCTAGTCAGAACCTGCACTGCAGAAGCTTCTCTTCCTCCCTCCATTAAAGCAAGAAAGAAGCTCCAAAGCTCCATCAATCCCGAACCAAATCTCCTCTTTCCATCTATGATGTTAATTCCCAAATTTCGTGCTCTATTGCCAAAATTTTCTCCCAACTGATTTGATCCCAAATTATGGTTTCCATAAATATGCTTGTTTCGGGCTATAAAAGCCGCGAGCTCTCCTCCACCCCATCGCATTGCGTAAATCCCAAGTGCTCCTCTTGTAAAGATCGCCGATTTTGGAGGTAACCCAAGCCATCACCGTCATCTTTCCCAACGAATTCACCGCAACCGTGACTCCTCCTCACAGCGCCGGTGCCGACGATCTCGCCGCACTGCCTCGACCCATCGCGACCGGCCGCCACCGCTGACCTTCTCCTCCTCATGCCAAGCCAAGCCTGAGAGCACTCTATGCTCTCTCGTGGAAGCCGCAAAAAATAATCTAAAATCGAAAATTCTTTTTCTTTCTCTTTCTTGATTTAAAATCTTTGGGAGCCTGCGCCATTCGACCTCCATTTAGTTCCGTTTTCTTTCTAAATCCATTTAAAATTCTAAATTTTTTTTATTATTAAGTGTTGTATTCATACTTATCTTCTCATTTAATTGATAAGCATGCATCTGTTGTCAGAATAAGAAGAGTGCACTATACTAGTTTTCAATGTGAGGGCGCCCCTGTGTGAAAACTCAAGTTATTTCTAATACTCCGCAGCCCACGCCAACTACTAATAACAGTAGACAACTTCTTTCAATCCTTTGTGTCTAAGAAACTAGCCCATTTACTCCAAATATCATTTTATCTTATTCTAGGTCAACCTGAATATTTATTTTCTCGTCTCTCACACATCCGGCCATCACCATCCTGATGGCGCGGTGGCGCCGCTTCATGGGCGGCTTGACAGGGATGAGCTCGGTTGTATGACCATTCTCCCCTTCCGGTGCCTCCTCTCCATTCCTTCGCCAGGCTCCTCTCAAATCAGGTCAGGTCTATGCCGATAGCACCTAGATTCTACCAGGTTTGAGACGTCTCGCCGCGGTGGGTGGCTCGGGGGCGAGGTGCGCAGGCGACAAGGTGGCGAGCACCCTACTGCTAGAGCTAGCGACGCGGCACGGGATGCGACGGTCTGCATGTGGCAACGCTTAGTGACGATTGTGCGAGGTACAGAGGCATCGGTGGGCATGGTGGTACAGTTTAACACAGTGAACCCCACAAAACAAATATATGTATCATCCTCAATGCAAGTTTTTATGTGTCTTGATTATTGATCTATGTGCCCAAGCTATGTCTTATCTGAGACACTATTTTTTTCACTCTCTTTACTTTTATTTTTTTTCTATCTTAATCTAAAACCTACTAACTTCATTCCTGAATAGAAGACGCTTAAGAATTTTACACTTCAACGAGGCAAATGTATAAAAGACAAAATTATCCTATTTTTGTGTCTATTACTCTAGTCTATAGTATTAAATGATCTTGTAAATAGCCAAAGGGGAGGACTATATAAGGAAAAGAGAGTGAAAAGTCATCTCAAAATTGTAGAATGACATGTATTTAAGAACAAAATTTGAAAACTAGAATGATATGTACTTTCTCCTGTTCTCGAATAGATGATATTTTAGGATTTTGCACTTCAACCAAGACAAGTGTGACGAGGATCGTTGATCTGTCAAACACCTAAGGATCTCATATCGATCATTTAGGTCGTGACCCTTTAGATTACGACCACTCTTCAAGTCACGACCTTTCTAGGTCGTGGACCTCCCTTGGCCACGATCACTCAAGGCTAGAGGTAGGCGCTTGGGCAAAGCCATTTCGAGCCAAAGACGAGGCACACTTGTCCCGTGGCTCTAAGATAGCACTATTGAGAACGGCCGCGCCGGCCCAAAGACGCTTGCTCGAGCCACACCGTGACTACCAACCGCACGATGGGTGGCTCGGCCAAGATGGCGCGATGGCCATGCTCGGGCGCGCATGGCTCGCACAATGCTTCAAAGACGGCAGGACGCGACCCGCCAACATGCGGCAGGGCACACGACCGGCAAGTAGGGTGGGGATGGGCAGGGGTTGGAGGAGCTGCCAGCCTATCGCTGGGCTGTTGTAGTCGTGGATCGCACCGGGCCCCCGAGCCGCTGTGCCCCGCCTCCCTCCTCCCGCAGCGCAGCTTGCCTCCCACATCCCGCGCCGCGATCGCCTCACCTCCCGTGGCTACTCACCTCCCTCATTGTGTCGCGTCCGCCTGGCCTAGTAAGGAGGAGGAGGAGGTCGGGTGGCCACCAGGCGGGTGAGAGCAGGAGGAGGAGGGAGGCGAAGGCCCGGCCGCCGTGGCTGGGCAGTGAGAGGAGACTAGCCGAGAGCCCGAGAAGAAGTCCGTTGCCCGAGACGAAAAAGAGATGGAGATGAGAGAAAGAGAGAGAGAGAGCAGGCTACGAGGAGGCAAGATCGAGGCAAGCAGCAAATGCGGCGGATTCTTAGCGGGCAACGGCGTGGTCGCGCGAGACGCGATGCGTGGAGGCGCTCTGCCACGCACATATTCGGATATTCCCATCCCGCTGTAGATGATCGCCCGAGAGAAAAAGAGAGGAGGGGAAAGCGGGATTGAAATGAACGTGACATGTTGAAAGACATAAAGTTGATTTTAATTTTATCCTCGCATGTCCGCACCTCGCTTAAACGCTCAATGCATGCTGATACAACGCATGAAAAGAAATAAAGATGTTTTAATTTCCATCCATGCACGCTACCATTTAAACGCCAACTGACAAATGATACGACAAAGGGAGGGGGAAAAGAGAAGATTCGGGCACGTGCTGAGAAAAAGTGACTGAAAAAGAAAGCAATCATAATTTTAACCTTTCTCTCGTTCTCTCCGCTCTAAGACAGCAGGCCGAGAAATGAAATAAAGTTGCTTTCAATTTTTCATCCCAGCGCTACCGATTTCAATTTGCAACGCATTTCGACAAACACACCATAAAGACAGAGTGACGGGCTCATTTGTTCTACACGCTCTCCCGCGCTTCTCTTCTTACACATTTTGCTCAAGACATTTTGCACATCTCTCTAATTGCTTTCGCTTTTTGTTCTCCGCCGCAAATAAAATATTTCACAAGAGAAAGAGTAGGAGAGCACGCCTCACTCTCCAAGTCCCCTCATCAGATCAAGAGATCGATCCACGCCAACTCTCCCCAAAGATAAGACACTACAAAGATGGATGACCGTCATTTGACTCAAGATGCACGACATCGAGGATGCCTCATTCATTTCAATGCCTCATACATTCCGGATACACAACGACTATAGAGTATCTCTCACCGCACTGAGACTTATGTTGGAGGTTTTGTACTCCATCGAGATGCGTATGGCACATTATTAATCTTGTTGTGCATGCAGGTTTGGTTTTAATGAAACCTAGTTTAGAGAGCATACGCAGTTATCGATTTTATTACGTGTTAGTCCGTAATATTTGCCATTCTTAGAGTATCGCAGACCAACAATAAGGAATCAAGAAGGTTCAACTTTGATATGAAAGTTAGATCGAACTCAACATATACTATGCCGAGCGGTCCAAAGGCTATGAGCATATTATCACCGCTTTTCATCAACTGCAATAATGGTGAGGCATTGGTTATTGAAATGGATTGAGAAATTGCTAGGCATTTTCGTCATTTTTAGAAATGTTTTACAATGCAACCACACATTTATCCAAAGGTGTACTACCTAACTTCTTGCTTAGTCATCAAGTGACTTTGGACTATTACTACGCTTTTTAAAAATAGAAATAATTATATTTTACATCATATTATAGAACCAATGGAACAAAAAAAATTAAAATATTTTCAAGTTATTTCACAATTGTACTGTTTTGCTACTATTTTGGATCATCAAAGAAAATTACTTGACTTGCAGGGTGACTTCGAGGGAATAGGTGAGGCATTCGATCTTGATTTCTCCGAGGCCTATACTCATATTTACAACAAGTTTTTAGAATTTTCACAAATATTATGAGAAGTTTGGCAAAAGTGAACCAAGAAGATTTACCTCAACAACACAATAAGCACAAGGCGCTCGACCGCTTCAAACATATGGAAGAAGTCGAAAGGCAAGTTGTCCGCCTCGTCTTTCCAATCGCCGAGCAGTCGCCATGGAATCCATGAGTAGAGGTCAACCACTACCTTGACACGCCTTCGTGGAGACCGAGCTTGGCATGGACGAGAAAAATCAACTCAACTTACTCTTGTGGTGGAAGAATAACCAACGATTTACCCCATGCTATCCCATTTTGCACAGACGTATTTACGGTTCGGTGTCCACTAGCTCATTGAATCCACTTTCGCTTGGTAGGGACGATACTTGAGCCGAGGAGGTCATCTCTCGACCTAAGATAGTTGAGGTAATTACATGCCTCAAAGACGGGAGCGGCAGTGATGACAGACACAACATCACCGAGGATCCGAGATCACGGACGCGTAGCCGACTTTGACAATCTCACCTCGGGTAGTCTATGTATATATACGTAGTTATCAGACTCTTTTTTCACCGAGGGTATCCCACACTGAGGTGTAAGGTTTTAACGAGGCAAGAACTCAGATATGTTCAAGATTTAATAAAATTTACTTCTTTTTCTCACAATATTTGTATCTATTGCCGCTGGTCTTACGTATTTAAATTGGCCTTACTGCATGTTAGGGGGTGTATGTCGTTAGATTAGTAGCTGTACTACACCGGGCATCTGCGATTTTTTCTTTTTCTCTCCCTTCTCTCATTTCCCGTTTCTTGCTGTCACTTTCCTTCTACAGCAACCTCACTTCTTTCTTCTCTGTTGCATGTACGAAGCTCCCTTTTTCAATGCCCTGCATGTGGTTGGGACTTGAAAATGAGTGCCCATTTGTCGTAGCTACACTACTAGTAATGTTAGTAACTTATGATAATTTTTTGCGATAATATTAATAACATCTTTCTATTTTACGACAATACTACTAGTAGTTTATAAGACGTATTTTTTGTACAATCAACTCTGTGCGTCTCTAGGTCCTTTCCTCTCGTCGCAATAGTATAAATGGGCTGGGTCTAGATTGGCACGGCACGAAACGCAAATGGGCAGTGCCTGGGCTCGCCAAAGGCAAGCCGGGCAGGGCCAGGCCGACACGGCGGTCACAACGGGCCGTCGCGGCCCGGCACAATTTAGGTCCGAAGCACGATGGATCCGTGCCGGAGCCAGCCCGACCCAGCATGACGCTCACCTCTACTCAAGGTCGTGACGACCACTCAAAGGCGCCACAACCACTCCTTATGTCATGATCACTCCGACCTTGTTTACGACCACTTTAAAGTCTCGAACCTCTCCTAGATCATTAGTCTTAGACCTCTCATATGCTAAGTGTATAAAAGACTAAATTACTCTATTTTATTTGACCATTTATTGCTATTGGATAGTGTGTATTACTCTAGTCCATACCATTAAATGATCTTGAAAATAGCTAAAGGAGGAGTATATAAGGAAAAGACGATAAAATTTATCTTAAAATTGTAGCATGACATGTATTTAATAATAAAATTTGAAAGTTAAAATGATATATATTTATAAACGGATATAGTATTTATGAATGAAAGGTCCTTACCAACATAGCTGAAATCACTGCACTAGAGTGCCCTGTTAAGCGGTCCTCCTCCTAGGTTCGAATCACAGGCGACCAGAGCGCCTCTCTGACCGACCGTGTCCCGATCCGCGCATTGGTTCCACGTAGCATTGCATGCGGTAGAGACCTTGTCATGACAGCTAATGTCTCGCAGCTCCTCCCCACTTGAAGACAAATTAGTTATCTTCGTCTTCTTTTCTTCTTCTTCTTTTCTTTCTTTCAAGGAATTGAACGCGTAAATGAGGGTTGGTGATACATCATACATTTGCTTCTTGTACTAGTACTCTACTCACTCCAAGTGCATGCAAGTGGTTGTGATTTTTCTTTCAACACAACAAGTGCGCTGCTTCTCTTCATTTTCGGGTCTCAAGCACTTTCAGATCTGTTCAGACTTCGGAGGGTTTAAAATCAGTTTGAGATTCTAAAAGCCAGTAAGCTTTTTAAATAATTTAGCTTTTAAGTAGATTTTGATATAAATTAGAAGCCACATATAACTACTAACTAGAAAAAGGTGAAAGCTCTTCGAGATCTGCATTTACAACTTATTGATGAGGGAATTTAGTTGTTTGTTAAACGACTTATTATGAAAAGTTATAGTCATATTTTAATTAAAAAACTAAAAAACAGCTTTTTCAAAAAAACTAAAGCTCCCGCCCTCGGATAGCGTCAAACGGAAACGACAAGACAGTAACTTTCTCCGTAAAAACAGCGAGGAACTCAGATCTCGTCGTCTGTCTAACAAGGAAGCCAAGTTACTTTTACTCAAGCCTACTAACCTTGGACAACGAAATAAACCATGCAAGCTAAGGATAAAAGGGAAAATTTTTTGAAGGACAGCTAGGTGTGAATTATATTAGATAAGAGAAGAGATTACAGGAAAAAGGCGCAGGATTCTCGCACTGTGGTGAAAATACAAGAGGAGCACAACAAAAACATGTGGAAGGGCGCTTGGTGGGTCAAGCGTGCTGCAGAAGATTTTAGTCGAACACCCCAATGATGATCCGCACCATCGCCTCGCCTTTGAGGGATTGAAAGATATCCTCATTGCAATTGTATTCGCTCAAACACTGTTGTTTTCTCTCCACCATTGCCAACATGTTAGAGTAATCGTGGTTCTAACAGCCTTTGCGAAGTCTTGGTCGGAGGCTTGTTTGGTGGAGGCACCAATCTTGGAAGGTTGCATCAGCATCCAATGGCTTGGTTTGAGCGATGGTAACTTTGCCCATGTGGCTACACGGCTCCCATAAGCGTCGAACTTGTGGGCGCCTATGAATAGGTGATATGCGCTCGAGATTCCGTGAGCACATCGGCAAAATACCGATTTGGCCACCCTCATGAAGCGCCGCATACCGTCCATAGTCGGTCATGGTTTGTGAGCCATAGGAACACTTTGCATCGCAGAGAGCCCACGTGGACCAGATCGTGGCATGGAATGAAACGAAAGTACTTGCCGCGAATTGCATGCGATGTCGATGAGGCCGTAGATGCCGTAAGTCGCTTGATTCCAAGTTATAGAGTCCGAATTTGAGGTGTAATTGCACGCATCGAATTTTGACCCATAATTTGATGTATTGAAGTAATAGCTCGTGTCACCCTTGTTTGATGTCTCTAATCCAGCTTATTGTTAGATAGGGCATCTAGCACAGAGCGCGACTTGCGCTCGAGTGTTTGAAGAGGTCCGCGCATGGTGTGAAGGCGCCATTCCTGAAGCCATCCGTCCGCCCGTAGGTTGCTCGCTCGCCGCCTCCAATGGTTATGTCCGTGGTCCGCGAGAAAAGTCGGCAATCAATTCGATCGCACGGCGTAGACATCCCAATCCATGGCCTTTCCGCACTGGCCCATCCGAGCCACACCCAACGGAGGCGAGCGCCGGCGAACTGTTTAGGTCGAGCACTCCTAAGCCCCCATGTTGTACGGGCGACATATCGTTGTCCATCGATTTTGCGCTTCCTCCGTGAATCGCCCTTTGCTCGCCCATAAGAATTTTCTCCGCAGCTTATCTAGTGCCAAAAGAAACTTTTGGGGCCTTGATTGCATGAGCAAGTAGATCGGGAGCGGCGAGAGGACCGCTGACTAAGATGAGACGCCCCCATGGTGAGATGGTCGCCTCACACCGCTTAGACGACGCGCCGCTTTGTCCAAAATGGGTTGCAGATCCGCACGCCGAGCCGCCAAGAGTGAGTGGCATGCCCTGTATTTGATGGGAAAATTTGAAATTCCTCCTCGAAAGGGTCGCAGGATGCTATGAATGTTCGGATGATTTCTTCGATTGGCGCTATAGAACTTTTGTGCATGTTGACTTGAAGACCCGAGGCTTCTCCGAAAGAATTGAGGATGCGGATGATTGCTTCAAGTTCGCTTAACCGGTTCGTGAAGATTAATGATCATCCGCGAAGAGTGAAAGTCGGAGAGAGGGTGCACGTCCTCTTAGAGAGGATAGGACGCCATCTTGGGTGGCTTTGGTGAGGATGTAATGCAACGGGTCAATGGCAAGCAAGAAGAGATAAGGCGATAAAGGGTCGCCTCTGCTCGAGCCCGCCGGTGCTTGATGTGAGGCCCCGCACCCCATTGAGGACGTCGCCATGCTGGTTCACAGGTCGGTAGATTGCTCTAATGGACAATGGAGAGAGGATCCGTGCTTCAGTACATTATCTGTACCCAAAATCCCAAATAAGCAAAGTAAGTTTGTTCTGAATCTATCACGGGCAAACTCTGCCCCTCTTTTCTGGCCTTCCATGACCGATAATGGACGATGACATTGTAGTTGCAAAGTTAGATTCCTCGAATGTTTGCTTTCATTGATCATACGTCTCCGTTGACACGGACGTCGAAACCACCGTTTCGCTTCTTATGACATATACGGCAGCGCTCAAACCCTGCCACGGTTCCACCCAAAAAAATGACTACCATCTAGGCCGCAATAGTTGGTTGTTCTGAAAAACAACACAGGAAAAGCATGCATCTGGTGCATCAAATCAACCATGAAAAATAGATAGAAATATCTAATTCTTTCTCTCTGTGTGGTGATTAAACAGTAGCGTATCCCTACACAAGGGCATCCAAGGACGCAATACGAGTTGATTGCCGCTATCATCTGGGACAATTCGATCCGGTTACTGCTGCCGATACAGCCTACAGGCGAAAGCAGAGGTTAGATCGAATTATTAGGAGCCCATTGATTAAAGCACCAAGTCTACTTTATGCCAGAATTACCTCCCCAAACACAGACTGCCTTCTCGCAATTATCATGGTACAGTCCTACTTGACAGTTTAAGCACCGCTTGTGTTGCGGTTGAGCACAGCCACACGGAAAGCAAGCATCTGGAACAAGATAAGAGAAACAATATTAAAGTAGATTAGTCGGAGAAAGTTGAGAAGACCAGGACCCCTCTATTGTGAAGGTGTGGCCTTGATGGGGATGACCTGTGCTCGTGCATGGTACAGGTGCAGGCACGAGAGCACGGCCGTAGTGCCAGCGAGGAAGACCGGGAAAATGAGATGACAGCAGTCTTTAAGCAGAAAGAGATGGAAATATTAGCGATTTGCAGTAGCATACGGCGTGGCACGTTGAATTATGTTTCGTAGCACGAGTGTCACGAGTGAGCTGGTTGTTTACTGTGACGTCGAAGCGCTATGTTGAGCTGTTGGCGAAGTTTGATTTCACACGTTTACGCAGCTCGGGCCCGAAAATGTCTCGGTCTCGGCGGCGGAGTCGGCAGTACGCGATGCTCATGCTTGGAGAGCTCATGGACTAAGTAGCAAACCATGTGCAGGGACTCGTGGCCTTCCTAGAAGATCGGCGAAGTAATCGCCGTGTATACTCCCGCTAGAAACGAATACCCCTATTGCTTCTCTCGCTGGTTTTTTACCACCACTCCACCGGACCACTACAGCTACAAAAGACCTATTTGTTTTTGCTGTGAGTTTTGGATTCTGATTCTAAAAGTTGAATTAAAAACAAATAATCCGATTCTATAAATTGATTATCATAATCTAACCTATCTATATATACTAAAATCTATAATTCACTTTATATATGTTTTTATAGATTTTGATAAATACAAATACGAAAATACCACTTAAAATTCTGAGTAATTACTCGTGTGTATTACGGTCGGACCGCGCGGAGCGGCAGCAATCACGATTCACGACCACTACGGCTTTCCCCCACCCGGGAGCCATAAACTCGGAGCCAACCGGCCTTGACTGTTGCTTCGCGGCGCGGCCCCCATCGTCATCCCGAAGCATCCCTCCCACTCCCACACCGACCGCTTCCCAGAATCCCAGTTCCCACACAAACCAGAGCCTCATCACCTTCCGTATTCTTCACATCTCCCATCTTTTCTTCCTTTTCCAGCCACCGATCTGTCTCGCGCTTTGGCCCGTATGCGGGCCGGTGCCGGCTCCCGAGAAAGGTAGCGAGAAGAGAGGGGAGAAAGGCGAGGCGCGGACCAGCTCCTGCCGCTTGATTCACAGTTTGTCCGGCCGGTTGGCACGCGTCTACGTACAGGCTAGCCCAACAGCCAGCGCGCAGCAGCAGAGGAGGAGGTGTAGCCGGCGGAGAGCCGCGGCCAGCCATGAAAAATAACGCGAGGAAAGACGTGGGAGGCGGGGTGGAGCGTTTGCCATCCCGTGCGTGGACATCAAGTCGTTCGTGGCCTCGCTCGCCTTCCTGACGCTGTTCGTGGCATTGTGGCAGCTCCAGCCCTACGGCTCCTTCCTCGCCGCGGCCCGCTCCTCCTCCCCCTGCTCCCTCCCTGCCACAACTGCTGCCACCTCAAGCACCGACCTCCTCTCTTCCAACTCCACCACCGTCACAGCCACGAACTCACCGGCCGCGGCTTTTGCCGCCACCGCCGCCGCTGCCGCTGCCACTGCTGCTGCTGTCCCCGTGCGGCTGGCTAGGGTGGCGAGGCCGGTGGACCCGAACAAGCGGGTGCTCCGGCCGTACGGCAGCGCGGCGGCGCTCTTCGTGCAGATGGGGGCGTACCGGGGCGGGCCACGGACGTTCGCCATCGTGGGGCTGGCGTCCAAGCCCACCCACGTGTTCGGCACCCCCTACTTCAAGTGCGAGTGGCTGCCCAACCCCAGCGCTGGCGACCCGTCGCCGCGCCCCGTCCGGACCAAGGCGTACAAGATGCTCCCGGACTGGGGGTTCGGCCGCGTCTACACCGTCGTCGTCGTCAACTGCACCTTCCCCTCCAACCCCAACGTCGACAACGCCGGCGGCAAGCTACTCGTCCACGCCTACTACTCTACCGCCTTCCGCCGCTACGAGCGCTTCGTCGCGCTCGAGGAGGCGCCGGGGTCCTACGACGAGTCCCGCTTCCGCCCACCGTTCCAGTACGACTACCTCTACTGCGGCTCGTCGCTGTACGGCAACCTCAGCGCCAGCCGCATGCGTGAGTGGATGGCGTACCACGCGCACTTCTTTGGGCCCAGGTCGCACTTCGTGTTCCACGACGCCGGCGGCGTCAGCCCGGAGGTGAGGGCGGTGCTGGATCCGTGGGTGGAGGCCGGCCGGCTCACCGTGCAGGACATCAGGGCGCAGGCTGAGTACGACGGATACTACTACAACCAGTTCTTGGTGGTGAACGACTGCCTGCACCGTTACCGCCACGCCGCCAATTGACCTTCTTCTTCGACGTCGACGAGTACATTTACCTGCCCAATGGGCAGACGCTGGACCAGGTGCTCGGCAGGCTATCGGGGTACACACAGTTCACCATCGAGCAGAACCCCATGTCCAGCAAGCTCTGCGTGCAGGATCCAAGCAAGGATTACACAAGGTCTGTGTTTCCGTTTCTCGTATGTGATAATATTGATTTCCTTTTTCTTTACCTACTTCCATTTTATATCGAGAATTGCCATGTCTGCCGCGACGCGTCCTAAATTCACCTTTAAGCATCAGGTTCAGGCTGTAGGAAAACAATGGATTCTGCTGGTTTGGTAGCATTCCCCAATATACGTTGGTGTTTGTCCATAAAACGTGCAATGTATGATTAATCAAACAGACATTCTCAAAGCAGTCAAGTAAGTCAGCGGTTGCTTGTCTACACGATTTGTTGCTTAATTGGGCAATGTGCTGATGCATCATTAATCAAACAGACATTCTCGAAGTAGTTAAGTAAGTCAGCGGTTACTTGTCTACACGATTTGTTGCTTAATTGGGCAATGTGCTGATCGATTTTGACCTTGCAAATTGCAACCATCAGGTAAGCTTGGTTAGATTTTTTATTTGGTCAAATTGAGTCCTCAAAAGCAACATGAGACCGATCCTTTCTCTGTTTATTCTTCAACTTTCACCGTTGAACAAAAAAAAAACTTAGTAGAACATCATTAGGTTTCGACAAACAAAGATGATTGCCCACACACATACATGTTCCCATGCATATAAGTGACCATAGAAGGATATATCATTGATTTTTATTACAAGTCGGAAATGCTATACCAATGAAATATTTCAAGAATCATTAACTGCGAAAACAAACATGTGCCCCTAGCAGGTGTCTTGTACACAACTTACCCAATGGGTGGGCTGACAGAACCAGTATAAGTTCTTAAGAAAGATAATTGTTTTATTCATAGAGCCAAAATATTTTGCTGGGTGTTTTCTATGTATATTCGCACGAGAACAATTTAATGTAGATTTTGGTTTTAGCTTTTTTTTTTTAGTTGACGCTTTACTGCTTCATGCTAAAACATCTTTTCTGTGCCATTGATATGCAGGGAATGGGGGTTTGAGAAGCTTGTTTTTCGTAACTCAATCACCAGAGTGAGGCGAGATCGCAAATACGCGATCCAGGCCCGAAACGCATACTCGGCTGGCGTGCACATGTCACAAAATGTCTATGGGAGAACAACCCACAAGACAGAAAGCCTGATCAGATACTACCACTATCACAACTCCATCAATGTCATGGGAGAGCCTTGCCGGGAGTTCGTGGCGGTACCGGTCAATGGCAGTAAGGTTATGTTAGAGGGGATCCCTTACGTATACGAGGATAACATGAAGTGTTTGGCAGGAGAGATCAAGCGCTTTGAGAAGGAAACCATCGGATCAGTTCACACGTAGCAACTGAAGGCTGCTGGTACATAATACACCTGAAATTCTTTGGGATGCCTGATTCATATCGAACTCACTCTTCTGCTGTTTCTGTGATAGGTAGGCATCAGATGGGGGAGTCTGTTAGATAGGTGTAAAGTTTTTTTTTTCTTGGCACGCCCATCTCTACAGGGGCACTGCTGTTTGCTACATTTTCTTCTCTTTACCTTCTCTGCTTATCCCCAATTCTGTTTATAGATCTACGTACTGTTGATGTTGGCTTTTACTTGATTCTTTAGTCTCCTTCCAGGGTTACCGGGTTACTTGGTATGTGTTGAAAATTTTGGAGTCGATGACTATAGTTTCTGTTCCAAAGCGATGAAATGAGGCATTTCTGGTTTTATTATCGTCTGATCATCGCCATGTCAGGAGATCGGGAATGATGGCTTGAAACCTTTTCATAAGAACGAATAATGTGCTGAAATCGGAAAAGAGCAGCCTTTTTCCTTTACGAAACGGGAAAGAAAAAGTTTTGAGTTAGGCATTTTGTGTGAAGAATTAGCTCAGTTAGGCATTCTGTGTTAGTGCAGTGCATGTATGGTTTGTCGTCTCTGGGATCTCGGGCGTTGACGGTGTGGGTGGGGGCAGCCTACGTAGAAAATCAGTACGGTATTGTGCGTGCCGAGATGGGCTTGACGGTGGGGATGTTTCCAACTTCCCCTTGTTCTCCGTTATGACTTATCATAGGAGAGATGGCCTGAAAATCTGAAACTGGAAGGCAAGGCTAAAATGATAACGCGTGATGGCGAGATGGCTCCACGTGCCCACACGTTAGATTTGCTTTACGCACTCGGGCATGTCTAGGGCTCGTTGATTACCGTAGTTAACGAGTTTAAAATTAAATGAAACTATTTTCGATAATACTCGTTAGCTCAAATTTAAAATAACCATTTAAATGATAAATAAAATAATTTTATGTTGAATTAGATCAATTTCGAAAGAAGCTCGATAAATTTATAACCAGCCTTAGGTATATAACAGCTGCTCTATTCCATTACTATGGGAATCGCCCCATATCGAGCAAATTAAGCGCATGTACAATAAGGCTACGTCAGTGGCTCTTAACTCGCATACACATCACTTGGTTTATATGAAGGAGTGAAAGAGAGAGAATTTGGCTTTATTTAGTAGTCACTTTGCACGGAGTATAGGTAGATCATTTATGTACAAGAGAGAAAAGATAATTATTACACAATATCTAGAGACAACCTTTAAAGATAGCTTATTGATAAACCGACTTTTAGGTAGTAATTAGCCCAGAAGTTGACTTTTTCTTATCAGACTTCATGAGTTTGGAGGATTGCATTGATGATACTTGCATCATTCATGCGGAACTCCTGCATTTCGATCAAGACTTGAAACCACCGGTCTGGCTTGAGTTCGGGTGTACGCATAGGCTGAGGAAAAAACTAGGCCGTCCCGACTAACCTTTTTATGAAGAGCATCCCAATTAACCTATTTGGCCACGTTTGGAACGCACGAGGATGTGGAGGAACACCTCTTTCAACTCCAGCGACAAGATAATCAATCTACGGCTGTGAGGTCCCCAGAAGGAATGCGAACACCGACATCCAGTCTTGGCATCATTCTCGTGGCGAAGACATGAGGTTTATTGGTGAGAAATTTCAACTTACATTATACTGATAGATATAGTGGGTAGTAGAAATTTAATCTACTATTGATTTGTTAAAGGTATTTGTACTACTATACTATCAGAGGAAGTACAAGTAAATAATAACTAATCTGATTCATTAGATAAAAAGAATAAACTGTCCTTATTAAATTTAATATACCGTAAAAAAAAGCTCTTTTGGGCACCCTTCGTTCTTGTTTCTTGCTTATACCTTATAATTTGGAAATTATGCTACTCTGAAATTTAGCATTAATTGATTTTATGAAGTCTTGAAAAAAAATCAAAAATAAATTGAACAGAATGATAAAACAATGACCCGTGAGGTAGTAGTGTTTCCTTTAGACCACAAAGTCCCAAACATAGGTTTTGATTATGTTTTTGATTCGATCGATTTCTATTTTGTTCTGTAAAAATCCCTATGCTTAGGTAGTTACTAGCAATTAGTATTGATAAGTTAAAATGCATGCTGTAACATTGAGCGGGTATATTACTTGTAATTGTGTATTGTATAGTGGCAGGAAACTTAATATGTTTTCTTTATGCTAGCTGGTTTGCTAGGAAGGGCTTCTTTCCATGTTGTCACTGATGTCTCAGCATCATAATATGCCTATTTGCCTTCAATAATGTTTTTTTTATGTCTCATGTATACAAATTATCTTTTTTTATGACATAGCCCAATCATTAATCTCGATGGATTTTTCCATGATTACAGAAATAGTCCCGATGAACAAATTATATCCTTCGAGACTTTGCACATGATCCTGATGATTAGTTCATAGAACATAGAACGTATATAATACAATGCTTCAATTTATTCCTCTCCTTTGTTTTTCTTTGCGCATATTTTCTACTCGTCAGTTATAGTAGTTCGGTTTGTCATATCTCATGCATTCTTGTTTATTCATGCAAAAAGGCATGATAAATTGTTCTGTAATTGCTTTTACATGTTAACCGTGAGAGATAAATCAAAATAATCGAAATATACAACGTCACCTCTTTGCTTTACTCAGTCTCTGACTAGATTGAAAACCAGACTTTCAGTCATTGATATTCGTTCTGTTCCATAGTAGCTGAAATGTGTCGAGTAAAATTAATGAATAGTGACATTGGATTAACTTAAGCATAACCACAGTTCGCGTTTGCTTCTGGAGTTCATAATGGACTAGTGCTCCTAAAATCAGATACTGATGCACGGTTAGATCATTAGCAGAATATTATAAATTTTTACAAGTGCCTAGTCATATGCAGAAAATTTTGGGATAATTTTTTTATTGTTTTGCTTTCAGAACTTTATTTAAGATAACCAATTTTGATCCTAGCAGAACATGAAGCCTGGATGTGCAGCAAGGACGAGAAAATTGATGAGATGAGTGTGCAAGACAAGAGATCACATGAACATGTACACTCTGTTTTTGGAGCAGATTGAGTTATTGTTATGGGAATCCTTTATATGCCAATGAATAGCTTTGTATGTCTATAATATACCACTGAGTTCTCGTTGACATGTGAGGTTCGGTGGCATATTTTAGATTCTCTATTGTTATTGACAAGGCGGGTTAACTTGAAGTCGTGGGTTTCCTTGAAAATCTTATTTTCTAGAGCATAATTTTGACTAGAGAAAGTAATGAGCTTGCCATTGTGATGTGCATGTGTGCGTGCGTGTTTTCTCTACTTAATTTAATCAAAATCTATTATGTGATTCTGTTTCCGTTAAGCTATTTTGTAACACTGGTTACAAAGTTTCAATGTTTGTATGGCCAGGTTTGTGTTGCATTACTGTATGATGGGTAAGAACAAACAATAAGCTGGTTTCCATTGTTTCTCTACTTGGGACTTTTGGTTTAACTTGGCTTGGTGCCTTGGTCAGAAGTGTTTGAGTAAGTGGCAAGCATGCAAAGAAATACTTTATTGTTTGATGCTATTATACATGAAAATTATATGCAACAGCTGGCAAGTTGTATATATTGCCCGTTTTGACATAATGTGAGATTGCAAGTTTTAGTACACCGGATCTTTTGGACAGCTAGTGTGATTTTTTTGTGCATTTTGCTGATTACTTTTCTTCATAATTTTCTATGATCTTTTTTTGGCATTCTTCTGCTAACGGAATATGACCATCTGGTTCAGACATCACACAAACAACCGAAGCCATCCCTGATCAGCGGGCCACCAAAACACAAGGCGTTCATGCCACAACACACAAGCCAACACGTTCGTCACCACTCCCCATGCGGGCTGAACCACTGACCCGTGTGGGTAGCTTAGCTCGATTTTTTTAAATAATATGTATTTAAATAATATTTACCAAAATAATATACCAAAAGAAAATAACAAAAATATACCTCCACACAGTTTTAAATGGCGACAGAGAGTTGTCGCAATAATTCGGTTCTACGCCATTTGAATTGGTGATGTGGTCGATTATAAAGATCGAGCGCTACTTGGCAGCACCTGAGACACAAAGAAGGAAAGGAGGGAGAAGAAAGAAAAGGAGAGGGAGAAGAGAAGGAAAAGGGGGAAAAGGAGAGGAAGGGAAGAAGAAGAGGAGGAAGGTCGTCCCCAACATGAAGGTATGATTTTTTTCATATTAAATTATGTTTAGATACATAACTTAGCGATCGATTAATTAGACTTAAATTTGTAAGTAATTAGTTGTGTAGAGTAGCAACAGCTTGTGTAGATATATGATTTAGTGACTAGATTAATTAGACTTAGACTTGTAAGTACTAAGGTATATAGAGTAGCAATAGTTGTATAGATGCATGACTTAGCGATCGATTAATTAGACTTAGACTTGTAAATACTAAGGTGTGTTTATATGTAGGTAGTTGTGTATAGTAGCAATAGCTTTTGTACATTTATAGATATCCATAGATTTGCAAGAATATTGTTATGGCTTAGGATGGATCGATATTTATCTGATTGTATCGATCGAATATTTGTATAATTGCATTAGATTGGAAATGTCATAGTAATGTCTGGCTCGAACATGTTTGCCATGAATGTCCAATTTTTTATGTTTACGTTTTTCTATGCCAGACTAGTTACGGTTTGGAATATTCAATTTATATGCCTTCGCTTTTTGTAGCTGCGAGCTCATTTTTTTGTCGTACTAACAAAGTGAACGCTTGAATTGCGTGTATAACGACGAGTTGCTAGACCTAACGATTAACGCATCACACCGCAGCCGCTTCCCCACGGTGGCCCGGTCGACGCGCGATGTATCCCAAGGTGAGTGCACTCAATTCATAGTTTCACTAGAATGTATCATACATATCACACTAGCGCATCGACAATGTATTCGCGCGTGTTGAGAGCAACATGGTCGCCTTTAGCACGGATGGTGGAGGCGACCACCGTCGACGAGCGAGATAGGCGTGGTGCCTTTAGAAGATTTCCTTACGACATGTGCCTTCTGACGCTCTCATCGATCTCTCGCAACCAGAGATGCACACGTTTCACCTCCCGTACGGGGAGATGGCTCCAACACTTGAGGATGATAGCTACCTACTTGGCCTTCTGCGCACTGATAACATGGTTGTGCCTCGGACGCCGAACCGAGTGGCATAATCGAGCTGCTTGGTAGGTTTGACGGAGTGCTACCCGAAGGGCAGGCTAGGCGTGTTCTCTAGTGTGCAAAGTCCAACGCGGAAGTGGTTGACGTAGTTCTACGTATGTGTGATTTCCTTTGTACATTTCTATTTTGTGTGCATGCACCCATGTTTCCAGCTAAGGCAGCGATGCCCCATGTTTTCGTGTAAACCTTCACAGATCATCTCTTTGTTACATTCGTTACATTCTATTGTACACTAATATAAAAAGTTCATTAGCAACTGACGATGCACCACAGATCGACACCGTGACCCACTTTGGCGATCGGCAGATTACGACGAGGACGCATTGCACACTTGATGGGCCGATATCTCCGATCACCGTCGATCGTCAGATTTGGTTCATCGTAGCCCCCGACACGCCTGCATCGACCACCATCGAGGTCGGGCTTTGTTACTCCACCAAAGACCGACACGCCTTGCTAAGAGCACTCGGGATAGTCACTGCACACCGACGACACATCCGGACATGTACAATACGCGCGAGTAGGTCGAGCACCACGCGGAGTTGCACCGCGAAGAACTACAAGTAGTATTTGTTTTTCCTTTTAGCTATATTTTTTATTGTGGATTTAGAACATTCGCACGCCACGACTTTTGTTTCCTCGTTATTATTGTACTTTATCTTTATTACTGTTTGTTTGACATTTCTTTTTAGCATGTTGCTGAAGTATTAGCTGATGACAATCCCACCAAAGTATTAGCTAGTTTGACAATAAATTCTTTGGTTTTGAATGGCAGTGGACCTGCAGTAAACATGCCCTTTCTTCCATCATAAACAGGCAATTGGCCATCCAAGTATTGTGGAACAACGGTGGAGTTGTCGTACCATGATATCGCTTCGCTATGTGGAGCAAGTGAGAAATGAGATTGACGCCATCAATAAGATGCAATATTGTAATGCACGTTAATATTTTCAAATAAATTATTGTTTCAAAAAAACAAATAGTCCCCCTCTATTTTAAATGGAACAAAAATAAATTTTCATAAATAATACAATGACAATTCTCAGCAAAAAAATGCACAAAAAAATGGAACAAAAAAATTACAAAAATACATGTCGCCATTTTATTTGTCGATATGCCTCTATCGCCAAATAAAACGGCGACAGAGACATGCTCTATTGGTGATAAGTGGATATCTGTGCTATTTTTGTGCTCGGCATATTATTTTTGTAAATATTATTAAAATATATATTAATTTAAAAAATCCAGCTTAGTTCTGCTTCCCACCCGAGGAAGGGCCGGCCCGGCCCTTACCCTTTGTTTTTCCTCGTAGGCTATGGGGACCAGGCAATGGGCCGGCTCGGCCCGCCCCGCTCCCTTTGCACCCCTGGAATAAAACAGGGACCTGACAAACTCTCGGCCACACCATTCTTGGATCTGGACGGCCCAAAGTAATCAGCCCACTTGGCAAACAGGTCCCCAACCCGCTTAATCAAATCGGGCGACTCGAGCGAGGAAAAATATCAGGTTCGTTTACGCCCACCGGGAGCGTGAGAGACTTTTGGTGGTCGTCCCTTCTAAAATCTCGTGCAAGAGTCCAAAGTCCACATACGCATCTCGGCATCTACCAGCTCCACTCGCAACTGGCCAACTCCCCTCTCCGCTGCTGATCTCGTCCCATCACACCGCCCGCGTGATGATAAAAATCCTCCTCCGAATCGAAGCTTAGGTCGGAGAGCTCAAAACCCTAGCGGCTGCCGGAGAGCGGAGCGGAGCGGAGCCGAGCCCGCCGGAGCCAGATCGCGGCCGCCGATGGAGAGCCCCGGGAAGGAGGAGGCCGACGGGGAGCTGGCGATGGAGATTGAGTCGACCGTCACGGCGGAGGACTGGCGCCGCGCGCTCTCCCGCGTGGTGCCCTCTGTCGTCGTACTCCGCACCACCGCCCCGCGCGCCTTCGACACCGAGGTCGCCGGCGCTAGCTACGCCACCGGCTTCGTCGTCGACAAGTCCCGCGGCATCATCCTCACCAACCGCCACGTCGTCAAGCCCGGTAGGAACAACCTGCCAACCGATCCCGACGTCTCCTCGTCGTGTGTTCGTGTGATTTGCGAATGACTCGTGTGTTGTTGTGGTTGAGTCGTAGGGCCTGTGGTCGCGGAGGCGATGTTTGTGAACAGGGAGGAGATCCCTGTGTACACCCTGTACAGAGATCCTGTGAGTGACTCTTCTATTTGATTCAATCCTGTTATGCTTTATTTTGCTTTACCTGTGTTAATGGCGTATCGTTAATCCAAATTTTTCCCTTCTTCTTGAAACAGGTACATGATTTTGGTTTTTTTCGCTATGATCCAGGTGCCATCAAGTTCCTTAAGTACGATGAGATCCCGCTAGCGCCTGAAGTGGCATCTGTTGGGCTAGAAATCCGGGTTGTCGGCAATGACAGTGGTGAAAAGGTCTCCCTAAATGTAGCCCAATCTCTTGCTGAGTTGCTGTTGTGAACTATCCTGTAAAATGCAATGCAACACAAGGGTCTTGTTAGCTTCTACAGCTTACAGCAATTCTCTATTGAATTAGGGAAGAAAGCATTTTTAATTGCTTTCTAGTTTCTACCAAGCCTTCGTTTTTCTAGTTGTGCCTTGTGAAACAAATCTTTGGCGCTTGAAACATTTGAGGGAATTGACCCTACCTGAATCTCTATTTCTATTTGCTGCTATTAGCCATCTTATTCTGCAATGTGAATGTTATGACGTGCCTGTCAGAGTTTGGCATGTAAGCAAAAGAACGCGATACACCTATTTTTTATGTGCCTTAACATAAATGTTTAGGTGCTAAGTAGATGAATGACATGTGCAAGTGCTTTTGATTTCCATCCTTTCCATGCTAAGACCATATCTTACCACTAAGTAGTAGTTGTACCTGTGAATATTTGTTGATCCAGAAGGCACCTATTCAACTGCTGCCACAAACATTTGGACATGTGCCAATAAAGACGTAGATCAAAACATTTGACATGATAAGCTAGAAAATGGACATCGGAACAAATTGTTTTACTTTAGTGTTGAAACAGAGTCCTATTTAAGCATCACACGTCCTATGTGACATGCTGGGGTGGATGACTGGATGTGGATTTCAGATTTCTAGTAACACTAGAAAGTGATACATTACGATGTATATCTACATTTTTTTAGACCTAGATACGGTGTTTCATCCTTTACAAGGATACAGCATACATACGAGGATAATAACTATTGAAAGTTGTCCAATAAATTGTGTTGCATATTGCTATATTTTCTGATTCACCTTTGTTGGATGCAGGTGTCAATTTTAAGGGAACACTTGCTCGACTTGATAGAGAAGCGCCTTACTACAAGAAGTATGTCTTCATTTTTACGTGGACAAGTCCTTCTTATGATAGAGGTTTATGATATTAGTACTATTTGTTTTCTCATGACGTCCCCTTGTGCTACAGTTAGACATAGTGAAAGGAGACAAAATAGACAAAGAGGAAACTGTCTCATTTGTTGGTTACTAAACTTAAAGAGGCAACAAAGCATAAGGAGATAGGGAAAATAGAGGTGATAGTTTACATGCTATAGTTCACTTCTATTTGCTCTCGAGAAGTGAAGATGCACGGGGCGATATAACCTTTCTCTTCATTTCTTTTACAAGCCTCTTCAATTTACCAAACTGGATGGAGGAGAATTCTTAATTCGTATTCTTTTTATGTTCTTTCTCCATCCAAATGGAGCAGCTAGCCACCCCAAGCTTGTACTGTTGTACATAATATATAGGATCATTACATTATGTATTGCTGCATATATTCTAACCCTTGTTTTTATAATTTCTTGACAGGGATGGGTACAATGATTTCAACACATTCTATATGCAGGTCCTATTCTTCAGCTAATTAATATTACATACACATATAGTTAGTTCAAATTGGTGATGTTCATGCATCTAAAATGATGGTTGGTGATTTGGTCTGCTGATAATGAGTTTAATCTTCCATTGCTTTAATGCAATAGAGGGCCTTGATGGTCTTGTTGCCAGTGCTCATAATTAATGTAATCATATTTGTTTCCTTAGGCTGCATCTGGCACTAAAGGTGGTTCTAGTGGTTCTCCAGTTGTTGATTGTCAAGGAAGAGCAGTTGTTCTGAATGCTGGAAGCAAATCTTCCAGTGCTTCCGCCTTCTTCCTTCCATTAGAACGTAAGTTGTTTATAAATGAATATTAACACAATAGTAACTCTATAAGATGTTCCGGTGGAGATAACATATTATATGAGGAAAGGATACTTCTAGTTGAAATGATACAAGACAGTAGAAAATCACCCATATGTAATGAGATTAACATCTATACTAGATTAGCTGGCTTACAGAAAATTTCATTCCAGGTAAAACTATACGAGTTTAACATTGTCCAACATCTTAGATCATAGACACAGGAACATCAGAAGGTTCATTAGTTGTATGTGATGCTCTTATGTTTGTTAACATTGTTTGTCTAAACTGTTTCCAGGTTGTTAGGGCACTCAATCTGATACGTGATAGTTGGGATACTTTCGGTAGCAAGGCAGAATCTGTTTATATTCCTCGTGGTACACTTCAGGTGTGCATGCTTTCTGATGATCCCATTGTTTTATTAGATGCTGCTGTTGTTCAGTGTTCCTTTTTGGAGAGCTACTTAAGACCTATGGTGAACAAGTAAATTTTCTTTGAACTTCTCGACAAAGTTATCTTGTGGAGAATGCAAAAATTGCACGCAATCAATATTGCTACAGCAGGAGTTGTGTATCTTACTTGTTACTTCTGTGTTCAATATCTAAATTGGCTGTGATACTGGTTCCTGCTCAAAACTTGAAACCAACGCTTTAAGTAGTTTGTAGCGGAATAACGGATAGCAGAAATATAGCGGTGCAACAAGCTCGCTTATATTTGCGAGAATATGTAGCTAACCGATCAGTTCTGAAGTAAAATAACTTGTCTTGTATTATGATTACTTATTGTTGTGCTTGTGTTAAGTGTTGGGGGTAAGGATTCAAAGAGTAAGATGTCTATAATATGCAAGAAATTGATCGTATGAAATCCTAAAATGTATTTGACTGAAGCGCTGCTACACACTGGATGTTATGGTGGCCATAGCAGTCAGGGACCGCTATGGCACCGCTGACTGTACAAGGCGCAATAGCAGCCGCTGTGTAGCAGTCGGTCCTCGGTATCCCTTGAATGTTATATCGGTGCTACTATTTAAACATCACTTGAAACCATTGCAAGGTACAGAATCTGTCCAAGAAAAGAACATTTGAGTTAACAAATGCTAATAATCTTGTCATTTGTTGCAATTTCTGTTTGTCCTTGTCACTGTTTCTTTACTTTTCCCTGGAGCCTGGACCTCAGATTATCACTCATCTGTTTTCGGTCCTTTCGAAGGTGACTTTTCAACACAAAGGATTTGAAGAAACTCGACGCCTTGGACTCAGGAATGAAACAGAGCAGGTATGTTCTTACATCATTGGTAGTTTGACTCGAAAGTATTTTCTTTTCTCCGTCACTTTTAATTCAAATGGACAGCATCAGTAATCGATTACTACAGTCAAGTTCAATTCGTTTATATTGTATGAATGTAAATTGATCTGTACTTGCTAGTTATGACTTGTTACTGGTAATTTGTGATTATTATTTGTTCTACTTCCAGCCATTGTTTATCTGGAGAAAAATCTAGATTTGTTTTTCCATGGTATATTTTTGAATGTCAACCTCCATTCTTTATGATTAAGAACCGCAACTTGCTACTTCTTTTTGTACAGATGGTGCGACTTGTTTCTCCAGCAGGCGAGACTGGAATGCTGGTTGTTGATTCTGTGGTAATTTGTTGTGCTTCTTAGTTCTTACATTTCTAAACATGTATTTTGTTTTGTCAATTAGCTGCCTTGCTACTTCTTGTATTATGCCATTCTATGTCTTTTGATTTCTGCAACTGGAGAGCTCTGTCCTTGCAGGTGCCAGAAGGGCCGGCACACAAACGTTTGGAACCTGGTGATGTTCTAGTTTGCATGAATGGGGAGGTAAGTAATGAAGTTTTGTTTTCTAATGGGTATGGGTTGCTATATTTGATTCTCCACTATGCAGCATTTTAACTTCAGTTACAGTAGTAATAAAGTAGCAAAAAATTGATACCCAACCCTAATGTTTCTGTATACAGAATACTAAAAACTGAAGTTAATATAGCTGACATGATACAGGCAAGGTGATATGCTCTTTTTACAAAAATATCAAAACGAAAACAAATCTTGGCTATAGACCATCGGTTGAAAAGTATAATATTATCTGTGTTAAGGAATCAAGGCTGTGTCACTTGTTTGGGACCTGTCAGAATGTGCACACTTGAAGTGCCAACACAACTGGCTGCCGAAAAACTTCAAACCAATTTCTCAATTTCATTACAGTGCCCAATCTCAAGGAATATGATATTTTTCCTTTTTCCCCTTTTGATCTTCATATAATGTGACTTCATTGATTGTACTACTGCAAATAACCATTAGCGCTATTGCCATCGATGATGTTTGTATGGGTGTTTAATGATGGCTTTTCAAAGTTCTGCAGTTCATGCACCTGATATAACTAATAAATTTGGTGTTGGAAGTATCAGCTGTGAATACCATAGAACTTGTGGTCATGTTTGCAGACAAGAATATCCTTGGTTGCTGTTGTATGAAAAGTAGTTTTCCAGTTTTCAAATGCCAAAACTCTGCTTCTGAATGTTATAGAACTTCGGAATATGTATTTTAAGTGGCTTATGAAGCAGGCAATGTTCCCCCTGGGCACCAACCAAAATTTCTTTTTCTAAAGCTATGCCACGTGCCATCAATATTTTAAAATTTTGCCTGTTGGTTTTGGTTCTCAGACCAACAGGCAAAACCTTCAATGATCAACCTTAGCTGCTTATTGTTGACAATATTTTGTTTGGGTAGTGCATTTTTTGTGCTATTTTAATTTGTCGTATCACATAGATTTCTGGCTCAAGGATGTCCATGTTTAACAATTTTACCAAAGTAATTGCAGGTTGTAACACAGTTTCTCACAATGGAGACTTTACTTGATGATGGCGTTGGCAGGGAGGTAGATTTGCAGATTGAAAGAGGTGGAACGTCTTTAACAGTAAAACTGGAGGTAGTTTGCAATTCTGACGATCTTATTCTACTTTTTAGTAGGAAACAGTATATATGTATGACTCCTGCAGTCCTATCACATGATACAGTGTTTGCAACTTTACTTTTTCTATTAAAAAATCAGCATGTCATGCACTATTTTGACTCTTCAGGTTGAGGATTTGCACTCTATAACTCCAAATCATTTCTTGGAAGTCAGTGGTGCTGTCATCCATCCACTTTCATACCAGCAGGTAAGCTACCCGTCGCTTTGTTGTTCCTTTCCGAGCTGATGCTCTCCTGCCCCTTCTCAAGGAAAGAATATGTATTTGTTTCTATAGTATGCTGCCTTCAAAATCTTTATGCAAATGGAAAATCCGGACAGTGAGTCAGTGACAACTGTATTCCTTGTTCCCAAACTATAGTATGTTGTCCGAGAATTTTATATGTTTAAGTAAATAATAATTTGTACATAACTTAAATCAACAACTAGAGCAAAATGTTTTTAATTGCAGATCTGTTTACTTTATAGACTGGCTGCACTTTCGTTAGTGGAAATCCTGAGCTCTCTTCCCTATTACATCCGGAAATCCCTATTATGTTACTAAATTCGAATGGACTCATGTTTAACCTTTTGCTAGAAATGTTACTCTCGCTACTGTGGCCTCTCGTGCTAAATAATTGAAATTCATTGAGTTGATGACCACTTCACATATTCCCTCCTATTTGAACTTAAGTTTAACAACATAAATGTATACTGTTACAGTATTATTGAAGTTTCAAAATAGTACTAATTTTGTTAATGTGTTTCAGGCAAGAAACTTCAGGTTCAAATGTGGTCTAGTATATGTTGCTGAGGCAGGGTAAGATATCTAACCATAACAGCTGATGTTCTATTTCCTGAAAGAACATTGACATATAACTGTGATTCTAGCCAGTCTTTTATTTTAATCATGTGATAAATCCCTTTGGAATACGCTAGTAGAATTGTCTTGCATTTGAACTCCAACCAGTGTCATTTCTGCCAACTAGAACTAACAGATCACAATATTTCTAATGAGTTTTACCTACAATGTATGTTTATTTGTTCATGAGGTCTTCACAATTTTTGACTTACATATCATCTCTGGCCTTATTGTTTCCTTTTCAAGCTTCTTGTAGGAGCCTTACGTTTGGTGATTTTCCCACCTGTTTGTTTGCTGTTTTCTAAAGTATGTACAATTGGTATCAAAACAAACTTACCTTTTTCTATGACTAATTCAAAACAATACAATGCAGGTACATGCTCTCTCGGCATCTGTTCCACGCCATGCCATTATTAAAAATTAGCGGAGAGGATATTGCTTATTTAGGTGACCTTATTACGGTTATTTCAAAATTGTCTAGGGAGCACGAGTGCCTCTCGAATATGTAAAATACACTGACCGTTATCGAACAAGGTAGGAAAATGTATCTTAGCAGCTTCATCATGATCCTGTCCATTGTAGTAAATTTTTGTTTTCTTTTTACGCTAAGCGTCCGCTTTATTTATCTGTCCAGTCTGTACTGGTGACAATTGATCAGTATGAATGGTATGCGCCCCCTCAGTTATATACTCGAAACAACGCAACTGGCTTGTGGACTGCAAAATCAGCTATACCACTGGAATCTCCATTTATATCATCAACTCACCATGCTGGTCATATGGATGCGAGCTCAAATTCTGTTTCATCCTTGGCTGAGTCTAGTCCTATGGATCTCAAGTGCCAGCATGAGTCTGATAATTTGGCAGATGGATGCATCAAAATGCAAACTGATGATGAGATTATCGTAGATGGATCCCACTCCAGCGAAGATTCTCTTGTTGAGAAAAAAGGCGGCGGGTGGATGAGGAAATAGCTGTTGAGGGAACTGTATCATCTTGTGAAGATTTGGATGACATAAAAGGTGGTGCTTTGAGGCATCCTTCCAGTGTGGAAGACTCTGACCTTGCTCGAACAATATCAAGTAATGCATCGTTGGCGGAACAAGTAATTGAACCAGCTCTTGTAATGTTTGAGGTGAGCAATATCTATAGTTTAATTTTAGAAGGAATTTTCAATATAGTCATGGTTTGGATCAGTTCAACCTTTTCAGGTCCAGGTTTTAGTACTAGACGTATTCTGTAAGCGGCATATATCATATATGGTTTATGGGCTAGAAGCTGCATAAACTTGCCTGAGAGTCATGCTGTAAAAAGCTGTTTGGCAAATGATGAAACAAACTTCATGTATTGGACCTTTTGTGTCATGCTGAAGGTCAAGTTAGACCAGATGTGCCCATAGTACATTGTTCTCTAATTTGATTGTGGACTCATTGGTAGTGTTTCGGCTTAAATTTACCATAATCTTAATCTGCATGTGTGTTTACTATTGAGAGGTTTAAGTCCTCTCCTAGTTTATCTGAGATGTACATCCTGAGGATTCCAGTAGAAGCTTGACCCTCTAAAAGTGACTAATGTTTCATGTCACAATAATAAACTTTGTAGTAATGACTTGGACTTGTCAGTGCTTAGTATTTTGACTGTTCCTTCTGCTGAAATTGATTTTGCATTTTAACTTGGAGTTTTACATGCAGTTCTTTCTTTGTTGCACATATTAAGTATATACCTTGGTTTTTATCAAAATTAGGATTATTTCCTTATCTTATTTTATTTATTACGCTTTGATGATGATATTTCCTGAGAAATATGTGGTTTACAATTTTACATTTGATAATCTTTCTATTGTCTTTGAATGTTAATTATGGCTTCATCCCCTAGTCTCTGCATCTAATGGTGTCAATAGTCAGAACAGTTGGCTTCATCTTCTTTAGACATTCAGCAAATAACCTGAACATATTGATCATAGTTACTAGAAATGTGGTTCATTCGAGGCGGTGCGGGATTCGGGTTCATGTTAGCTACTTTTTCTTCCGATTTCTACTGCGAACACGAATCCGCACCTAAACCGGTTCGGGTTCGATTACTTGCTTAGCTATTCTTCCTGTCATTTACTTTTAGAGTGGTTGCGAACTCTTGCTATTGGTTAAATCTATGTGTATCACAGTGCAATGTAACATGCATTTATTGGTTTTGAGCTGGTAGTTTTTCGTGTTTCTTATTCAAACCATCTTACTCAATGTCTGCTTTTTGTAGGTGCATGTGCCGGTATGCATGCTTGATGGAGTGCATTCTCAACATTTCTTTGGAACCGTGTGATAATACATCATTCTGACTGTCTGGGTCTGGTGGCTGTTGATAGGAATACAGTCGCTGTGTCTATCTCTGATATAATGCTTTCTTTTGCTGCATATCCCATTGAAATACCTGGAGAAGTATGAGCTCGTCCCCCTTTTTGTTGATTATAAATCTTAAGGCATAAAGAATTCCAACTAAATAGTAGCTTCCAAATCTTGGTTTTCAGGTTGTTTTTCTGCATCCTGTTCACAATTTTGCATTGGTTGCATATGATCCTTCTGCACTAGGGGCTGGAGCATCTGTTGTCCGGGCTGCTAAGCTTCTTCCTGGTTTGTTTTCTTTTAGGGTGCTTCGATGTATTTCCAAAAACTAAATTGCTTGGTCAGATAAAGAAAAACTAAATTGCAGAAAGTCTTAAGTAATACGGTTAGTGATGGATAGTTTTATCAGATAGCCGCTTTCCTTTAAATGTTGTGCTGACCAAAGTACCAAACACTGAACGTATTGTTTTATCTTATTTTTTCAGTTCTTCTTGGTTATTTATGATCCTTTGTACTGGTTTGTTTTCACTGTTTTGGGTTACCTTACAAGGCATCACACTTGTAAAGACCAGCACTTACCCTGGATGCATATTTAAATAGACATCAATTAGACCAATGTTTTTGGATATACTTGTTCAGTTATATTTTACTTTTGTTGTATTAATAAGCTTAATTATGTCAACATTAAAAAAATACAAAAAGACATTAACCTTTTGTTTTCCATTCAGCGTAAGTATTTTTGAGATTGTAAGGTTATACCTGGAGTGTGTCTTGTTCTACAACATAAGTTGATAGTCTTGGACTTTTGATTTAGGGTACGGGCTAGACCGGCTAAAGTCACCAAAGTCATGAGGACGAAGTGGTGGAAGCTCAAAGGGGATGCCTCATGGACGTTCAAGGAGAGGATGATCGTGGAAGGGATATGGAATGTGGGAGAGGACGCAAATAACACATGGATAGAGATGGTAACGCGCATTAGGAAGGTGGCCGCGAAGGTGTGTGGATTGACCCGAGGGACTAGATATGAATCTAAAGACACTTGGTGGTGGAACGAGGAAGTGCAAAAGGCTATCGATGAAAAGAAGGCATGCTACAAGCACATGTAGTATAATAGGAGCGACGCCAACATACGTAAGTACAAAGCAGCCAAAAAGAGTGCAAAGAAAGCGGTGAGGCATGGGGCAAGGCTTATGAGTATCTTTATCAGAAGCTGAGTACAAAAGAGGGCAAGAAGGACATCTACAAGATGGCTAAACTCCGAGGAAGAAAGAAGGGATTTCAACCAATTTAAATGCATCAAAGACGACACTAATGGACTTGTGGTGAAAGACGATAAGATCAAGAATAGGTGGAGAGATTACTTCGACAAGTTGTACAACAGAGACAACAGGGATATTATGATTGAATTGGATGATTCTTTTGATGGCACCAATAGGCGGTTCATTCGAAAAATTAAGTGTTTGAAGTAAGAGAGGCCTTGAAAAGGATGAAAGTAGGTAAGGTGTTGGGGCCTGATAACATTCCTATCGAATTGTGGAAATGCCTTAGAGACATGGCGATCATTTGGCTAACTAAATTGTTTAATAGTATTTTTAAGTCGAACAAGATGCCTTACGAGTGGCGGAGAAGCACATTAGTGCCAATTTTCAAGAATAAAGGAGACATTCAAAGTTGTACTAATTACAGAGGAACTAAGCTCATGATACACACATTGAAGCTTTGGGAGCGAGTAATTGAGCATTGTTTAGGAAGAGTGACTAGCGTGACAAAAAAACAATTTGGTTTTATGCCTAGGAGGTCGACCCTAGCGGTGATCTTCTTGACACGATCGTTGATGGAGAGGTATAGGGAGGAAAAGAAGGATCTACACATGGTGTTTATCGACTTGGACAACGCTTATGACAAAGTGTCAAGAAATGTCATGTGGTGGGCTCTTGAAAAGAAAAAAGTTCCAACAAAGTATGTTACCTTAATCAAGGATATGTATGAGAATGTTGTGATTAATGTCAGAATATATGATAGCTATACCAGTGACTTTCCTATTAAGATAGGACTACAGGGAGGAAAAGAAGGATCTACACATGGTGTTTATCGACTTGGACAAAGCTTATGACGAAGTGCCAAGAAATATCATGTAGTGGGCTCTTGAAAAGATAAAGTACGTTACCTTAATCAAGGATATGTACGACGATGTTGTGATTACTATCAGAACATGTGATAGCTATACCGGTGGCTTTCCTATTAAAATAGGATTACATCAAGTGTCAACATTGAGCTCCTATATTTTTGCCCTAGTAGTGGATGAAATCACGCGGGACATACAAGTAGAGATTCCTTGGTGCATGCTTTTTGCTGATGATGTGGTGCTAATTTATGTAAGTAGGGTAGGTGGTGATAGAAAACTTGAGCTGTGGAGGAAAACTATAGAATAAAAGGGTTTTAGACTTAGTAGGACTAAAGTTGTGTATATAGGGTGAGTTTTCAGTGGTGCTATGGCAGGTGATGGAGATGTTAGTCTGGATGGAAAAGTAGGGCCCATGAGGGAAACTTTTCGATATTTGGGGTCAATGCTACATAGTGACGGAGAGGTTGATAAAGATGTGAGCCACAGGATACGAGCGGGTGGTTGAAATAGTGTCAAGCATCGAGTGTCCTATGTGCTGAAGAGTCCCTCAAAAATTAAAGGGTAAGTTCTATAGGACGACGATTAGACCTACAATGTTGGGTGACAAAAAGACATGTACAGAAGATGAGTGTAGCAGAGATGCGGATGCTACGGTGGATTTGTGGTCATACAACGCAAAATCGAATACGCAATGATATACGTGATAGGATTGGGGTAGCACTAATTGAAGAAAAGCTTGTCCAAAATCGTTTGAAATGGGTTGGACATCTTCAACGGAGGCCTTCTGAGGCACCAGTGCGTAGTAGAATTTTAAATTGTCTCAACAACATAAGAAGAGGTAGAGGTTGACCGAGACTAACGTGGAAAGAAGTAGTTAAAAGAGACTTGAGGGATTGGAACGTTCCTAAAGATTTGGAGTTGGATAAGAGTGCATGGAAGTTAGTGATTCACGTACCGGAACCATGATCCAAGATCGGATGTTTAGGGGTTTTATTGACTTTGATTAAATTTCTTTCCTAGCTGACTTCAACTTGTTTGGGACAAAATGCTTGGTTGTTGTTGTTGTAAGTATTTTTGACCAAGCGATCCACTTACAATTTTTTAAGAAGCTCATTGATTTTGGATATATGTAGAACCTGCCTTGCGCCGAGGAGATTCTGTCTATCTAGTTGGGCTAAGTAGAAGCTTACAGGCTACATCAAGGAAATCAATCATAACTAATCCTTGCACAGCTGTTAATATTGGGTCAGCTGACAGCCCGCGATATCGTGCAATAAATATGGAGGTCATCGAGCTTGATACTGGTACTTTCTACGAACACTTCAACTAACCTATGATCTTATGTCTCAATTTTTCTGATTAGCTATATTGAAAAATGTTTATTGTAGATTTTGGTAGCACATTTTCGGGTATATTGACGGATGAGCAAGGAAGTGTTCAAGCATTATGGGCAAGCTTTTCCACCCAGGTTAGTTTGTGTTGGAGTTGTTCGCTTTACTCTGTTTCCTAAGTAATGATGCTCGCATGTTCCCAGGAACATTTATTCAAAAGAAAAAAGAAAAGAACAAAACGGCGGCTTACACACAAGGTTAGCCGCTTGATATCTCCAACAGCAAGTAAATGGGCAATAGAAGAAAAATATATTCACTACATATAAAGGCCCTAAATTGCTGTACATGTTTTTTCAACTAAAGCTGATGAATCCTTTTTAGTTTTTTTCCTGCCATTATGAGCCATAGCCTCTACATCTAATGCTTGTACATAATGTTGTAATAGTACGATCCTTAGTTGTTGACTCATAGTCCTATGTACTAATTGGTGTGTAACTTCGTCAATTACTTTCTCCAGCTCAAATATGGTTGTAGCAGTTCAGAGGACCATCAGTTTGTTAGAGGTATACCAATATATGCAATAAGTCAAGTCCTTGAGAAGATAATCTCTGGTACTCCTGGACCATTTCGTCTTGTCAACGGAATTAGGAGGCCAATGCCATTTGTCAGACTTCTGGAGGTGGAACTTTATCCAACTTTGCTCTCAAAGGCTAGAAGTTATGGATTGAGTGATACCTGGGTGCAGGTAATTAAATCGGTCTTTCTTTTAATGTTGTCTGAAGTTGCTCTTTCTGATCTGACAAACATGATTATATTGTTTCTTAGTGGCTTATGAGCCTGAATGTTGTATGTGCTTATACCAAAGCGGCATTTTTTGTGTGGAGAAAGAGAAATGTAATGCCATGCACTTGAGGTGTTCACTGACAGAACTACATGAGAGTTTGTAAAAAAGAACAACTCACGTGATTGGCCATTTGGTTCCTTTTGGACTTGTGTCTAATACTCAGTGTTTGGATGCATGAAATATTTACTCTTCAATATGATTATCCTTTCAGGCTCTCGCTAAGAAGGACCCTGTGCGAAGACAAGTCTTGAGGGTCAAAGGTTGTTTGGCTGGATCGAAAGCGGAAAATCTTCTAGAACAGGGAGATATGATTCTTGCCATCAATAAGGAGCCAATTACATGCTTCCTTGACATTGAGATTGCTTGCCAAAAGTTGGACCAATCCATCGGTTCAGATGGAGTGCTTAACATGACGATATTCCGTCAGGTGAGGGCAGTCTATGAGAAATTAACTTTTTTTTGTTTTACAAAATATGATGTAAATCTAAATATTTATCAGTAGTATAACCGTTTCAACATTCAAGCAGGGAAAAGAAATCGACCTTATTGTTGGAACCGATGTAAGAGATGGCAATGGTACAACACGGATGGTGAATTGGTGTGGATGCATAATTCAGGATCCTCATTCGGCAGTGCGTGCACTTGGTTTTTTGCCTGAGGAAGGTCATGGAGTTTATGTTGCTAGGTGAGAGAGACGTTATCATTTACAAATTTGTATATGCAAATATTAGAACCATCTCTTATGATTAAGGAGCTTCAGCTTTAATCTTTTATTGGCACACCCTTAAAAGAAAATCTTAAATTGGCACATCCTTAAAAGAAAAATCTTAAATTGGCACTATGACTATAAGCATGTAGCTACTAGAGGTTTAGAGTTGCCAGATTTGAATGACCAGCAAGAATTCTCTAGAGTTATGCTGTTTTTCAGTTGTTCTAATATACTTACACTGTTTGCAAGTCACTCTGGTCATTGGCTGTATCTGACTTTAATGTAATTTCGAACCTGAAGGCTGATGCAACCATCAATACAACAGTGCACCATATAGGGACTGTAATTCTGCTAGGCAAATATGTAAACCAAGCAACAGATATCCTGAGAGAGAGAGAGAGAGATGGAATAGTGGTCAATTTTTGCCTTTTCCACTTTTGGCATGCTTAACAAGTCCATCTCTACCATTTCAATTAAAAACAATGGATTGCGATTTCTCTCAGTACCACCATCTCTTGCCAGCCACTGTCGCAAAGTCATATTGACACTGTTTCCTCTAAATCTTAGTTGTATAGAAGTTGAAGTCCACATCTGGTATGTATCCATTGTATTTTCTTTCAGATTTGAATAACATGGCAGGGTGGCCAGAATCTGTTATTTACATGAGAGATGTTAGATTCGCTGTCATAAGCGTGTTTTAGATACCAATTGGTAATGAGGAATGAGCAGCAAGGATTTTATGCAGATGGTGTCATGGAAGTCCCGCACATAGATATGGTCTCTATGCTCTCCAGTGGATAGTTGAAGTTAATGGACAACGAACTCCAGATCTGGAAACCTTTATACAGGTGGTGAAGGTATGCATTATGAATTGCAGTCTTCCTTTGGTGTATCCCATTCTTTTCATTTGTGGTTATCAGCGCAATAGGTTCATACATAATTAATTTAAATTAATATGGCTAAATTAACCCTTTTTTCAGGGACTGGAAGACGGTGAATTTGTTAGGGTGAGGATAGTCCATTTGAATGGAAAACCTCGCGTGCTTACTTTGAAACAGGACCTTCACTACTGGCCAACCTGGGAGCTCAGGTTTGAACCAGAGACTGCCACATGGCCGAGGAGAACAATAAAAGCGTTGCAACCAACTGCAGCTTGATCTATTCTGTTGTGTTGTGATATTAGCTCTTCATGCTTCAAGCGGGCCTTCTCTAGGGAGGCTAAGCATGGAGGTGAGGAAATTGAAAGTGCGTGTCGATGTTGGTGAGCAAGAATTCTGCGTAACGCAGGATGAATGGTGGGCACTGGAATAGGGTGCTTGAAGGATAGGGTAATTCATAGAAAATATATGGATTCATTGCCTGTGGATAATTGGACTGCAGGATGTGCCTTTGTATGTCTATTGCTACATTTTTGTAGAAATATTAAGTACTTGGCTTTCTAGCGCTCATTTCACAATTTTTCCGCGTAAGTACTTGGTTTGAGACTTGGGTCATGCAACAGATATCGAGCCATTCAATTCCTAGACCTAGCTAGGTCGCATGGTACAATTGTCCTGCTTCAGCTATAGTATTGAACAGTTCCTGGCATAAGTATATTGTTCACAACACACTGCGCTCTCCTTTTTTTTTATACAACACTGCGAGTTTATCTTGACGAAGTAATGTATTTCACCATTTCACATTATGTTTGTATGTTATGATATATCAGTTTTGACTGCTTAACGGAGCCTTAGAGATTAGTGGCACACTGGCAGGTCTTAGGACAAACTTAGAACAAAAGAAGAATCCTCAGGGATTTGTCAGCTCGACGGCTTCATGCTCTAAACTTGTACTGCATCTGTCAATTATCGCTCTTATGTACCGAAATTTTTCTTTAACATTTTTGCCTCGGGTCACCGTCGGTGTTCGTCACCAGCGCATGAGCAGCATAGATTGGTTGCAATATATTATATACCCCTGACGACAGAGGACATGCAACATAGCTATTTTTACGTGCATCGAGTTTGTCACGGCGAACTGAATGATTACGCCTCGATTAAATTCATTTATTTTTTGGCTGGAAGATTAAATTCATTTCTCAAAGCCCTGAGCATGACCAAAGTCGTTTCTCGCTTAAGAAAAGAGGAAAACAGGTGGATGGACCCGAATTGTGACTCAATCAAACAAATCCTTATAAGGAAAAAAGTGGCTAATCTTTCCCGGTTGAAGCTAGGTTAGCCAGATGCGCCACTGAGCGTTAAGCTATCATGTTATCACCGGCACTGTTTGATCGTGCCAAAATTCGGGGCAAACCAACACGGAAGCGGAACAGCAGCCGAAGTTTACTTATGCAAGCTCATCACGACCCTTTTGTGCAATGTATGACAAATGTAAACCATGCAGGCACGCACCTTTACTATCTTGGGAGGAATATATTCCGTCACCACTTGCTAGCTCGGACCAGTTTCCACGAAAACGAGGGCCACCCTTTATGTATGTTCTGCCACTTCAGTCGATGCCTTCCTGGAGGAAAAAGAACCGTTTAGGTAGGAGTTCCTTGTTGTTGGATTCCTCTTCCTAGCACTAGCAGAGTCTAGCACCAACCATTCAACCAAACAAGTACTCTTCTTTAAAAGGCCTGTTCCTTCCATCTCGCTGCCGCGAACTGAAGGAGCTGAGCTAGCATGCATGTACTCCACTGCCGCGAACTGAAGGAGCTGAGCTAGCATGTACTCCACGCACAGGCGAGCACGGGCACACGCGCAGCAACGCCACCACCCTGCGAGATAGGAGAGACATGGGTTGCTATCTCCTGGGCAAGATTGCATCGAAAGCGCTCGGAAAATGCAACGGTACGGACGAAGTAGCTCTTTGCCCCCCTTGTTTTTTCCCCTTCCTTCTGCCCTCCTGATAATGATCAAGTGATAGCCCTCGGTGTTGAGAGCTCACGGTTGCATGGCTCGGTGTCATCAATCAGCACTCGTCATGTTCTGTGTTGTTTTCCTTGTCGCGCGCACCTCATTATGTGCACGCTAGGACCTCACTATTTCTGAGCACATACATGCCCCCGCTAACCCTTGGCAGTTGGCACATGTTCGGGTGCCGTAGTTCTTCAGTTTTTGCTACTACGTCTACGATCATGGAATCTCACGTGCAAATAATATATAACTTCAGGCTTGTGTAAAAACTGTCAATTATGACCAAACCAATAGCAAGATCGCAAAGTTTTCTGCCGTAGCCACGATTTGAGAGTTGTGACATGACTGCCTGCTTTCTGACATGCACGCAGGGCGCGAACGATGGAGGGAAGAGAGGATGGACTACGCCGTGGCCCACCAGCCCGGCCCACCCACAGAGACGCACTACATGCGGCCGGCGGCCCGCACGGTAACCTTCAGCAGCACCAACTCCGTGTACGTGATCCCACCACCGCAACAAGGCCCAGAGCCGCAGCCCCAAACACCGCCGCCCCAACACGAGCCCGACCACCACCCGCCCCAGCCCCAACCCGAGCCGCCGGCCGAGCCGAAACAGCCGAAACGAGGCAAAAAGAAGAAGCCGGGCCGCGTTCGGTTCGGCCCCGAGCCGCCGGCGCCGCCGCCGCAGCAGCAGCCGCCGAGCCCGGATGACAGCGCCAACGCGCCTGGTCACGGTCACGGCCCGGCCCCGGCGGCGCAGCCGCAGGGGTACTTCCGGTACACGCCGTCGCCGCTGCCGCGGTGGGAGGCCACGCCGAGGCGGCACGAGTACTTCTCCGGGGAGTACCGCTACAGCTACCCGACGCCGGTGCGCGAGGGGATCTACAGAATCGCCACCGACGCCAACAGGCTCACCACCATCTTCAGCGAGGAGAATCCCAACGCCTGCGCGATCGTGTGAGTGGGCTGGCGAGGAATAAGATTCATGCATGCGCCGTTTCATTCGTTCTTGGCTAACTAGAGGAAGAATCTTGTTCTTCTTGTAGGTGTTGTAGATAAGGAAGGGGAATAATTCTGTTCGCCTGATACGATAGATGAACATTCCTTGTGCTGTTCGGCTCGTATTGTACTCCGTTCTTTTCGTGTGTTTTCTTGCAAAAGTAAAGAGATTAGTCAAAAATGGTTGGCTGCCGAAGAGAGACGAACGAACGATAATGGTTCTCCGGTGCTTGTGAGTGAGAATGCATTGACAAAAGCAAAAAAGTATCCCATGACTAATGATCGATCAATCTTTTCTCTGATGAACGACGACCATCTACGCACATCGCCTTTTCTTTTACCCTTTAGGCGTTTTCAGACGAGCATATTTCACTTTCGTGCGTCTTTTTTACTGATACCTCGAACAATACTGCCGTGTAATATTTTAAAAAGTCGTAGCAGCTTTAGGAAAATGGTCTCATTAATTTTCCTTCTATGGGATCTATGGGGCGAATATCATCGTATCAGGTGTCACCAGTTGAATATGGTTTTTAATATAGTACATTTGAATGTTCGACCGGTAACTGGCCGCTTACTGGCAGGAATTGTTCGGTCACCAGCTGTTTACCGGTGAACAGAGAAATAAATTTGACTCAAAATTTTCATTTTCGATAAGAAACGAAAGCTATCATTTGTTTCTTCATTTAATACAATTTAACTTCATTACGGTAGCTATAGTACTTTCGTTAGCTTGCAAACAAGCATAGTAACAAATTTTTTTTTTGCTAGCATTATAAATTTTAAATTAAAATTTTGATTTTAAAACTTCTTGCACCGATATTTTTTTTACCAGTCTAGTCCCGTATAGCCAGTTATCACCATTTTTATGGGAAATTTTCGTTTGTGTCATTAGTTGTGGTTCACTTCTCACTTTTCCCACTAATTTTTCTGCTCTCTCACTTATGCCATCTATCTGCTAGTGCTCAAAAAATGCCACTCCGGTCCGTTTTCCATCTAGTCTGTCCGTTAGGGCAGGACAAAATGACCAAAATGCCCACATGTAAAAGTTTTCAGAAATTCCCACAAAAAATCGAGATGTAGGAGCGGGAATATCCTATAGTCATGCAAAAATACAAGATCAAAGTCTATCACATTTAGTAGATATGAAATTGACAAACTGTCAACAGGCAAAGGGTACTATGGGGTTTCTTGAAAAATATGAGACGAAAATGACTGAAAATGGCAAAAGCAAACAAGGCACTAACGGAGGGATGGTTTAAGTGAGAGGCTGGAAAAATTAGTGGCAAAACTAAGAAGTGAACCCCAACTAATAGCATAAACAAAATTTTCCTATCTTTAATCCTTAATATCACTATCATCAAATGTGCCTCGAGAGTCGAGGTTGGTGCAAACTTTTAAAATTCAAACTATCGCCCAACATTCTAATCATTACAATAGCGTTTTGCATGAATCTTAACGCACTTTGGTTCCATTTGCCTAAATGTACATATGGTTTTGCTTGCTTTTTTTTTTGTCACGAGTGACCACGTATCATGCGCAAGAATGCTAAATAATTGGAGTTCGTTTTGGTTGCACTGCTGCAAAAGGAAGTAGGGAGTAGGGAATTTTCCAAATTGTGGTGAATATGCGTTCTGTACGTGGTCTTAAGTCAAGCATAAGTCGAAATAGTAATCTGTTCCTGTGTTCCAAACTAAAATGATACGAAAGGAACCTGTATGTATAGTATAGCAATAATAAACAGCTTACTGCTTGAGTTGTTATCATGAAAACCAAGACTGACTGCTGACTTATATATATATATATATATATAAACACACATGACTGCACAGAATTTCGTTTCAATTTGGTCTATTAGAGATTATAGAAGCACTGCTCTTGCTTCAGACTGTGATGTATGAATTTCGCCCCACTTTTTTTCAAAGATATTCTTTAAAAGAATTTAACTACAACAGTGGCTTTTCTGTTAGCTATGGTTTCACATGAGTATTATTTTTAGAAACACTCTTGCAAGTAACATAGCTGTAGTACGCTTGTAGCGAAGTTCTTCAATGGCGGAAAAATTGATGATTTGCTCTTGTTTACTTATGCCATTGATGATTTGCCCCGTGATGTCTCACTCGCATGCTGGTCCTGAGGCCACATGTTAGTGAAACATATGGGACACACTATCAATTGCACAAGCTAAAATAGGGCAAATCATCAAATCTCCCCCTGCGCTGTTCATATGGGATCAGCCGAAAACGGCACACGCTACACTATCCACTCCCTTTTTTATATGCTTCCATCTGTTCACTTTTTTTAGGGTACAAGACAGACGCACACAACTCATACACAATACACTCATATACTACACGTATATATACATATATATATACATACACGTTCTCTACGCACGCTAAATAATTAATTGGTGGTTACACGTCCTCTGGAGCTTGGGTACCTGCCATCCTACTTAACACGCACGCTTGTGTACTTATTATTTAATTGGTGAGCACGAGTGCCAAGTTAGACTCGAACACTTGCTCTTGGTCAATTGATTTGAACTCAGTTCTTAGTGGAATTAATTTCATATTTAATTCAATGGAAGAAGTCAAAAGGGTGTAGAGTTGAAGGTGTGAGACTTTAGTCCCATATTGCTTATCTAGGTGGTGGGGAACCAATTTATATATAGGCTCTAGTATGAGTTGGTGGTAAGGCTAGATGTACACATAATTGGCTATGTTACACTATATACACACTCGCGTGCATATCGTGTGTTTATCGTGTAACTTGTGACGTGCTAAGTGTACTTAACCTTTTGCCACGTATACTGACTATGCCACATCACCTTACACTTCAACTACCGCCGTGATGTCGCAGACTCAGCGAGATGCACGTTATCATGCAGTTAGTCCGTTCACCCACGGTGTGAGATTTTAGGGGGCGGTTCCTGGAATCGTGACAGTTCGATTCTCGTAATACTAAGGTTTTGCGGGGCAATTTTAGCTTGATGCGTTATTATAAGTGAGACATCCCTGTACGTGAAGGCACACAACCAAAAACCGATCTCATCTTCCTCCGGCGCTCTCTGCTTCCTTTGGTACCCGCTGCCACCCGAGACATTCCGTCCCTTCGCCTGTCGTGCAACAGGCAAGAGGGAGAGCAGTGCCTCCAATCCGACGCCGGCCTTTGACGACCTACACAGGAGACTAGCAACTAGGTTTCTGGGAAGCGTCGTACCGAGCGAATGCTCATCTTCGTCTTTGAATGTCATGTTGCTTCTATGCAACTTCTTATTCTTCACCAAGCTCGCTGTAAGTGTCTCGGACCGACTAGTTGTTGGTCCAAGTGATCTTTCTATTGTGATCAGATCTGATGAGAATGCATACTATTATAATAGTATTTTTTTGCATATATGTATCAGTTAGGCTATCTAGCATGTGTAGACGTTGTTGGTTGTGATCTTCGGTTAAGATCTAACAGACTAAAAATTATGGGGCTAGGCCCACCAAATCGCGTTCTCATTGGGAGCTCACTAATAGAAATTTTGTTTGGTCCCAGTAGCTAGCGCCAGATTTAAAAGGAGAAGACGTCACTCAAAGATATGTGATTATCTCGAGTTTGCTTGCTCCTGAAACACCCAGTCCGATCTAGGGTTTGGTGCTAAGGCTATCGTAGACTGTGACCATCACCGAGAAAAATCTCGGTGCCCCGTTTTCTTCATTGCGCATCACCAACGCCAAAACCAGAGGATCGATATGGCCTAGAGGGGGTGAATAGGCAATTTCACAAATTCTTGCAATTTTAATTTACTAACTTATTTTAACGAGAGAAACTTATAGCAAGAGTAAAGCGGATATCAAGCAACAAACAAATACAAATAAAGCAATAAAAGAGAAGATATCGAGAGACAAAGAATTTATCCCGTGGTTGAGCCGCACTCCTAATCCACGTTGAAGCACTTCTTCCAAGTTCACTTCTCCAAAGCTAGTCGCAGAGCTCGTGTTCACTCGGGTAACTCTTTCACTTCTCCAGTGAGGTGAGTTCCAAACCTCTCACAAACACAGCTTGCCTTCCACAAACACCTTTGGACAGTCACACTGCTTTACTTCCTCCAAGTCGCCCAGGATCACCAAGATCCAAGAGTAATAAACCTCGCACAAGTTCTGTCTCTTGGTTCATTATGCAAATCACAAAACTAGACACTTGCTTGGAGCTTACACACTTAGGGAAGTATGAAGATTTTTGTGTGAAAATGAAGCATGACTCCTTTTTGAGAATGAGAGCTATATGTCAATGCCAAAATGTAAGGAGTTCATGTATGTTACAAGTAGATGGCTTAGGAAATGCTTATATAGCCATTTTGAGTGAATATAGCCGTTACACTCACACAAGAGCCGCTGGACGTGTCGATGTCGAAACAATGAAAAACACACGCACAATGGACTATGTATCGCTGCTTAGCGACATTGGGTATGTGTATGACGGACCAAATTTTCGAATTCACGACGGACCAAATATTTTGGTCCGCAGACATGGGTTGATCAAGAAGATGGTCCGCATACAATCGGGAGATATATATGAGTATCGACTAAGTGACTTGGTCCGTTACACATGACTTTCAAAAGATTTTGCTTAGACATAGAGATCTATGTACGCGGACCAAAATTTTGGTCCGTCATATATAGACTAAGAAACAAATTTGCTGTGGATAGAGACACATGTATTTTGGACCAAAAATTTGGTCCGTGATACATGGACTTTAGAGAAGATAGGTATGGCGAGAAGACACATGTACTTGGACCAAAAATTTTTGGTCCGTGTTGCATGGACTTCACGTAAGATTTGTGCCAAGAACCTTTTTCTATTATAGATATAAATTATCCCGGCTTTTCAATCTAGCAACGGTTTTAAAGAAATTAAGCACAAATATTTTGTCCGTTTCAGAGTAGAAACTTCTTTTGAAGATAGAGAATACCTCTTTCTTTTTTTTGGTTTCGATTTAAAAGAACATCGAGATTTAGTCCGACCAACACTTGTACAGAAAAGGAATGCGGATCAAATCTTTTGGTCTCATTGAGAACAGAAAACCTAGGACATCTTTGGTCCGACATCGAGGAGTGAAAAATGCATGTATGCTTGACCAAAAATTTTAGTCCGTCATACATAGGTGTGCTTCGACTAAGATGATTTTCAGGAATGTTTGTCCAGAATATGAGGATATGAAAGCGAGTATATTTTAATCAAAAACAGATGTATAAAGGAAGTTTTGACAAAGAATAGATTCAAGGTTTGCAATGATCAAGAATATAGATAGGAAATTTTTGGTCCGTTGAACTCAAAGGTATATTTTCAAGAGGGTAAAGATTTAGTGTCTTTTGCTCCAAGTGGTCCTGGTTTTGCCTTTGCCTAACAAACTATTTCCTTGTGCAAAGTCCTCTTTGGACAACTATACAAAAACAAAACACCTACGCTATTTGACTTAGAACACTTTCCAAGTCATAAATTATAAATCAAAAGCCTTAATCTTGTTGTCCCAAATTATCTCATCATAAGTTCCAGCTCACTTTCTTTAGGCTTTGAATATTACTAACTTAGTCATCAATACCAAAACCATAACAATATAAAAATAAAATTGAGGGGTGCCTAGATGCTATCAATCTCCCCCTTTTTGGTAATTGATGACAACATACCTTTTAGTTAGTAATATCGTATATATTCTGCAAAACAGAGTTAATGGAAATCTCGACAGCAGAGATAGAGAGTGAATTTGCTCCCCCTTAATGAAAGCATTCATATTAAAGTAGAGAATCTGAGCATGTTATCTAGACAGTTGAACCAATCACACCATAAACATAGCACAAAATAATTAATACTCATAACAAATACTCAAACAAATACTCATAATATTCATATAGATAAGCCAGTAGCCTATAGAGGAAAACTAAGATCTTCTCTCCCCTTTAGCATCAATAGCCAAAAGGGCCCCTACTTTCGCCTTGAAAAGAGTCTTTGAGCTGGCCTGAGCTTTGCTTTTCTTTGGTGGAGAGGCGGGTTGTTCATCAAGATCTTCTTGGCTTGGATTATCCGCCCTTGAGACATAGCTCGATCATGCCAACTTGATAGTCCGGTTCTCCGGTGGATAACCAACAGATTGAAGATCCGATCGAATCGGTCCAAAGAATCGCTCATATTTCGAGTCTCAAAGAAGGACGTCGCCACATCATATGTGACATTATGTGCCAAACGAGTATAGTCGAAAGGTGGCATCTTCAGTGAATTCGCATGATGATCTAATTGATGTCTCATCCACAAGTGATCACTTTTATGTGATATACTTTCACACAACCTGATTTCTCGCTTTCTTGTATCGATCATCCATTTTCTTGTTCATGTCATACAATCTATCCTTGATCAGATTTTGAGCAGAATCCATCTGTTGGACATGATGTCTAAGATCTTCTTGATTTTTTCTTAGGTGGTCAAATCTTGACATGGCTTCATTAAAGAATTTCATTTCTTCCTCATGCCTGTGAGCTGCTGTATTCTGATCTTCCATGTATCTAGCTTGAAATCCCCTTTGATCGGCATAGTATTGTTGCTCAAAGTTGGAGAACCAGGAGGGCTGAGTTTCAAAGATGTTTTCTTGAGCCTGAAATGTGTCGTTTTGTCCTTGTTCATCATACTTGAGAGAGGATGAGTTGGGGTACTGATAGTCAAACAAGCTTTCCCAACCAGGAAATGTATTCCTTTGATCATGCTCGGGATGAGTGAAGTTGAAGGATAGACAGGTTTAAATGGTTGGGGTACTTCAGATGGCATACTGCACCCTCCACTTCATTTTCGCTTGCTCTCGGTCCAAACTCTGCGCTAGTGAACCTTGTCTGCTGCAAATGCTTCTTGAAGTTGATAAATTTGATGTTCTTCATCTAAGGTTTTATCAATCGAGCTTGAAAGCTTTTGAGTAGCAACATCATCTCGTGTTCCATGATTCACTTCCATAAATTACTTCATTGCTTCTTGAGATGGTCGGCTCGGTGTCTTCCCTTTTCCTTTTGAACACTAGGTTCTCTGTCATTTCGCTCGATCGTACATATGATGACTTTCATACTCTTGATGATAGCTTCCATAGGACTGATGCCAAAATCACTTTGTTGTGCTTGGGAAACACTTCTAGCACTATTTCACAAACTCATTTTCACCTCAATCCTTTCTCGCACTTTCTTCTTGGGTTCAAATGGTTGATTCTCTACCACTCTTTGAAGGAGCCTAGAAATCCTTAGATTTTGTCCAAGAGTTCGATGCATACCGTATTTCTTGGAAAGCATTTGAATTCTTTATTTAGGTCATCTTGAGAAATAATGCCTTGAGCCAACAATACACCCGTGATTAATCGGGCAAAAGGCGAGAGTCAGTGAACCTTTTATAGATGGCTTCCTCCATCTGTCCAAAAAATAATCACTAGATCTATAGGTCTGTCTTGATGTAATTAGGTGTAGCAACCAAGCTAAAACTCGAGGTGATTCCTTCTTTATATCCGGACTTGGGATATATAGAGTGTCTTAATATCAAGAGCGTAACCTTGGCTTCTTCTGCATGCATAAGACACCCTATTTGGATTAAAATCCTTACTTGAGGTATCTTTGTATATATGCCCCGACACTTGTAAACTGCAAGTTCCCACTTTGTCTCCACCTTTGATGTGGATACATCTTTTCAAAGATCCTTGTCCTATTTGCTCGAGGACTAGAAGCTCCTATTGTCGATTCAAACTGGGATGATCTCGATTTTCCTCATTTTTCCATTTATAGTGAACATGATATATTTCCTTTGTTTGTTCACTAGAAGAGAAGCATAAAACTCTAAAGTCCTTGAAACACTCCATGGAATTGTTTTATTTGACATGATTCCTACTAGTCCAGAGTGGAGTTTATGCAATCATACAACCAGATGATCCAATGATATTGTTCACTTGATCCCAATCTATATATTGGTGATTTGACAGAGCAGTAAATCGGCTTTCCTTTTCCATCTCTTCTGCTTAGATAGGCATGGAAAATGTTTTTGTGTAAAAGAGACACAAAGTTTTCACCTCGGGTGGCCTTGACTCAGGAACTGCACCTTTTCATCGACCAACCGAATCGCTCTTAACTTCTTAGAATTAAGTTTTCCAGTTCTTCACTACTAAGAACATCAATCTCGGAGATTCACTGTCGGGTTCATAGGAATATCCTCGAGGATGATTCAGAGTCAACTATCCGCTTCCTTTTCTTGGATGAGAGGTCACTATTTTGCGGTTTGGTCGACCAAAGATTATGAACATCGAGGATTATAATCGGTCCTTGAGGTTGTTCAGCATATTTGTTTCGTAAGATGAACTAGATCTTCTTTGCTTTTTACTCTTAACTTTATCAAAGATTTTTCCAAACAAGCCCCTTTTGTCGATTTTTGACCTCATTTTTGCTTTTCGACTTAAACACGGACTAATTGCTCGGACTCAGACTGTGCTCTCTTCAAACAAAAGAAATGACCTAAAAGGAAGAACTAAATCTAAGCACTAGGTCTAAGTTTTTAAAAAACGAGACAAAGAGAAGTTCTAAAGAACTTACCGAGTTTGAAGGAGATTCTTTGCGCACAAGGTTGAGCGATCACCGCTGCCAAGATCCGATCAGATTTGCTTCGTGAAGAGAAGAAGGAAACTTCGTTTAGAGAAGTTTTTGCAAGCAAGGCAATAACAAGGAGGTTTTGATGGAAGAAGTTATCGCATTGAATGCATTGGCGTAGTAAAAGCCTTGAAACCGACACCTTTTAACGTGGTGGTTGAAGAGGAACAGAGCAATGGGACCCTTCTGCTTAAAGTCCTGCTTGAGCAGTGCAGAGAGTCCTAAAGAGATAAGGACAGGATAGCAATAGGTAAGACCTAAAGCAATAGGTAAGATGTCAATGACTTTTGAAAACTTGAGAGGAGAACAAGGAAATTTATTTAAGCTTGGTGCAAATTGTTTGAGTTTAGATAAGAGTTTAGACTTAGAGGTATTTAAACATAAGGCGATTTGACTATTAAAAGAATATGGACAGATTGCACTTTGGGTCGGACCAAAAGTTTTGTACTCACTGACCGATTTAGTCCGCTGGTATTAGGACCAAAGCTCCTATTATCGACGGACCAAAAAAATTTAGTCCGTGAGCATTGTCGATTATTTTGAGATTAGTCCGATCCAGCAGAACTCGTATCTTTTAGTTGTTCTCGCTTGCATCATGTCTATATTTCAATATTTTAAAGATAAAAGATATATCTAAGATTATCAACCAAAACAATTAAACAAAGAGCTTTAGTGACTGTTTGAGTTTAATAATCAAGTAAGCTTAAGTATTTCTTTAAACCAAGCTTATCTCAAGAACTCAAGTACTTTGATATGGACACTTTGTCAAAAAGGCAAATGAAGATTTTTGGCTTCCTTTAAAATTTTGATTAGAAAAGGATGATCATGGAAAGATGAGTCTTATAGCAACACACATTTTTTTAAAAAAATTCAAAGAGTTATTATAATTTTATCCATATCGTAGTCGAAAGCGTTGATCTCGTCGAACTAGAGCGCGAAAGATACCAATGAATGTTTTGAGCGACTAGTCGGGTTATGTTTAGCGACGTATAACGTATGAATAGCCATTCAATTTAGAAAACATACAAGATCCGAGAGTATTTTCGAACACCGAACTTTTTATTTATTTATAGACATTGTCCCGGCCACATAGATGATATGGGACAAGACAGAACAGGACTAGTTTCTCCCCACGCGCGCCTAAAGCTTCTATGAGCGCGGCTCGCCCCGACAGAGTGGGGAAGGCTTCAAGAAAAGCATCTATCGCCTCACTGTCTCTCGCAATGCCCTTTCTTCACTAGCTCTTCTAGAACACGATCGAACTCCTTCCAGAGTTCTCATGAGCTCTGGTCGACCCGATCATCGTTGAAGGGTCTTTTCGGCATGATGAAGAGCTTAGTTTAGAAATGAAGAGAGAAGAGATAAGTTGAGGATTCCAGGTCTCTGCACGCCTTTTATAGCCATTGAGATGAGAAAAAGTAAATGCAACAAAATCCAAAGCGACTTTGAAGTTAGAGACGATACGGAAAAGCGGGAGTTACTGAAAACGAAACGATATTTTGATGTAAAATTATGCAAAGTGGGGTAAGAAATCAAGGAAATGAGCATTAGGATATATATGGTAAACAAAAGTGCTCCCCTTAGTCAAACATTATCGAGCAATATTTGAAAAAGCAATGATATTCAGTTCATTTCTTAATTTTGAAAATTTGGCCTCATCAAGCGGCTTAGTGAAAATATCACCAATTGGTCCTCGCTTACATGACTAAGCATAATATTTCCTTTAGCAACATGATCACGGATAAAGTGATGTCTAATTTCTATATGCTTAGTTTCGAGTGTTGGACGGATTGTTTGCTATTTTCACTGCACTTTCATTATCACATAACAGAGGTACATTATCAAATTTTATACCAAAATCCAAAATGTTTGTTTGATGAATAAGATTTGAGCACAAGAACTTCCAGCAGCCACATATTCGGCTTCTGGAAGTGGATAGTGCTCTGAATTTTGCTTTTAGAAAACCAAGAAACTAAAGACCTTCCAAGCAAATGACGGCTCCACGAGGTGCTCTTACGATCAATCTTGCATCCGCATAATCGAATCTGAGTAGCCTAGAAGCTCAAAGGAGCACCTTTGGGGTACCATAAACCAATATTAGAAGTAAATTTAAGATATCTAAATATTCTTTTACAAGACACAAGTGAATTTCTTTAGGAGCGACTTGAAATCTAGCACACATACACACACTAAACATGATATCGTGCCTAGATGTGTCAAGTATAGTAAAGAGCCTATCATGGATGTAAAAGCTTATGATCTACAGATTTACCTCCCACATCTTGATCAAGATGTGTATTAGTAGCCATGGGAGTCTTTATGATCTTGCATTCTTCCATTTTGAAGCGTTTGAGAAGATCCTTAGTATACTTTTCTTGCGAAATAAAGGTTCCTTCCTTTAGTCGCTTGATTTGAAATCCCGTAAAGAATGATAGTTCCCCAATCATAGACATCTCGAACTCTTTGGCCATCATATCACCAAATTCTTTACAAAGAGAAGTATTAGTACTGACCAAAGATAATATCATCAACATATATTTGACAAATCATTAATGTTCCATTGATGTCTTTTAAAAACAATGTTGGATCAACCTTTTCAGCTTTGAAGTCTTTATTGAGTAGAAAATCTCTATATGCGTTCATACCAAGCTCTAGGAGCTTGTTTTAGACCATCTGAGCCTTAGATAATTTATACACGTGGTTTGGCAAATTTGGATCTTCAAACCCGGTGGTTGTTCAACATAGACAGTTTCATCAATGAATCCATTTAGAAATGCACTTTTACATCCATTTGAAAAGAGTGATATTAAAATGAGTAGCAAAGGCAAGAAGGAACCGAATTGCTTCAAGACGAGCCACTGGGGCATAGGTCTCTCCATAGTCCAGTCCTTCTATTTGAGTAAATCCTTGAGCTACTAGTCTGGCTTTATTCCTTATCACCACTCCATTTTCATCTTGCTTATTTCTGAACACCCATTTTGTACCAATAACATTGTGATCCTTTGGGCGATTGGTTAAACTCCAGACTTTGTTTCTTTCAAAGTTGTTAAGTTCTTCTTCCATAGCAATAATCCAATCAGCATCTTCTAGTGCTTCTTCCACTGTTTTAGGCTCAATACACGAGACAAAAGAGTAATGTTCACAAAAAGAAGCTTGTCTAGAACGAGTTTGAATACCCTTACTGAATTCACCAATGATTTGATCTGAGGGATGATCTTTAGCAATGGTATGATGGCTTTTGATGAGAACAGGATGATCTTGCTCTTTTTCATCTTCTTCTTCCTCTTGTGTTCCATCATGAGGCACTATTGATTGAGTGGGAAGTTCATCCTTGTCTTCTTTTGGTCGAATATCTCCCACTTCCATCTTCTTCATTGCTTGTGCCAAGCCATCGTCTCCTACATCATCTAAATTCTCATGCTCACCTTGTGAGCCATTAGATTCATCAAACTTTACATCATAAGTTTCTTCTACCAGTCCAGTGGTATTATTAAAGACTCTATATGCTTTGGATTTAGAGGAATATCCTAGCATGAAGCCAGGGTCACATCTAGTTTGAAATTTTCCCAAATGAGTTCTCTTTTTATAGATATAAACTTTACAACCGAACACACGAAAATATGATACATTTGGTCTTCTTCCTACCAAGAGTTCATAAGGAGTTTTCTTAAGCAATCTATGAAGATATAGTCATAACAAAGATGACAAGCAGTATTAATTGCTTCAGCCTAAAAAGCATCAGAGGTTTCATATTCATCTAGCATAGATCTAGTAATTTCAATCAAAGTTCGATTTTTCCTTTCAACTACTCCATTTTGCTGGGGTGTATAAGTTGCAGAGAGTTCATGCTTAATTCCTAATTCATCACAGTATTCAATAATATTTGTGTTAACGAACTCAGATCCATTGTCACTTCTTATTTTCTTGATGGGACAATCAAATTCATTTTGAGCCCTTTTTGCAAAAGTTTTGAAGATTTTTCCAACTTCACTTTTGTTTGGCAGAAAGAATACCCAAGTAAATCTGGAAAAGTCATCAACTATTACTAAGCAATAAGAGTTACCACCGATGCTGGCATATGAGGTGGGACCAAACACATCCATATGCAGAAGCTCAAGTGGTCTAGTGGTGGACATGATACTTTTAATTGGATGAGAATTAGCTACTTGTTTGCCTGCTTGACAAGCACTACATAGCTTATTCTTTTCAAATTTAACATCTTTCAAACCCACCACAAGCTCATTTTTGAAAAGCTTCTTTAGGTTAGACATACCTACATGCCCCAAACGCCTGTGCCAAAGCCATCCGAGGGAGACTTTAGCTAACAGGCAGGTTGAGATACATGAGGAGTTAGATTTGAAATCTACTAAATAGAGATTTTGAAATCTGAATCCTTTGAATATAAGTTTTTCATTTTTATCAAATACAGTTACCCCATCAGAAGTGAAGTTACAATGAAATCCAAGATCACACAATTGAGCAACGGACAATAAATTGAAGTTTAAGGAATCAACGAGAAGAACATTGTCAATAGAGTGATCATTTGATATGGCAATCTTACCAAGACCTTTTACCTTTCTTTTGCTGTTATCTCCAAAGGTGATTTTGTGACTTGGATCACTTTCTCCTTCAATTGAGGTGAACATTCTTGAGGTACGGTCATGTGTTGAGTGCACCACATCAATGACCCAATGTCCGCCTCCACTCTTATAATTTACCTACAAGTTCATTTCTTCACTTTAGGTACCCAAATATTTTGGGTCCTTTGATGTTAGTTACAACCATCTTAGGTTTGAAAGGGTTTGTCAACATGGCCTTAGGTACCCATACGACTTTAAGCTTCTTATTTAAATTTGAGGGACCTACATATTTCACATTTGTTTTGCCTGAAATCTTTAAATAGCATGTAATGGGCATCTACCATGCAATCCCTTTTGGTATGAGAAACATTTGCAAGATAGCAATTTTTGGATTCATGGTTTGATTTATGACAATAATAACAATGAGTGTTTTTCTTGACAAAAGCTTGTGTAACGTGACTGCCCATTTTATTTGGCGAAATGACGGGTTTGTAACCCAAGCCCTTTTGCCCAAGTTTGGTCTTTGTTCAACAAGAATTTTGTCAAGAGTAGCACTTCCGTAAAACATTTTTCTAAGCCTTTATCAAATGTGGCTATCTGAGCTTTTAGATCTTTATTTTCAACTTCAAGCTTCTTAACACAAGAAGCATATTTGCAATTTTCTTTGCAAGCATCAGAAGAGCCACAAGTTAAGAATGAAGAGCCACTTGAAACAGATGTATTACTTGAAGAGACATGACTGGATTTGTTAGACATCATTTCATTTTCAATTTCTAGTTCACACGAATTGATTTGCAAGTCTTCATAATTCTTAACAAGCAAAGCATGACTTGCAACAAGGTCATCATGAATTTGTACAGACTTTTTATGTTCATGCATAAGGTTTTCATACTTGTCTGTAAGCATCCTTTGATCATTAAGCAAGCTAGAGATAGTCTTCTTAAGAGTTCTAGTTGAAATTGTTTTATCATGCAAGGCATTATTTAGTTCTTCAACTAGTTCTACCAACTCGTCATAAGAAGGAGAGTCACTCACCTTTTCCTCATCTGATCTTGCCATAAGACAGAGAGGGAATAATGGTGGCGGTGGAGTTGACTCATCTAGCGAGTCCAGCTAGCCCTTTGACTTTGGACTTTCTTCTTACGAGGATGAGTCTTCACTTTCACTTTCATCGTCGGTGATCCATTCTCCTATGTGAGCCTCTCCTTTTCCTTTCTTCATAAATCTCTTAGAGTAGCTCTTCTTGAAAAACTTCTTCTTTGATTTTTCATGAGTCTTTTCTTCATCCTCGTCGTCCTTATTCTTGTACTTGCTCTTCTTTTTGATTTTGTTTGGACACCGAGCAGCTATGTGTCCCTTTTCATTGCAATCAAAACATACAACATTAGAAAAAGGATTTTTCTTTGAGTAAGAGTTTGACCTTTCTCTGTCTTTAAAATTGACCATTCTCATGAGTTTGTTTGCTCTTCTCATGAGTAGAGCTAACTTCCTCACATCTTCATCTTCATCTTCACTTGACTCATCATCATCTTCTTCAGATGAATCTTGAACAACTTCTTTTGCCTTTAACGCGATGGATTTCTTTCTTGGTGCATCTTCATCAGCCAAGGTGAGCTCATGAGCGATATTTTTTTGAGAGTTCGGTTGGAGTAAGCCTTTTGAGATCACCCATGTTGGATAGATAAGTGATCAAGCTGTGATATGATCTTGGAAGCACTCGATCATCTTCTGCACACTTCAACATCTCGAAATTTTGGTACCTAGGCCTTTTAGTTCATTTACAATGGGATTTAGCCTAGAGAACATATCATTTGCATTTTCTTGAGGAAGCATTTTGAATTGATCAAATTTTTCCCTAACAACATAGTATTTTTCTTCTTTTACATCGAGGTACCTTCATGAATTTCTTGTAATGTTGTCCATATATCATATGCGAAGTAAGATTACTTACTCTATCAAAGACTTCTAAGCTAAGACAAGAAAATATGGCATTTCTAGCTTGGGCATCATATTGCATATTTTGAATTTCACCCGGAGTGGGTTCTCCATATGCAGATTGCCCTTCAGGTATGACACGAGGAGGCATAGGTTTCTCTGTAACCCTCCACACATCATACCCGACGACTTCTAAATAACATCTCATTCGATCTTCCAATAAGCATAGTTTGTGCCATCAAAAGCAGTACTCTACCAATACTAAGATGTGCAGAACCATTTCCTCGACCATTTACCAAAGCTAGTTAAGCTAAACAAGGTAAACCAATGCTCTGATACCACTTGTAGGATCGATATGGCCTAGAGGGGGGGTGAATAGGCAATTTCACAAATTCTTGCAATTTTAATTTACTAACTTATTTTAACGAGAGAAACTTATAGCAAGAGTAAAGCAGATATCAAGCAACAAACAAATACAACGAAAGCAATAAAAGAGAAGATCTTGGAGAGACAAAGAATTTATCCCGTGGTTGAGCCGCACTCTAATCCACGTTGAAGCACTTCTTCCAAGTTCAGCTTCTCCAAAGCTAGTCGCAGTAGCTCTGGTGTTCACTCGGGTAACTCTTTCACTTCTCCAGTGAGGTGAGTTCCAAACCTCTCACAAACACAGTTGCCTTCCACAAACACCTTTGGACAGTCACTTTGTTTTACTTCCTTCAAGTCGTCTAGGATCACCAAGATCCAAGAGTAATAAACCTCGCACAAGTTCTGTCTCTTGGTTCACTATGCAAATCACAAAACTAGACACTTGCTTGGAGCTTACACACTTAGGGAAGTATGAAGATTTTTGTGTGAAAATGAAGCACAGAATCCTTTTTGAGAATGAGAGCTATATGTCAATGCCAAAATGTAAGGAGTTCATGTATGTTACAGGTAGATGGCTTAGGAAATGCTTATATAGCCATTTTGAGTGAATATAGCCGTTACACCTTTCTGATGAGCCGTTGGACGTGTCAGATGTCAGAAACAACAGAAAAACACACGTCATAACGGACTATGTATCGGTGCTTAGCGATCTTTGGGTATGTGTATGACGGACCAAATTTTCGAGTTCACGACGGACCAAATATTTTGGTCCGCATACATGGGTTGAATAAGAAGATGGTTCGGCATACAAACTGGGAGATATATATGAGTATCAGACTAAGTGACTTGGTCCGTTACACATGACTTTCAAAAGATTTTGCTTAGACATAGAGATCTATGTACGCGGACCAAAATTTTGGTCCGTCATATATGGACTAAGAAACAAATTTGCCAGGGATAGAGACACATGTATTTTGGACCAAAAATTTGGTCCGTGATACATGGACTTTAGAGAAGATAGGTACTGGCGAGAAGACACATGTACTTCGGACCAAAAATTTTTGGTCCGTGTTGCATGGACTTCACAGAAGATTTGTGCCAAGAACCTTTTCTATTATAGATATAAATTATCCTGGCTTTTCAATCTAGCAACGGTTTTAAAGAAATTAAGCACAAATATTTTGTCCGTTTCCAGAGTAGAAACTTCTTTTGAAGATAGAGAATACCCTCTTTCTTTTTTGGTTTCGATTTAAAAAGAACATCAGAGATTTAGTCCGACCAACACTTGTGCAGAAAAGGAATGCCGGATCAAATCTTTTGGTCTCACTGAGAACAGAAAACCTAGGACATCTTTGGTCCGACATCTTGAGGAGTGAAAAATGCATGTATGCCGGACCAAAAATTTTAGTCCGTCATACATAGGCAGGCTTCTGACTAAGATGATTTTCAGGGAATGTTTGTCCAGGAATATGAGGATATGAAAGCGAGTATATTTTAATCTGAAAATGGATGTATAAAGGAAGTTTTGACAAAGAATAGATTCAAGGTTTGCAATGATGAAGAATATAGATAGGAAATTTTTGGTCTGTTGAACTGAAAGGTATATTTTCAAGAGGGTAAAGATTTAGTGTCTTTTGCTCCAAGTGGTCTGGTTTTGCCTTTGCCTAACAAACTATTTCCTTGTGCAAAGTCCCTCTTTTGGACAGCTATACAAAACAAAACACCTCGCTATTTGACTTAGAACACTTTCCAAGTCATAAATTATAAATCAAAAGCCTTAATCTTGTTGTCCCAGCTTATCTCATCATAAGTTCCAGCTCACTTTCTTTAGGCTTTGAATATTACTAACTTAGTCATCAATACCAAAACCATAACAATATAAAAATAAAATTGAGGGGTGCCTAGATGCTATCAAAAACACCGAACACTAATGGCTTCATCTTCACCGGGTCAGTACTTTTATCCAACGATTTTAAGTTCCGCATTAATGTTTTTGTGATCATGCTTTAGACTAGCTAATGATGTTCATGTTTAGTTTACCCTAAGTCTAACATTTGGCATTAGAGCAAATATAGTCTTAGCTTGATCCTTTCAAATCCCGGTTTATGCCTTTTTTTGTTCGTCAGTTTAAGGTCGGTTTAGGGTTGTTTTGGCTCGGCTAGCATCTTAGAAGGAGGGGATCCGAAAAACTCTAAGTTTTTTCCCAATGATTTCCCGAAATGTCTTAAATCCGAACCCTAATCCCCATATTTGTCCCAAAATCAAGCAAATCCTAATGATCTAAGAGGGGTTTCGGGGCTTACCTCGACCAGTCGTTGTCGCCACCTTTCCAGTCGCGGTTGCCGTAGGCCATTTCGCCCGCGTTGCCTCTTGCTCGCCGTCATCTCCCGCGGGCCTAAGCCTCGCTTGTGGCCGCGACTTCGCGCGAGTGCGACGCCCGGTCTCCCCGCCTCGCCGGAGCTGCGCATCATCAGTTAGCTGCTCACGCGTGCTCTGGCGCCGCTCGCCTCACTAGTGCACATTTTCACTTCATCACCGCAACAAAAATTCTTTCAGGGGCGGAGAAGCCGAATGGTTTAGGGTTTCTGTCGTGCGTCGTTTTGTTTGGTCCCGGAGTCATCTGAGTAGTCCATTTCGATGGGCGACTGAGATTGTTGCACGAGGTGAGGTCGGTGGGCCATCTTTGTCAGGCGTTCTCGGGCCGCACGTCAGTTCTTTGGACCGCGTGCTCATGGGTGGGCCGCGGTCTCGGGTGGGCTGCGGTTGTGTTTTGCTGGGTCATGTGTTGCTTTGGTCCTCTTCTGGTATTTGGATATAATTGTTTTAGCCCTTTAAATTTGTTTTTTTGTATTTTAACTTTCAGCAATAAGCACTGTTTAATTCCTTTTTTCTGGGCATTAATATTATGATTAATTTTTCATGTGATGATTATTTTTGAGTATTATCTCTAATTAAAATAGAACTAATGGAAGTTTTGATTAGAGATTATTACTTAATGTTAAAAATTGGGATTATGTCATGACCATGTTCATATACTGACCAACGTTGTTTATGAACATGTGTCACCCATAAGATAATTTAGTTCTTTTTCGTTTCTGCCCAACGGTGATGTGAGTTAGAACTATTAATTTTCTGTCATTAGCATATTATTAATCAGATCAACATAGGGTTAATTTTCATGCAATACATTTATTTTCTCTAATATTTACTAATTATGTTTTGTTTTGATTCAGCCATGAACAACACAAATGTTGCCGCTTACTTGAACGGCATTGAGTAGCTAACTGGGACAAAATTTTCCCTCTTGGAGGGAGATGATTTTGATTGTCCTTGGAGTCATGGACTTACACTATACATTACGTGAGGACGCTCCCGTAGCTCCTTCCACTGATGATGATAGTTTCGTTGAGAAAAAGAAACTCTATGACTTAACAGCAGAAAAGTGGGAACGGTCCAACCGTATGTCCTTAATGATTATGAAGAGCACTATATCTGTTGGGATAAGGGGAGCAATCCCTAAATCTGATAATGCTAAGTGGTACTGAAAGCATCTATGCTCCTAATTTAATTTGGTTTTGGCAATTAATGACAATTGCGGTTTAAGGACTAACATTTTAAATATGAGCTTGTTGAAAATAGGTTGGTTCGACGTTCGACGAACATGAAAGCATGAAATTGGTGAAAAAGAGAAAGCAATCGTCCAAGACAAGATGGCTAAGGTATAATCTAAGGACTTTCATACTCTTTGACCGATCTCGGTGTTAAGAGGGAAAGATCGGATTGCTAGAATAGCGCCGTACTATAAAGAGGGGTTTCTTGTCGCGCGATTGAGGTCAATAAAAGTGTTAAGGCTCAATTCATATGCAATTAAACACCTCTTTGAAAATGCATTCAAAATAGAAATCAAAATCACATCTTGCATTTTTTGGGTTTTGTGGGGCCGATATGACCGATCGAGGAACGGTCCATTTTTTCCAGAACGTGTGTAAACCGCACCGGAGGCAAGCGGTATGACCGGACCCTCTCCGATCATACCGACCAAGTGACCAACGGTCACTGACGGTGCATTAAATGCACAATATCGACCATTAGCCTCTGAGGGCTGGTCATACCGGGCATCGGCTAGTTTTGGTTGGTAGGGGTTATAAATATCCCTCCACCTACATTCTAGAGCAAGTTTTGGACCTCATCGATCATCCTTGAGCTCTAGATTGTCTCCTACTTATTTGTGTGCATTAAATTCTCATCTTGTGAGAGTTAGGAGTAAAATTGAGTGGTGCATTTAGTGTTGACCCTTTAGCACTCAATTTGACCTCGAACAAGCGTTATCACCTATTACTCTTGGAGGTTGCCGCCTCCTAGACGACTTGGAGGCGTGTGACATCGGTGATCTTCTTAAAGAAGCATGTAAGAAGGTCCGATCATTTGTGAAGGCAAGGAGCTTGCCTAACTGGAGCAGTGAAGAGCTACCACGAGTGATCAAGGAAGGCTCAAGCGGGTGGAGCCGGCTTGAAAGCGTTCAAGTTACCTTAACGTAGAGTAGGGGAGACCGGCAAGTCTCCGAGACCATGGGATAAAATTCTCGCCTATCCTTCTCTTGTGATTTGCCTTTGTTATTCTTGTGCTAAATTATATTTCTAGCAAATTGAGTAGATTACTTGTGCTTAGAATTATTTATTGCTCTACTTGAATTACTAAAGTAGTTTAGTAATACCCTAGAGATTATAAATTGTAAATTTGCAATTATTGCTTCTATAGCTTAGTATTTTAATTAATTGCAAATTAGAATCGAAAAAATTAGAAACCTCCTATTCACCCCCCTCTAGTCAGTTATCCTTGATCCTACAAGTACTTGGCCTCAGTCGAGGAGCAATTTAAGGGCTCCTTAAAAGTATATGCCAGTACTTTGATCATGAAGATGCTCACCACTAAGTATGATGGCTCCAGTGGCGTGCGTGAGAATATCATGATGATGACATATATGGCTGCTAAGTTTAAGGGCATGGACATGGCTATTTCTGATGGATTCTTGATCCATTTTATTATGACCTCCCTCCCTTCTGAGTATAATGCATTTAAGATTAATTATAACACTCAGAAGGAATAGTGGACTATGAGCGAGTTGATCGCCATGTGTGTCCAGGAGGATTTGAGGCTTAAGGCTGAAAGGAAGGACCAAGTTTTCCATGTTGGTCATGGCAAAAAGAAATTTCAAGGGGAATCTAAGTCTAAAAAGAAGCTACACTTCTCTCCTAAGGCTGAATCAAGCAAATCAAAGACAAAGGAGAAGGCTCCTGTTACACCTAACTCTGCCTCTTCTGATGGTCACATCTATCGCTTCTGCAAAAATAGTGGGCACATTCAGAAGAATTGTGTGGGCTTCATGAAGTGGCTCGCTAAGAAGGGTAACGACATAATTTTTACTGCTGATAAAACCATTTATACTGATTTTTCCCTGATACCTGGTGGATTGATTCTGGTGCCACAATGCACGTTTCTAATTCATTGCAGGGATTCCTTATCGTGAGGACATTAAGAAAGGGGGAGCGAAGTCTTAGAGTGGTTAATGGAAGGGAGGTTGAAGTTGAAGCCGTTGGCACACTACCATTAGCATTAGATAGTGGCTTCACCCTTCATTTGAATAATGTTGTTTATGTTCCTACCATGAGGATGAACCTTATTTCTGTTTCTCTATTGGATGATGATGGACATTTTTTTATTTTTGGAAACAATAAATGCATTGTGAGTTTTAATTCTAATAATGTTGGTCTCGCGACTCGACGAGACAAACTCTACATGCTTCCTCTCTCTAAATTCCCTGTTTCAATGAATTTGTACAATGTCACCAATAAGCGAACGAGAAGTTTAAGTGGTGAGACTTCATCAAAATTGTGGCACTGTCATTCAAAGGGGAGAATGGAACGTCTCATTAAGGAAGAGATACTCCACCCATTAGACTTCCCTAACTCAGATCATTGTATTGATTGTATTAAAGGGAAATATGTAAAACAAATTAAGAAAGGAGCCACACGAAGCACAGGAATTTTAGAATTAATCCACACTAATATATGTAGACCATTTCCTGTAACTTCAGTGGATGGGTATGACTCATTTATCACATTTACTGATGAGTTCTCCCGTTATGGTTATATTTTTCCCATTTGTGATCGATCTGAATCACTCAATAAGTTTAAAATATTTAAGGCTGAAGTAGAAAATCAGCATAATTTAAAAATTAAGGTAGTAAGATCAGATCATGGAGGAGAATATTATGGGGGACATACTCCTTATGTGCAAATTCCTGGTCTATTTGCTAAGTTTCTTTCAGAAAATGGCATAATAGCCCAATATTCAACACCTGGTGAGCCTCAGCAAAATGGAGTAGCTGAAAGACGCAACTGCACCCTTATAGATATGGTGCGTAGCATGATGAGTTACTCCAGTTTACCAGTTGGTTTGTGGATTGAAGCATTAAGGAAAGCCGCACATATACTTAATCGGGTTCCCAGTAAATAAGTACCTAAGACACCTTATGAATTATGGACTGAGAGGAAACTAAGCTTAAAATACTTGCGTGTGTGGGGTTATCCTGCTGAAGCTAAAATCTTTAATCCACATATTGGGAAATTAGTTTCTAAGACAGTAAGCTGCCATTTTATTGGATATCCTGAAAGATCTAAGGGGTATCATTTTTATTGTCCAGATCGTGTCACTAAATTTGTAGAAACCCGACATACTGTATTTTTAGAGAATGATGAAATCAGTGGGAGCTCAGAGGCTAGAAAGATAGATCTTGAGGAGATTCGGACTTATGTACCATTACCGATAATCCAAGAGACTATCCTTTCTCTACCTCATACAGTTACACCTCCAACTGAGAATCCTGGAGTTGAGTCCCCACCTGAGGATTCTAGGATTAACAGTACATCACCTAATGATGAGCCTCAATAGCCCCCTGTGATAACTAATGAACCACTAAGAAGATCACAGCGGGACAGAAGGTCTGCCATCCCGAATGACTGTCATATATATGAACGAAGATGTAAATGACATAGGGAAGGTAGATGATCCTACCTCATTTAAGGAGGCTGTGATGACTAAGGATTTATCCAAGTGGCTTGAGGCCATGCAGGATGAAATAAAATCTATGAGCATTAATGACGTCTGGGATCTAATAGAAATTCGTGATGGAGTCAAAACAGTAGGTTGTAGATGGGTCTACAAAACTAAGCATGAATATAAGGAAAATGTCAAAAGGTTCAAGGCAAGGCTTGTAGCAAAAGGATTTACACAAAGAGGGAATTGATTATGTTGATACTTTCTCTCCCATCTTAAAGAAAGATTCACTAAGAATTGTCATAGCGCTTGTTGCTCATTATGATTTAGAGCTACATCAGATGGATGTTAAAACTGCATTCCTTAATGGTGACTTTTATGAGAATGTTTACATGGATCAACCAGAAGGTTTTGTCGTGGAAGGCAAGAAACATATGGGATGTTGACTTAAGAAATCCATCTATGAACTAAAACAAGCGTCTACACAGTGGTACCTTAAGTTCGATTAGACCATAAAAAATTTTGGTTTCAAAGAAAATGAAGTGGACAATTGCATATACATTAAGACTAAGGAGAGCAAATTTACTATCTTAATACTTTATGTCGATGATATCTTATTGGCTAGCAGCGATAAAGATATGTTGTATAAGACAAAAAAATTTCTTTCTACTAATTTTGACATGAAGGATCTTGGTGATGCCTCTTATATTTTGAGCATTGAGATTCACCAAAATAGGTCTAAAGGAATATTAGGCCTATCACAAAGGGCATACATTGACAGAATGCTTAAGATAACTAATATGCATAACTGCTCTACCACACCTGCTCCTATTGTTAAGGGCGATAAATTTGGAACATTCCAATGTCCAAGGAATCAATTAGAAGCTGATCAGATGAAGGGGATTCCTTACGCTTCAGCTGTCGAAAGCATTATGTATGCTCAAGTTTGTACTCGCTGTGATTTAGCATTCGTAACCGGGATGCTTGGCAGATAATCAAATATAGGGTTGGACCACTAGAAAGCCATTAAGAAAACTTTGCGTTGTATGCAAGGCACTAAGCATTTCATGCTCACATATAAGAAGGCTGATACCCTTGAGGTTGTAGGTTATTCAGACGCTGACTTTGTAGATTGTGTTGATACTAAAAAATCCACATCAGTTTATATCTTCACACTTGTGAGAGGAGCCATTTCGTGAAAAAGCTCCAAACAATCACTTACCGCATCATCAACGATACATGCTGAGTTTGTGGCATGTTATGAGGCTACTGGGCAGGCTGTATGTCTTAAGAATTTTATCCCGAGATTAAGAGTGGTAGACAGCATATCTAAACCACTACCTATATACTGCGATAATTTGACCGCGATTTTCTATTCAAGTAACAACAAGTCAATTGGTGCTGCCAAACACATTGTGACATTAAGTATCATGTTGTGAAAAATAGAATTCAGAATCAGACAATTGATGTCAAGCATATAAGTACTCAGTCTATACTTGCAGATCCACTTACTAAAGGCTTACCACCCGGTCTCTTTTGAGAGCATGTTGCCGACATAGGTTTATTGGAAAACCTCTGATTCTGAAAATAAGGACCATAAGAATAAAATCAACTCCCGTTAAGAATAAGTAATTATCCTATCGAGATAGAATGATACACTATAGATACTAGGGTTGCAGCGGTGCTAAAATTAATCGTTGTAATACTTTATCTTGGTGTGTTGTTCTACTGAGCATGGACTTATGAAATTAGCCTTCGATCAAGAGAAAGAATGTTGGTTGTGATCTTCAGTTAAGATCTAACAGACCAAAAATTATGGGGCTAGGCCCACCAAATCGCGCTCTGATCGGGAGCTCACCAATAGAAATTTGGTTCGGTCCCGGTAGCTAGCGCCAGATTTAAAAGGAGAAGCTGGCACTCAAAGATATATGATTATCTCTAGTTTGCTTGCTCCTGAAACACCGCATCCGATCTAGGGTTTGGTGCTGAGGCTATCGAAGACCGTGACCATCACTGAGAAAAATCTCGGTGCCCCATTTTCTTCATCGCACATCACCGACGCTCAAAACACCGAACACTAATGGCTTCATCTTCACCGGGTCAGTACTTTTATCTGACGATTTTAAGTTTCGCATTAATGTTTTGTGATCATGCTTTAGACTAGCTAATGATGTTCATGTTTAGTTTACCCTAAGTCTAACATACATGCCTTCCTTACTAGCATGTTATGTATTCTTTGAATATTTTGTTGGGTGCTAGTAATTTTATCGTAAACGCAATATTTAATTTCATATTTTTATTATGTAACTATAGAATTAAATTAATGATAGACTATGTTAATTTTCTAACAGTTATCCCATCTAGTCGAATTTAGTATAACAGCTTATCGCGCGCCGTGAGGGTGTCGTGGCAAAGATCGCGTGTCCTGACTGCGCCATCGTCAGGACACGCTGGCGGAGCAGAAAATGAACGAACCACCGCGTTTCCGGGATTCGGCCGTGGAGGAGTTTGCGCCGCACGCTTTACGGGCGAGCGCGGCTGGAGAGTGAGCGAGTCGTACGTGGTAGTTCCACAGGGCAAGGTCTGTAAAGCGACTGAGCAGGCCTTGGGCAGTGCCCGAGGCCGCGCAGCGACGAGAAGCAGGCGCGGCTGAAGCACATGAAGTAAAGGAAGCAATAAATTTTCTCGTTGATGTGATCTTTTTTTTTTTTTACGACTATCTTTCGAGTGGAATTATAAATCTAATCCTCTCTCTATTACGAAACGTACCTCATGTACTCACCGACCGCAGTAGGTTGTCTTCCGTGCCAGCCGTCGCTCCTCCCGCACTCGCCATTCGCGGGATGGCACTGCTCCACTGCCCGTTGCCTACAATAGGCGGTTGCTGCCGCGTTCACCAGATGCGGCAGGTGACACCGGTGGGAAAGAGAGCTAGATTTGCAATTTCATGGTTGCTAGATTTACAGAACACGAGGTGACGTGGTCTAGAAAAGTAACGTGACAGGAAGTGCGTATTACGTATTAGTGACAGTAATGTGACAGGAAAATTTGGCTTCCATGGATAGTGAAATCACCAAGTAACGTGACAGGAAGTACGTACTACGTACTAGTGTATGTATAGGTGCACCGTACTATATTGTATCCTACTAGATCTTCCATTGTAGCTGTCCATAAAAAATAATCCACAATTGTAATCACCAACTATACTAACTCGAGTCAACTTTGCAGTCGGCCAAGTCGGATAACCGGATCAATATACAATTCACGCCCTATTGGAACAAGCAAAACAACAGTAGGCGGATACTAGTTATTGTCTCGATAGATGAAGCCAACGTACGTTGATTAGAATCATTAGATGGGCATCATGACTAAGCTAAAAGCTGGTCATGACGTACAGTCGTGTACCGATCGATATTTTCATGTCACGTACAGATGATGCGATCGCACCTGGCCATCTCTTTTTCTTCATGCATAAATTAACGACGCACGAACTCATGCCTCATTGCAGACCAGCCCTAAACAAGATCGATGTACCTACCAACGAAGGTTTTTAACGCCGGCGAGGAGTCGATCGATCTAGCTTTCGTTACGAATATGCATGCTAGTTGCTGCTGCTAGCTCCATGTGTTGCGCGTGACTGGGGTGAGCGGAGCGTGGTGTCAAGTGACCTTGTTGCGTTGCAATGGCGTTGCATCGATCAACCCTCAAATGTCTCACCACAAACGAGCACTAACGAATCAAAACGGCCTGACTCGGTACAATCCGAGACCTTACGATCGGTCAACCAAGCTCTCGGCCAAAGACGAGTCGAATTGACAACGTTGACTTCACGGTGCGATCATAGGGCTATGGAAGATCAAATCACGGCGACATAGGACAGACAAATGGGATGAACACTGTTACACTAGTCAGAGTTGGCTTTCATCCGACTATACCCGAGGGGCCATCCTTGCGCCATTATTATTCTCCAAGCTCCACTATGGTTTAGTAAGCGTCGAGTCACCGCTGGCCTCTCATCGCTTGTCATATCAAATAATCTAAACATCTATCTATCCCCGTGTAACTTTTCGTAATCGCTGTACTCGATCAGTACTACGCACTAGCGCCGGTGCCATGCGACTGAACTAAACTAGCAATACCTCTGGCCGAAAGCGAACATGGAATCGGCATTAGAATGCAACTTTCTGTCAAGCCGCTGGTTCGGATCATCGTTATCCATGACCGCACATCAACCTTACCAGTCACTGTCGGAACATCAAGAAAGATATCGAAGAGGACTGCAGGGCAATGACCGCGCGCAGAGTAACCGAAAGATTACAAAGCATGGCGTCGCTGCGTTACTCGTCAGCCATGCGCCCCGCGGCTGCGCAGCCGACCTTGGGCACCGAGCTGGTGGCGGACGTCGGCGCACGCTCGGCTGGAGCGCTATTTCACCCGCGCGCGTGCAAAGTGGAGGCGGCGCATCGAAGATTTTTGCAAAGGGCGCTGCACGCTTGCACCTGGATGTTTCGAAAAATTTGATGCTCCACTTGTAATACTAGCTAATCAGATTCATCCACGCGTTGTAATGATGTGGACGGCTAGGATCGGCCGCGCGCGCGTGATCCGACGCACGGAGCACGTCCGCACAAGCACAAACAGAGGCAGGTTGTGCGTGCGCCGAAGGGGATGGAACTACTCGTGGGAGAAAAAACAAAATTTCAAGCAGCAAACTGAAACGGCCTCGACCTCTCGATTTTTTAGCCGCAGGGGACGTATTCGATTGGCCTTTTGTCTACAGATTTGCTTATTGAAGAGATAAGAGCCGCCCCAAGTTTGAAGGGAGCTTCTAGAATCCCCAGCCTAGCGAGGTTTGTGTACATGGAACTGCTCAACTAAACGTACTGTGGGGTTACTTATTTATTTTTGGATGTTGCATTATTTGACGATAGGATCTCACTCTATTAGGCCACGTGTTTAATAAATTAGAGTTTTTACCAACCTTAGATGGTAAGATACTACTAAATTACTCTTGAATTTTTTTACCTCTTGGTACCTCCGTTTTTAAAATTTTTGATACCTCTTGTTACTAGTTCAATATACGCTTGGTATCTCGTAAGATGTTAAAACAAAGATGTTAAAACGTACCTTAATAAGTATATTTGCGCGGCTGAATTAATCAACTCTTCTTACCATCATGACAAAAAAGAATCTAGACATATAAAACACGCGCAATCGCATCTCTGTTGTAAAGGTTCTTACTTCCCCCCTCTAAATAATGACTTGTGGATCAGAAACAAAGGAAAAAAACACAGAACTTGCACCGAACTCGGCCGTTGCAGACGCACAAATGTATAGACGACTTGCACTGACGGTGACGGCATATAAGAATCTCTCAACATAGCAGCAAGAAGACTACATAAGGAAATCTCCAATTGCACGCTCAATTGAATCCAACCGAACAATCAACTAGCTTAATTAGTTTGTCTTTTGTGAACGACTTAATTACTGTTCTTCAAATATAAGTTCATGTACTATGGCCGGTACATCCCCTATTAAATTTGGACCCATGCTTGCTCACACCTAATGTCTACAGACTTGAATACGGTCGACACACACCTTAATTTTGAAAACAATGTTACAAAAACAATGTTACAAATAAGACGGGGATGTTGATCGACCACCTTACTTATTCCTAATTCATGCAAGATGGTTACGTTCGTTCCTGTACCAGGTCGAATCCGTCCTAACGTTTCTTTTTGCTATATAGCAAACGATTCGAAGAACTGCAAAAAGGAAAAAAAAAACTGAAATACATACTAGAACACGAAATTTCCAAAGTTGAACAATGTTGTCAAAAGTGCCACTCCAATACTGCAATCACACTCGCATCGATTGCTGCAACTTGCGGACACATTCAGAGTTTCAGACTCAGCCTGGAAGCACTGCTGTCCGCTGGTCCATGGAACGGATCAGAAGATTCATGCACGCGTGAGGGTTGAGGAAGCGAAGCAAGATGTTTTATCCTTGTGCATCCTGCTATCCCGGTGCAGGGGGTGCAAGTGCAAACAAGATGAATACCACGATGCAGGTAAGTGGCGTTGGCAAATGGAAAGCCACAGTGCTGTCACTCTGTCACCACTCAGTCACTCACCACTCATCCACCACTTACACAGACCAGGGTGGTAGTACTATGAGGTAAGGTTCACATCAATAATGCACAACTAGTGCGCGGCATGCGCACGAGTCACTTGCTTACATCAACTGGGGCGATCAATTTCAAGCCGATAGAATTGAGGCCGGCTAGATGCGAATGCGTTATATTCCCCAACAAAACCTGGGACCTGCAGTAGTGAAGGAAGCACAGCTGACTGTGTCGATCCAACCTGTAAAATCAGCTGAAATGATGCGTGTATTTCTGTATTTGCTTGATGCATGCAACACTCACGTTGCATATTGTCAGACCCGTTACAAGATCAATTTGAAAACATATAGTTTTATGACATAAGTTCTCCTAAAATCATTATGAAATAAAAGCTTAAAACCTATAGTTCTCTAGTAGTTTATAAGACAAAAAATTGTAATTTTGTGAAATTTACAAATGTGAACACGATGAGCGTTAGTGGACTAGCTGGATCATTCCTCCACTACCAACACCACCATGTACTCATGTTGGCAACTTTCTGGGTTAGAAATGGACAGCAGACGACGAGCATTTGTGCCCCCGCTTATGTGGCGCACTCGTAGCGGCAGCCAACGCAACGCCATTGTAACACAACAAGGTCACTTGACACCACGCTTTCCGCTCGCCCCAGTCACGCGCAACACATGGAGCTAGCTAGCAGCAGCAACGAGCATGCATATTCGTAACGAAAGCTAGATCGATCGACTCCTCGACGGCGTTAAAAATCTTCGTTGGTAGGTACATCGATCTTGTTTAGCGCTGATCCGAAATGACGCATGAGTTCGTTCGTCGTTAATTTATGCATATAGAAAAAGAGAAGGCCAGGTGCGATCGCATCATCTGTGCGTGACATGAAAATATCGATCGGTACACGACTGTACGTCATGACCAGTTTTAGCTTACTCATGATGACCATCTAATGATTCTAATCAACGTTGGCTTCATGTATCGAGACAATAACTAGTATCCGCCTACTGTTGTTTTGCTTGTTCCAATAGGGCGTGAATTGTATATTGATCCGGTTATCCGACTTGGCCAGCTCCAAAGTTGACTCGAGTTATGTATAGTTGGTGATTACAATTGTGGATTATTTTTTATGGACAGCTACAATGGAAGATCTAGTAGGATACAATACAGTACGGTGCACCTATAAATACACTAATACGTAGTACGTACTTCCTGTCACATTACCTGGTGATTTCGCTATACATGGAAGCCAAATATTTTGGAAACATAGCAAGATCTTTTGTTTAAGTCATCTTTTTAAAAAACTTTAATGCTCCTTCCATCTTAGGAATATATAGGCATAGCCAACAAAATCATCAGTTTATTTCTCTATTAATTTCAACTGTTAATTTCCAAGCTTTCAATCATCAAAGTTACACGGGTTATTGTTGTAAGAGCAGTGCTTCAATGCTTTCCCTCCTAATACAAGTTGCATAAATCTTGCAGCAAGCGAAGGGGTAAGTAATCACCATGTACTATTTATTTATGCTTTAATATTTGTGCAACTGTCAAAAGGAAAAGTATCGAAGCACCTCTCTTGTTGTAATCTTGTCACCCACAAAGACAGTCCATCGTCATCACTCCATTAATACGCTCACAAGTACGTGTATTTCAGGCGCAAATCCACTCCTAGCTAGACCGTCGATCATATCTCGCCACCTATGTATGGTTGGTCAACCCAGCCATCCATTAGCGAACACAATTAATCAAATAAAAAACATCTAATCGCGAGTGATGATTAATTTAATTTAATCAACCAAACCGTCCCGTCCGGCTTGTTTGACTTGCCCACCATCACGGCGCTACAAATACCCGCGAAACGGCGGGCGCAGCGACAGGCGCACGAGAGAAGCCATCCAGAAACGGAGCAGAAGAAAGAAAGGAACAAGGAGACGGAGAGGGGGAGTTGAGGCCAATGGGAGTGAGCCTGGCGCAGGCGGTGGTGGCGCTGATGGGCACGTGCGCGCGGCGGCTCTCGCGGGCGGCGCGGCGGCTGCACCTGCGGCCGCGGCCGGGGCTCGCGGCGTCCTTCTCGTCGCGGGCCATCGTGCCGTTCCTCGGGGGCGGCGGCGGCGGCCTCAAGAAGGCGCTCTCGTCGGCGTCGTCCAAGTCTAAGGGAGGAAGAAGGTGGGGCGGAGGGGAGGAAGCTTTGAGGAGGAGGACGGGGTGTGGAGGAAGGAGATACTGATGGGGGAGCGGTGCCAGCCGCTGGACTTCTCCGGGGTCATCTACTACGACGCCGAGGGGCGCCGCCTGGCGCAGCCGCCGCCGCCGCGCTCGCCCCTGCGCAGCCCGCTACCGGCGTCCGTCAAGCTCGCCGTCAACGCCGGAGGCTACTAGAGAGCCCCTGTGAATGTGATTGCAGTAAACTTTTGAAGCCATGGCGCCATCCTCTGTTTTCTAGTGTATAGTACATGGTTTTCTTTTTTTCCCTCCTTTTTTCCTCGTAATAATTGGTCTTTGCTTTTCATTTTATACCCTTTGGCGCGTGTAGTGAGTACCATGTAACAGAGTTTATCGAAGCTTAGCTTGCTATTCTCCAGAAGTTGGCGCCTCTTTCAGTTTCTTTCTTGAATCGATTTTTTTGAAGGACGCTTGAATCAATTGGATCGCCTAGTTTTCTTGCGTTCTTGCGCGTGCAAGTTTTTCTTTTTTACTTTATGGCCGGATGAAGTAGCAAGGAGGAGGAATTTTTATGGCAATCTTGGCACTTAACTACTATTATTTTGCGGCACTTAGAGGGCGTGAGATTTGACAGGGATAAAACTGTGAGTGTTAGTTGTCTGTTTGTCTTTTTGGTAGCACAGATTATGTCGAGTTTTAGACTCAGTGTCTACGAGTGTATAGCCCTCATACCGACCTAAAACTTAAGTTTGTACACTGATCTGTCACAAAAGAACAACTGAACAAATATTACTCCTCTCCCTGTACTTCTTATTTTCGTAAGGAGCTCAAATTATCCAAGATGAAGCGCTGAGGCACCTGCGGTAACCAGGAGTCCACGAGCTGATGCTTCGAGGCCAGGAATGCAAAACCTGATGCTGATATGAGGAGGTGACAACAAGGACACTAGGGAATCTGAGGAGAGAGTATGCTAGAGGTGGGAGTTCCCAACGGTTTCATGCAGTGGCCTATAATGCCTGCCCGGTATAGCCACCTTCGTGTCGTGTCATACTAGTTCGACTCATCTCTGGTAAGGTTCAGCTACGGTCCAAGGCCCACCGTACCGTCGCCGTGCTATGCCAGCCTAGGCTTTATTGTGGAGTTGCTATGCTAGCCTAGGCTTTATTCTGTTGGACATGTGGAGTTGCGGATGTCACTGTCATCGGTCCGTCGCCATGGACGGCACCAAGGATGAGGAGCGAGTATCGACCGTCGGCGAGGATCCAGTACACATAATTATTTGGGAAAGAAACTAAATTTTATTTATTCATTAGATACAATACAAATTTATTGTCTCGTTAAAAATCTTATACCCCAGAGTAGGGTTTCCCTTGTAAGAAAAGGAGTACAATAACGACATATATACATACTAACTACTCCCTAATGTCCAGGGGAGGAAGCAGGGGTAGAGGGCGAGAGGAGATGAGATGACGGAAGTGTGGGAAGATGGTCATTGCGTCGGATGGGTCATGCAAGGAGGCAAAGGGGAGAGGTAGTATTTATTGATGGTCTAGGGTGCTAGGATAAGATAGTTGATGATGTGCTAGACTGTAGATATGATGTTTTTCTGAAAAGATCGCTTTCATGTCGGCTAGCCTAGGCAAGGCCTAATCGGTTGTGTCGTGTCATCTGTCTATCATGCTGAGTTTTCAAGCCCGACATAACTCAATTCGTGCCATCCGACTCGGCCTAAAGACAACCATGCCATACCGTGCTGGACCGATCACGCCGAGAACCAGCCCAAAAAGATAGGCCATTACCCAGATCTAGAATCTGCAATACATGACGTCGCTTCCCCCAAGTGAATGAGGACCAAAAAAGTTTGGTTGGCTCTGAGCCGAAATAAAAGAGTTTGTAATAGCTTAAAACTAGTTGAATGCTTGGTACTTAAATACTTGGTTCTTCTGTAGCTTAGTTTAGTTTTTGTTTTGATGGCAGTACGCAGGTTGGGTCGGTTTTTTGCTTGGTGCAATCTACCCATACCTGGTGTAATGCCCAAAAAATTGTCACTGAACCTGGGTCTGTAATATGTTTCAGTTTTGCTTAAATGGAAATCCGGGTAATCGTTTTAAAAAAAACTTCTTATTCTTGGAGGATTCTCTCCCTGTACTTAAATAAGTTTTTTTCTTATACAGACTACGGAGGCATTTCTAATCTTATTATAATCCCAGTTGCTATAAACAGACCTGATCAAACCAAAGGGCTGCTTAAGTAGTTAAGTTTCCTTCATCTTTTTTCTCCCCAAAAAAGAGGAGCTTAACTTAAACGGGACGAATTGGTTGACACTTGACAGAACATTTCGGGTGGAACCACCCATTATGCGTTCTGAATGTTTGTTGTGATTCAACAGGCTCAAGCAAGCTATCCAACATCTGAGACCGAAATTATTAGCATACCAGCATAGCTTTTCCCGAAATGGTTTAACTACAATTAAAATTTTCTGAGAGCAAAATAAACTTAATTGCAGCCAAGTAAAAAATGATTTTGACGTACTGCCTGAATAATATTTTCGAGAAATCCTTTTCTCTCTCTCTTACTGTCTTACACACACAGAAAAAACAGCAAACTCTTGTGATGCCTACAGCTTTTTTTAGCAGGCAAGACATCACAGACTCACAGTTGAGCTCAACACTTCAACAGCACACATCAACCAGTGGGCAGTGGTTATATGGGTGGCTGCTGTAGCCGGATAATCTAACACCGATGGAGCAAATAAATCCGGGGAAAAGGATGTCGCCGCCACCGTGTGAAGGACCTCGCATCGCGTCATCACCAACCGTCTCACTGTCACGCCCATTACGACTGATGGATAGCCCAGATTTTGCTTACTGGGGCTCCCTGGCCGCGGACGAGACGTCAGAAGCAAAAGCCGGAAGTGGAAAGCTACTGAAGAACAACGTTAAATGAGCATAGCAGCTACCTAACGCTCCCGCCTCCCGCCTCCACAATCAATTAAGGCACGACGCGTTCGGATCTATAGAATGTTGAAGAAGACTTGCTCGATAGTGAAACGAAAAGCCTCAAATCACAAGCTAAGTTATGCTGCAAAGCAGCAACGGAAGCAGTAGTACAGGACAGGTGCAATAGAGGTCACACACTAGCACAGTAGCACAAGAGATTCAGCTCAGTTCACTAGTACAAAGCGCAAGAGCAACTGTACAGGCACACGAATCGGAATTGACCTTTTTACATCGGCACACGCGTGCACCAAACCAAACCAGCTTTGCAAAGACGAAAACAAGCGCACATGTGCAGGCTCGTGTGGTGCGACTCGCACATCTCATCTCGCGGTGTCATGTCACGGCCAGAACCTGCAGCACACGGGCTTGTCGCCCGCTGCTTTGCCGTGCTGCCGCTTCTTGCCGCCGCCCTTCCGCTTGGACACGGTCACCGTGAGCACGCCGTCCGCCATGCCCGCCCTCACCTCGTCCGCGGCCGCGTCCTCCGGCAGCCGGAACTCCGTCGAGAGCGCGCGCCTCCCCGCGCCGGCGGCCCTCTCCCTGCAGTGCCATCTCACGGCGTCGCCGTCCTCCTCCCCCTCCTCCTGCTGGACGCCTTTCCCCGCCTCGGTCGCGTCGTCGTCCTTGATGACCTCCTGCTTGCCGCCGCGGACGCGCAGGATCCGGCCGTCCACCACCTCCACGGCCACCTGCTCCTTGGGAAGCCCCGGGAGGTCCATCTTGAAAACGTGCGCGTCCGGCGTCTCCTTCCAGTCCATCGGCGGCCGTGCTTCGCCAACGCCGGCGGCGTCGGAGAAGAACCTGTCGAGCAGCACGCGAGAGAGCGCCAAAGACATGCTGTTCTAAAACTGTTCGTACGCGCGCGATTAACTAGTGGCTATGTGCGTCTGTCTTGCAGATTTACTACCCGCACGAATGGCCATTTTGTAGTAGATGCGAGCACAGTGGCGTCCGGAGAATGATCGAGAATACGTGCACTGGCATTTGCAGTGTTTTCTCCGTCTAGTTCTCTCCGGATGCGGAAGTCGTCGCAGAGGATTTTGCGCGCGAGGGAGTACGGGATTTTTCTGGAACTCTCTCGAGTGCTCTTCTTCAGGGTGAAAGAACGGGTCAGTGGGGCAGGGCTTTATCAAGGGATCCGAGCAATCAACGGCTCTGATGGTTCCGCGCAGGCTGTAATAACAAAGCATGGAACTGAAGACAGTGATCAGCCAATCAACCAACAGTCCGAATCAAAATTCAATAGTGCCGTCCTACTTTGCTACATAACTGGGAAAAATTCGACAAACTTATTAGTATCGGTTACTTCTGGTTTTATAAGTTCATTGTGAAATCTCAGTGTTAAAGCAAACGAGAAAACAACGATTACCAAGATCAGCAGGAATCGGTCTAAACCGGGCTTACAATGCTGATTCCCTACCGGTTTGGTTCGCCGAGCCGGTCTTCTGAATTCTTATCACTCAAGGCCCTACTACCGGATCCGGATGCTGACAATAAGGTTCCTGTCACAACGAACTTGGCGCCCCCGACCTTCCCCAGCATCGCCGGTGGCAACTTTATGATGCGCCTCTGGTCTCCGGCTTCGATCAATAGTTCTGAGCCACATCTATACTGCATTTCAGATAAAAGGACAAGTCAATATAATCTCGGCATTGACACGAACAATCACCCAATTAAATCAGTGATTATTAGTCTTGCAAAAGCTGAAAGTCTCTTGCGTACCGTTGGCTAACACCTTGGATGACTATGAACGAAGTGTTCCAGCATGCATATAGGATACAACACGGTAACCACTTGGAGATATGTTTTAGATCATCTTGGTCATTTGAACTTAAAATCACAAACAACTAATTAAACTTTGACCTAAAGTACTGTACTTCTCCAACCGAGTCCTGGTGTTTCGCACTATTTAAGAGCTTCTTTTATGCTACGAGCAAGAAACCAAGTTGCCCATGCCAGGTTCATTTGAAATTTTCTCTTGGCATACATGGACGAGCAGACAGACAGATCGCAGCATCAGCAATAGCCAGAAAGAAATACTTCAGTTTTCATATAAGCACATTAGATTTCGGGAACTGATAAGAAAAGGTTGGCTAGCTTGCAAAGACCAAAAAAAAGCTGAAAATACTTGAAAGTTCCTTCCATTGATTTAGTGCCAAGGATGAGTGATTGTTGACATGTGCTTCCATGTTTTTCTTTTTTACAGTTGCACAAATATTAAAACATGAATAAAGAGTAGATGGTGATTATTTAACCATTCGCTTGCTTTAAGATTTATGCAACTTGTATTAGGAGGGAAAACCATTGAAGTACTGATCGTGATTGTTTCATGTCACCTGATAGGAAGATGCACTTTGTACCAAAAGTTGACATGGTTACTGATGTGGCAGTCCATGTGTACTGTGCTAGTGTGCTGTTAGCATTAAACTAACTGAACATTCATTCGAACATTATCAGGTATAGTTCAGGACCCAAGTCACACTTTTTAAGTTAAGGGTTTGGTTCAGGCTTTTTGTCATCGCTTTGGGGGTTCTAGCTTTGTGGTTACAAAAGACTCCGAAAACCATGTAAGTTTGTATAAAGACAGCACGATCTCTGAAAAAGTAAATCTAACTAGAAATACAATTGACAGAATTTGACTTAATTAGCTTTGACTAGAATATACAATGAAGGTAATGAAGAGGGAAATCATTAGTCTTACTTGGGGGTGTTTGCCACAACTCTAACTCTATTAAAATCCGTGAAGTTGGTGAAGCAAGGTATTTCTAGCTCCAAAATTTATAGAGCTGAAGCTGTGGGTACATTAAGAGTGTTTAGGTGGGTCATCTTGTTTACATTTTAGACTAAAGATATAAACTTAATTCACTTTATTTTAACCTACAAGCTCCAGATCTGAGGTGGAGCTGGGATCTAGAGCTCTGCTTAACAGGGCCTTGGTATAGTTCGATTTGAGACTTATCAAAGCCTGGCATGAGAAGGGTTACCGATTTCTGCACATAATCAAAACTGACGGAACGATACACCTGATTGCTTGTATTCCTCGATAGCTCCTTTGTATTTTGGCAAAATGAATTTAGTGCTCTGCCCCAATCTGCAGTAGAATCAATTGGTAGAAACCGCAGAAATGAGAAAGACAATGGCAAAAACTTCTCAGCAACTTCTTGATGCAAAGGGTCTTCAGTATAACCAGACGCTCCAGATATTTGTGCGCCAACTTGAATGGTGCACCCCCAGTATAGCAACGCAGAGGACAGAGATTGATCTCCTAGGGTCCATGATGAGAAAGCACGCAAGTTTTGAGGGATCGGCAAACCAAAGTAAGATTCTCTACAATATTTAGCAGATTAACCTTTTATTTTGCAAATAGTAGAATAAGTATGCACTGGGCAACAACAACAGCAGCCAAACCTTTTGTCCCAAACATGTTTTGGGGTAAGCTAGGAAAGAAACACAATCAAAATCAATAAAACCCCTAAACCTTGATCTTGGATCATGGTTCGACGTTGATCACTAACTTTCATACACTCTTATCCAACGCCAAATCTTTGGGAACGTTCCAATCCATAAGTCCCTTTTAATTATTTCTTCCCAAGTTAGTCTCGGTCGATCTCTGCCTCTTCTTATGTTTTTCACGACGACTTAAAATTCCACTACGCACCAATGCCTCAGGAGGCCTCCGTTAGAGATGTTCAAACCATCTTAGACAATTTTGGAAAGCTTTTCTTCAATTGGCGCTACCCCAACCCTATCACGTATATCATCATTGCGGATTCGATCTCGCCTTGTATGACCACAAATCCACAGTAGTATCCGCATCTCTGCTACGCTCATCTTCTGTACATGCTGTCTTTTTGTCGTCCAACACCCTGCTCCATACAACATTGCAAGTTTAATTGTCGTCCTATAGAACTTACCTTTTAACTTTTAAGAGACTTTTCTATCATATAAGACACCCGATGCTTGGTGCCATTTTAACCACCCCGCTCGTATCCTGTGGCTCACATCTTCATCAATCTCACCATCACTTTTTAGCATCGATCCCAAATATCGAAAAGTTTCCTTCCTAGGCACTACTTTTCATCCGGACTAACATCTCCATCACCCACCATAGCACCATTGAAAACTCACCTCATATACTTAGTTTTAGTCCTACTAAGTCTAAAACCCTTGATACTAAAGTCTTCCTCTACAACTCAAGTTTTCTATCAACGCCTACCCTATTCTCATCAATTAGCATCACATCGTCAGAAAAGCATACACCAAAGAATCTCTCCTTGTATGCACTGGGCAACATAAAATAATTTTATATTGGGATATAACTTACCTCAAGAAGTTGTTCGATTTCATTCCAAATCTCTGTACTCAGTCTTCCATCACTGGTTCTACCATTTGGCCTTGCAGCATCATAAATTAGCTTCAGTAATGACAGAGAAGCCTGTCTTCCTATGTCAGTCTTCTCTGCTAGGTCCCTCACAGACCTCAAGTAAGATTTGTCTTTTGTATAGCACCAACATTAAATTTAGAGTACCGAGTGAATGTAACGTTAAGGCCAAGGAGAATCCATACGTTGCCCTCTCAGTAGCACCTATCAGCCGTATAATTTCCTCTGTATTGTTGCAGTCATACACTACCACGTCAAATTCCCCTTGTGAACTATTCCTTACAGCTGAAAAGTACTTAAGTAGCTTCTGAAGAGCCAATACTGAACAGACCGAATCCCTTCCAGGTAAAACTCCAAGCTCCTCTCCTACAATCTATCCTATGAAAAACAGCAACCCAAATGACTGCTTTATCCTCATCTCCCATATTATAGCAAAGTTAAGCACCTGCCCCCTCAAGGATTCCTTCAGTAAAATTGATCTGTGCATCTACTTTCTTCAACCGATGAAGGGGTTAAGTAGAATCTGTGGTTTAATCAGAAAACATTCTTCACCATCAAGACATATTCCAGTGTGTGATGCAATTAATATCTAAAACATCAGGAGATCCCTTCAACAAAGTATTTTACTTTACTAGTCTCTAGCTTTATGGTCGAACGATGAGCAGCACACTCACTCAGCGAGTTCCCAATCTTACAGCCCATCAACTGCTCCGCAGTCCGATCTTGGGACTGTATAACCAGGCATGTCTTGAAGCCTTCACTTGCATAATACTACAACATGGAGAAGGCGATTTTAAAGGCAATTATTTCATGAACTATCATGTGGGGAGAGTGCGAGATGATTTATATAACTCGATAGCAACACCATTAGCTAATACGACCCCGTTGTGTAGTCTTTTCTACTCGCATCCTACGACGTACTCAGTTCAATGCTTAGAGCAGCGGAGCAGCTAAATCGTACCCATCATCCAGGGTAATTAGTATCTAAACTGCAGTCCAGCATTGGCTGTTACCAGCGCAGTAGCGAGCTCACACCAAAACTATACACTTCCTATATCAATATAATGACGAAGACAATCATGGGACAAAATAAGATGTTACCTGAGCGGCGATGACGGCCGCGGTGGTCTTGCCAGAGCCGCCCTTGCCGAGGAAGGTCACCAGCGTCGGAGGAGTGCCGGCACTGCCGGATTGGCGATGACCAGCCGCCGCCTCCAGCCTCCCCGGTGGGCAACGGCGAGGGTTTGGCTCGCCGAGACGACCAAGGAGGGCTCCATCCGCCGTCCCTGTAGCTTCTCGCGATTCAGTTAGGATTTCGGTGTTCTCGGCTCGGCCTGGGTCTCTTTCGCTGTAGCCTGTAGGAGTCTATAAGCTTAGGATAAGACTAAAATAAAGGGAGACAGAGGAATTCCTAAAAATCTGTTGGTTGTTTTTTTATTTCAGTTATTTTTTTATTTATCTGATCCGTATTTAAATAGGTGATTTGAATTATTTATTTTTATTAGGATTCACCAATCTTATTTTCTTTGAAAATTATTTTTATTTTTTCTGTTATTTATTTATTTTCTATTAAAGTTCACTAATCCTATCTTACTTTGTCTAGGTTAGAAAAATTATTTTTTATTTTTTTCTATGATTCATTTATTTTTTATTAAGGTTCATCAATAATATTTTTCGTTATTTAAAAATTAAATCGAATGTTAATTAGACATTGCGAAAGAGAGAGAGAAATTTTACCGTCGGCAAAAATCCCCACCTTCCTCCGCCTCTGCCCACTCCGAAAGAGAGAGAGAAATTTTACCGTCGGCAAAAATTCCCACCTTCCGCCTCTGCCCACAATTCCACCCTGCCCCGAGCCCTCGAGTCAGCGGCGCGGCGGCACCCAAACCGGCCGCGGCTATGTCCGACCACCGGCCAAAGCGGCCGTCCGACGCCGCCGGCCCCCCGGCTGCGAAGCGCGCCCACGAGCTGTCCGCCCCGACGTTCTCCACATACAAGGATGCGCCCGACCTGCCCCCCAAGATCCGCCTCCTCTGCGAGATCCTGGCCTCCTCCGCCTCCGACGTCGAGGCCGCGCTCGATGACGCAGACGTCCGCGTCACCAACTCCGACGTCGAGCAGGTGCTCCGCTTCTCCTACGCCCACCCGAGAGCCGCCGTCGCCTTCTTCCGCTGGGCGGGCCACCGCCATCTCCGCCACCAACACTCCCCCTACTCCTGGAACCTCGTCGTCGACCTCCTCGGCAAGAACCGCCTCTTCGAGCCCATGTGGGACACCGTCTCATCCATGCGATCCCAGGGCCTGCTCTCCCTCGCAACCTTCGCCTCCGTGTTCTCCTCCCTGGCGGCCAATCCCGCCAGCTCCCCTCTCAAGGCGTTCGTGGAGATGCCGCTCTACGGCATGGAACGCGACACGCCTGCGCTGAACTCCCTCCTCTCCGCGCTCTGCCGCGCCTCCCGCCTCGACGACGCCCGCGCCGCGATCCCTGTGGCGCGCGCCGAGGCCGGCATTCGCCCCGACGCTGACTCCTATGCCATACTCCTCGAGGGTTGCGAGGCTGCCGCCGACCCTATCGTTGCACGCGAGGTGTTCGACGAAATGGCGCGCGCCATCGGCTTGGATCCTGCCAACGTGCCTGCGTATGACTCTTTCCTTACAACACTAGTTTCAAGTGGCTCCCCCACGGCGCTACCGGTGGCGATGGACTATCTGGCTGTCTTGTGCCGACACAGGTGTTCACCAGGGGAGAAGTTCTTTCGTGCGGCACTAGCCGCGCACCTTGAGGCGCACGAATTGCGCGGTGCAGTGGTGCTTTGGAATGACTTTGTTGGACGTCGGGGGCTCATCCCAGATAAGGAAATGTACAACACAATGATCATGCTGCAGGGCACTATTGGGCATGCTGAGGTGATTGTGGATTACCTCGACGACATGGCCTTCTATGGAGTGTTTCCCGACACAGACACATACAATGTGGTCCTCCAATTCTTGCTGAAAGGGAGGAAGCTCCGGGAGGCATCGGCAATATTTAGCGAGATGGTCAAGAATGAGTTTTGGCCGAATGAGGAAAATTGCTCACTTGCACTTCGCATGTTCTTGGATACACGTGATTGGGAGACGGGGATCAAGGTGTGGAACTGCATGGTAGCGAATGGCTTGCCACCATTGGAGGAGAGCGGTAACATGCTTGTATCAAAGCTGAAGGATGAGAGGTTGCCTGAGGCTTGCAAGTATGCGGAAGACATGATCGATCGGGGTATCAAGTTGACCTCGTCAACACTGTCAAAGCTGAAGCAGAGTCTGATGAAGGTTAACAAAGGAACCATCCACGATCACCTGCTTAGAAAATGGAAGGCTCACTAAGTTTTGGAGCTCTCTTATATGGGTTAAACAGGAGAGAACTTTTCTTCAGTAACGGCTTCAATGTGTACAATGTAACATATCAGGTAAGAATGGTTTGGTAACTGAAGAGTTCGATCTCCTAACATGTTTGGATGCATCTTTTGTTTCCGTGAGCTTTTCTGTAGAAATTTTAGTATTTATTTTGAGTTTGGCTTCTCTCTTTTCCCCCTTGGATAGGGTATGGTTTTGGACATGGCATCCTGGTGACTGGTAAGGGTCATCAGTGACAGTGAGCAAGAAGGCGACTGTAGTTAGATTTGTAATACAAGTGGCGAAAATGCGAATTTTATTATTAGGAACGGCATGTAGCAACTCAAGAAGTGCACCTGGACTGTGCATCAAATACTATCTAATGTTCTTTTACTACGTTTTTCCTTGGTTGATAAGAAGGGACCTCTATGCAAATGGAGTAACTACTGTCACCAGAGGATTTATAGTTTGCAACCAAGTCAAATATTGGGCACAATAAAATGGAAGTCGTCGTGTAACAGTAATTCCAGGGACTGCATTACCAAAGACTGCTACTGATATTTGGTGTGTCACTGTGACAGCTTCGCTAGTGGGTTCTTCAGTTTGAACGTTTCAGAATCTGAAGCAATTTGAGCTTGAAAGGTGTTTCGATTCCTAGTACTGTTTTTTTAAAAAAACAGAGGACAGAGCCTCAATTAACGAAAAAGCGATTTCTACAGCCAAATCATCTGGTGCTCACAACTCACCAGATTCTACCAAAGTATTTTGCTGCGAAAAACAGAGCCGACAGCAAACTGTCAAACAAAGCTACCAAAACCAGACTCCACCAAATCGACAACAAATGAATACAAAATAGTAACTCTTCTACATCCCAGTTGTCCCTAATGCAGAACCGCGTCCATCTTCCAATATTCGATTCTTAGTACTGATTGATGCGCTTAATATGCCCCACCCACGGTAATTTTTCAAGAAGAGGAAATAGGCAAAGATTGATCCATGTAGAAAGGATAATTCATTCGGATCGATATTAGGATCCAACTCTATTGCATTGCTAGAATCCATGTTCCATAATTGAAGCGGGTTGACTTTTGTGCTTCACTCATGGTGCAATCCTCTTCATGTTGAACCCCTTTTCTCCTCTATCCACAGAGAAAAAATGTAGGACCAGTACCAATAGTCTATCACGGAAAGGCTTGCGACTAGAGCGAAGTTGTAACACGGTAGCCATACTAGAAGGTGCGGCTGGGCCATGTCCTTTACATGGAGGGCTAATGCTTATGCTTATTGGGAATTTTGGTTTGACACTGCTTTACGTCCAAAAAGAAGGCAACTACGTCTAAGCTAAACTAAGGATATAGAGATCTTCTTTCGTTTAGGGTGAAGTGAGACCAAGCTCATGAGCTTATTATCCTAGGTCAGAACAAATTAGTTAATAGTAATAGGATCCCTTTTTATGTCCCACGTCCCCCTGTGTGGTGTCGCGATATGTGGATATCAAAAGAAAATGAATGGAGTTTTTCTCGCTTTTGGCATAACATCCTCCCTTTGGGAAGCCCGCGCTACGAGCTATTAGCTCAATGGTAGTGTGCGCCCCAGATATTTACATTGTTGTGCCAAGGCTGTGTGGCCTCTTAGTTCAATGTGCTCATCAGCGCCTGGCCCAAAGATGTGGATCATCCAAGGCACATTAGCATGTCATACTCTTGTTTGAATTAGAGTTTGAAACCAAACAAGCTTCTCCTCGGGAGGATAGATGAGGCGATACAAGTGAGATCCCATGTAGATCTAACTTTCTATTCACTTGTGGCTAGGCGGTCCATGGGGGAGGGGCACCATTACTCCTCTTTTCTCGAGAATCCATACAACAATTATCAGTGATAGAGAATTATCTCTCGAGCATAGGTTGAGGATCATCCTCAATGGAAAAATGGAACACCTAGCAACACATCTTCACAAACCAAGAACTACGAGATCGCCTCTTTTATTCTGGGGGTGATGAAGGGACATCACCATTCGAGTCTTTTTTCATGCTTTTCCCATCGGTCTGGAGAAAGCAGCAATCAATAGGACTTCACTAATTCTCCTTTCCTGAAACAAAGAACATGAAATTCTTTTTTTCCTTTCCGTGGGAACTAGGAGATTTGATCTAGCTATAAGAGGAATGCTTGGTATAAATAAGCTGCTTATTGGTCTTTGACCCCATAAGTCACTACGAGCGCTCCCGATCAGTGCATTGGAATGAGGCTATTAATCTATCTCTTGACTCAAAATAAGGGCAGAGCAGGTTTGAAAAAAGATCTTAGAATGTCTAGGGTTGGGCAAAGAGGGTCTCTTAACGCCCTCCTTTTTCTGCTCATCGGAGTTATTTCCCAAAGATTTGCCATGGTAAGGCGGAGAAAGGGGTAGAAGCACACTTGAAGAGTGCAGTACAACAGGGAGTTGTATGCTACGTTCGGGAACGATGAATCACTCCCAAAATGGAGTATTGATTCCCTCCGGATTGGTTGGATCTTAGGATGATTTACTTCATGGGCAAGGTCTGTAGTTCAAGTCCATGATAGCCCAGTTACGCTAGAAAAAAGAATATAAGAAGCATACTCCACTTGGGGGGATATAGTAGGTAGAGCTCATGAGGTGTATTTGGAACCATTTATAGTCAGTGAGTTAAAACTTTGGTCGACGATAGGACATGATGGGTATCAATTTTGGTCCACAACGATATCGGAAACTTCGCGAGCGAATCTAGGGCACAAAATGGAACCGCATATCAAGCTTTGGCGAGTACAACTATTATGTGTCCTATAACATCATATTGACATTTCGAACCATCCCTTGCCAATGGGCTAAATTTAGGCGAATCTAGGTAATAGAAAGCAACCGGGCATCAAACTTTGATGAGTACACATTCTACATGTCTCATGACATCATGGAAGACATTTGAAACCATTTTTAGTCAATGAACCGAATTTTGGTTCGCAGTGAGTCACAATGGGTACCAATTTTGGTTCGCAACAGATGCTAAGAATTCATGTGAGCGAAACCCGAACCTAAAAGGAATAATTGATGAAATACCCTCACTTGTGCCATTGATCTTTGCCCCGTGATGTCTACTGACTTGCGGGCCCTGGGACCACATGTCAGTGAGACAAACGAGACAAATGATCAATTGCACCAAATAAAATAGTGCAAATGATCAATTCTCCGGACATAATAAGGAAATGGATGCCAAAAAAATGTTTAGTGCAATTCCGACCGCGCAGGGTGCAAAACAGCAAATGGGCACAAATGCAAAAGGCGAATACGTTGGCCACCGGATGCGTTGAAGCCTTGTGATGTTCAACAAAATACCCCCTTTGAATCTCTGTATGCATGGTCATGTACCAGTTGCACGCATAGCCAATTGAAATTTGCTGGGTCAATCGTCATATTATCATTCAATCACAAGTTCACGACACTTCAAAGTTTGAGTACTAAAAACTTGTTTGGTTTGAAAACAATCTTGCCATAACTACCATTAGGTAAGTGTGGCTTATCATACTTTTTATGGCAATAAAATTTAGCATCACAATAGCAAAAAACTAAATCTATGACGCGTGCGACATAAAGCTAAAACAAATATGGATTAAGACATGGGAAAAACAACATCCGCTCGACATCTGTATTTGGTATGATATCTAAAAGATATCCGACAAATCATCAAAATAGCTATCCGATAAAACATCGATAACCTTTAATATCATATATGGGTCTCTAATCATAACTAATTTATAATATGAGTTTACATATTAAGTAGGATAAATAATGCTCTAATAGGTAATATAATTTAACACTTTCTTTGCTCCAGGTAACGTCTTTTCTTTGTATGCATAGCATCCTCAAATTATCCGTCGTCAATTCAAATCCGATCCACATCTACCTTGCACCCATATTCCAAAAAATTCATATTTATATCTGATTTTGAATCCGAGATAAAAATATAGGTTATGATACAAAAAGAGCAATATCCACTTATATCCAACCCTTTTTCACGTTAACAAAAAGGAGCAGAATAAGAGGTAATTTGTGTCCTAAACCAAAACCGTTCAGTTCTCTAAAACCGTCTCCGATTCACCAGTTTCAAAAAACCGTTCGATTAATCTGGTTTTCACGGTCCAATTGCATGGACGATCCTTGAGTTGAGCTGAGCTGGCGAGGTCCAGGTTCCGGCTTTTTCCAGATTAATCGACGGTCCAGTTAGACTTTTTGTACTATGTATACATGGAATATAAATCATGGATCAAATTATTGTCGGCCATACAGCATCTAGCCTGCCTCGAAATCCTACACCACCTCATCTTTTGGCCGTCAAAAAAATTTTGTGAAAATTTGAGCAACCAAAGTTTAGCCGGTGAGAAACTGTCCTCTCGGAGTTTGTCTTTCAAACCAGTCCTACGGGGTGTTCCAAAGTTGATCCTAATAATCACAACTCGTCATGAGATTCTGGTTCTGAATTGTTAGTGTTGGCTGATGCAGAGTGATCCTCTTCCGGGGCATCTGATTCCGATGACGTTTCAGTGGATTCATTCTCGCTGGATGCAGATTCTGAAGAGGCAGTATTCTCCTTGTTGGCAGGCTCTTCTTCCTTCGGAGGTTTCTTCTCAATCTTGGGTTTTGGTTTAGGAATCCTATTGACACTAGAGACCTGCACACCAGTTGAGTTCCCATTGTATTGAGAAGTTTATTAAAGTTGTGCCTAGTGTTCTAGGATGCTGGTAAGAACTTCCTAACCTTATCTTGTAGGTCCAGAACTTTCTGATAGACTTCTTCAGATGTGAAAGCAGGTGGGCTGTAAACAGGGGTACTGCAACATGCTCGATGGGAGTCAGCCACTTAGAAGATAATTACAACTAAGACTCGAGAAAGTTTGTGGGCTCCAAAATGGGCATACCTTCTCTGGACGGCTTCCTTCTCCTCCAACCAAGTTTTTATTTTCTCTGCTTCACTTACAGCCTAGACCCAGATAACATTACACACAACCAATAAAATGAGCATTAAACATAATCAGCAAAATGAATTATTCAAACTTCATTAAGCCCACTGGTTCACCTCATCTATTCTCTTTTTTGGAAGCCATGGTTTGTTCGTCTCCCAGTTCTTAACAATCTGCAAGAAGACCAAAAAAAATCTAAATGAGAATACTGCCTCTTTAGAATCTATATATTTTTTTACAACTAAGCAGTTCTATAATACAGATGAAATAAAAGGAAAAGTGAAGGTTTACTTCGTGGATTTAGAATTCAATGACTTCATTTTTTTTATCAGGCAATCTATTTGCAATATAATTTACATAAAACAAGCATGTAAGAATTGTGCATATTGGCATGATCTGCATCTTGAAATACTTCAGCACAGTAACAGCTTTGAGAATTCAGGAATATTTGGAAAACAGGGAGTAACAGTTCAAAGAGAGGAACTTTTTCTGTTTGTTACAATATGTTTCACCAACGACTACCTTTCCCGAAGTTTTTCTGTTGTTACACTATGCTTCTCCAGCAATGACCTTTCTTAGTAAATATCTTGTATTCGAATCAGACAAACTTAACAGAGCATGCATGCATATAACGAATGCTGCCACTTTTTCTTTTTCAAAACAAGCACATTTTTTAAGTGTAAAAATGAATGAACTTTCTTGTTTCTTATACAAAAAGGAACTATTCAAGTACATTGTGTCAAATAACCTAAATTAATATAGTTAGAAAAATCATTATTAAAATTTCTGTTTGGATACCTTTTGCAACTCAGCAAGATACAATCGAGCATTTTCGCAAGCCGCCGGTCGGGCTTTTAACTCACTCAATCTGGAAGTAAAGAAAGCAAATAATCTCAATAGCTGACCTATATCTATATGAACTTGAATGGATCAACAATTAATTACCTGAAAAGAACTGGGTCGCCAATGGCCTTAAGTTGATCAAGGCGTTCTTTAAATTCGTTTGTTTGAGCGTCTTCACCGTCCATATACAACCAATCCTGCACCTGCACTTGTCATACAACAACTTAGCATGACGCAACCTAGACAAATGAGACCTACAGCAAGACCAATTATTTAAACTGACCTCACTAAGTTTCGCCGTAAAAGATTCCCTCTCCTGTTCAGTTGAGACAGTCAAAATATCGGTGCTTTCTTCCAGCTGTGGTGTGTTAAATGGCAGCACAGAAAACAGACAATAAATAAATAAGGTGTGGCACGTAATCACTGTGCTAAAAAATGATCAAACTTCTACATTTTTCCAAGTTTATGTAGATATGGATATTATCAGTGTGAGCTAAAATTCAGTGAAAAATTAACACTTCCACATTTTCATATATGAGGAAACAAGAAGGATCATCCAACTTTCTAAGATTACATTATCAGAATGCATGAGACTTTCACATCGATGTTCACAACAAGCTAAAAACCACACCTTTACATGCTTCTCACAAAGCTTAAAGAACAAAGGCAGAAGCAAAAGTACCTTTTCTTTCATAGAGTATATATAAGGTTCTAGGTTATTTTTCAGTTCAGCAGCTCTCCTCCGTTCGGCATCCTTCTTATCGAGTACCTTTAACCTACTTTTTGCTTCAGAATACAACTCCTTCGAAAGAATCGATCCAGAACCAGCCTTTTTTTCCACAACCTATATTAAAAAAGATATAGAATTAAACTATGTTCTCTCAATATGAAGATCAGATAATAGAACAGCTCTATTTTACCTTCAATGGAACCCTAAATGTTCTTTTCTTGAGCACCTTCTCTGTAATAGTATCTTGAACATTACTCTCATCCATGGGTGTGCTGGAATTATTTGCATCACTGTCAGAACTCAAATTCTCCTTGGTATTTGTTGTACTGTTAGCTGTTCCTGCTTCAGAAGACAAATTATGATTGGTGCCATTACTCTCTAGTGTCAAATTCTTCTTTGGAACTTCAACCCATTCAGTTATCTCAACCACTGCTTCTGCCCTATCAAGAGAAATAATTCCGCTTCTACTCAAAGAAAAATGTAGATTTGCTTTTATTGGTGCAGATAAATTGCGGCCTGCATACCTGGTTAGAAAAGTACACGGTTAAATTCATGCAGTGAAATCAAACATACGAACAGTTAAATTCATGCAGTGAAATCAACCATACGGACGGTTAAATTCATGCAGTGAAATCAACCATACGGACGGTTAAATTCATGCAGTGAAATCAAACATACAGTGGATACATATAACATGATAGCAATAGCATTAGGGAAGCCATAGTCAATATCAATTATTTTGTCAGAAGGTAGATCCTTTTTCAAGTAAGTTTAATTGGCGTGACAATATGTATTGTAACCTCACAGATAGAATATTCCCAATGAAAATTGGTTCACAGATAAGGGTATATTACTTTTAGACAGTTCGGTTAATTATGAGTAGGACTTGAGACTATGCAAAAAAAAAGGGAGTATTATGCTTGCTTACTTTCCACTGGCATCTGTCAGGCCTGATACGGAATAGTCCGCAAACTTGTGTGATGAAACACAAGGAGGCAGTTCACAAGCTTTGTCATAGTTGAGGGAGACATCGAAGTTCTTTGTATTTCTGATGGTCCTGAACATCTGTACATGACAAACAAATAGCAAGCTAGTTTAGATATATTTTTTCAAATATACTAAGAAAAGTTCACCAAGAACTATAGCTCTACAAGGCAAAAGAATAGTAACGAATTTTCTAACCTTGATTGGCATTTTCTTCATCTTCGGCAACAGTACTTGATCAATACTTTCATCTTTGACATAATCTGGGCCATCTATTTCAAGCATGAAACCATAAGTAGAGCCATCAATCATCCCCAGCTTACGATTTAACTTAATTCCATCACTTAAGTTAGCAGCGTGCAGTGAGGCACCCAGAACAATTGCTTCATCAGCATCAAGATGCTTATCGAGCTCACTTCGTCCCAGGAATTGCTGCAGCCTGGCCTGCACCAGGAGAATACAAATGTACTCAGTGAGCTAAAATATGGCAAATGATAGAAACACTGCACTAAAACACTAATAAATGGTGAATGGTGGAATTAGATATGGTGTGCAACTCTATTTCGCAAGTAAAATTTAGTCCTCTGATGTGACAACATTGGTTTCAAGCTCTTTGAGAAGTGACAACAAATATGAGTATGTGACAAGTGCAAAAACTGAATTGAATTTATGATGAAAGCTTCTTAGTGAAAAAGGTGAAATATAAAGCAGGCAACCATTTCACATGCACACATGCACCAGGTTATAACACTAATTTAGTTTCTATAAGCATGAAGTGGTGCAGGGAAAATGTTCTCATTATGGTGCTCAATTCAAAGTCAAGTAGAAGCCTAAAATTATAACTAAATTTAATCACCTGCAGTTTTGGTACCCGAGTAGCTCCTCCTATTAGCTCTACGGCATAGATATCATCAATCTTCATGCCAGAATGTACAAGCACTTCTTTAACTGGGGTTAGAGCTTGCTCCCATAAATCTTCACAAAGCTCTTCAAATTTCTCACGTGTTATGGTGCTCCTGTAACAAACAGAATGCATTAGCTCAACAGGTGGATTCACAAAGCTGTTCTGATCACTATTTATTATTTAAGACTAAAAGTTCACACTATACTGAGGAGGAAACAAATAAAAGCTGAAAGCATGAGCTGGGAAAAAACTCAACCATTACAGAACAATGTGGTACGGATAACTGGATGAGATTCAATTACTTCAAAATTTCAAATGTAACAAAGATTTCAACTTCAATCCTACACAGGTCAAGTCATTTCACAAAAGAGGCAACAGGGTCTATCATCCATTCTACTCCAGACATAGTAGGTTTGTTCCTAGGCCAGAATTTGCTGGACTGAAATAAGCATTTCATTTAGAAAATCATTTGTTCAGGATTGATTTAAGTCAGCACGTTAGATTGGACAGCAAATTTGACAATGTTGAGTCCATTTTCATCTGTCTTGAGTTTTATACATTGCCATCCATATTTCATGACCATAGCTTATGCGTATATACTATGTAAGATATAGCAAGGATGCACCTGAAATCGAGGTCGTTGTATAGAGATTCAACTGAAATCGGAGCAGCGGAATTTGCACTAAGAATTTCTTTGGTGCGCTTAACTTGCTTCTTCAACTTAGCCATTGCCTTGGGAGACTCACGGATGTCAACTCCATTACCGAGCTGCTTATTAAATTGATCGGCAAAGTAGTTGACAAGACGCATTTCCATTTCAAGGCCTCCAAGTTTGGAGTTCCATCTAACATCCTTAACATGCAGATAATTAATTAACTAAAAGCATTAGCAGAAAATAGGGCACCTATCTCCTCAAGATAGCAGCTCATTCATATATATTATTTTTCAGATCTACTATATCTTAATCATGTGAAATCAAAATTAACAGATCTTTTTGGAAGATCTCACAAGCAGGCATCTGAGAGAAGCACAATTGAACAGCTATAGGACCTGAAGGGGCATGGGTATACCTGGAACTGGTTCACGGACACAGTCTTCCCAAACTCCTTCGCGTTGTAAGCTGAGTAGTACACGAGCGCGGCGTAGGTGCTACTTGAGCCCATGTCGTAGAAGATGACATGCCGCGACTCGTTCGAGAAGTCCTTGTCGACCCCGTACTGCTGCACGGCCGCGGCGTGCTCGTTGATGAGCGCAAGCACGTCGGCGCCCGTCGCTCGGCGTGCCCGAAGTAGGGCAGCACGGCGACCACCGCATCCCGCACAGGCGCCCCGACGTGCGCCTCGGCGAGCCCGGTGGCATAATGGAGCACCATCGCAACGATCTCCTCGACGGTATAGACCTGCCCGTCGTCAGCGCGGACAGCGGCGGCGCCGCGCGCGTCTGGGACGAGGTCGTAGGGGAGGAAGAGCGACTGCGCGACGGACTGCACGTACGGGAAGGGCTTGGCAAGGAGATCGCGCGCGCGGGCGAACACCTTGGACGGGTAGCGCGCAGCGATGCCGGCCGCCTCCTCGCCGGCGAGGCGGTTGCCGTCGGCGAGAGCGGCAAGCGCGGGGGACTTGCGCTTCGACATCTCGTTGATGGCGACGGCGATCGGCGCGCGGCCCGGGGCGAGGTGCACGACCGCTATCTTGAGCCACTCCGACCCCAGGTCGATGCTCGCCACCGCCGCGCTCGCCGGATGCACGGCAACGGCCGCCGCGACGAGCGCGAGGAGGAGGTGCGAGGTGCGAGGCAGCGCCATGGCGAGTGGTTAGTAGAATTGCATATGGGGGGTTAGGGTTTGGAGATCTGGAGTGGGGTGTGTGGATGGAGCGGTGGAAGAGGAGCGCAGGGGAGAACGATATCGACGGGACGGACTAGGGCGGAGAGGGCGTGCTATATTTCCAATTCTAATTGGTTTTTGTTTTTGTATTGCATTTGGTGATTTTCTGTTTTGGACACGAATTGAGTCATCTATCCAATGAAAAGAGGCCACGTGGAAAATCATCCACGTGGCATGCCGTGGTGCGTTGGAAGAGCGAGAGGTGACGAAAACCTTGCTCCTTTTTTAATGCCCCGAGCTACCCAGTAGGGTCCCTTCACTGTGACTGACAAATCGACCATGCCTCGTGAGGCCAACACAATCCGACCCGTGGAAGACTCGAGTAAATGACACATCACCTCACCCAGAGACGACGCTACGTACGGATTGTCAACGGTCAACCATGCAGAAAGTTACTTAGGCAGGCTGTCGCAGGCATGGCGGGAAGCTTTGCATTATGCAGTTTTTTTTTGTTTGCTACGCTGGTAAAAAGACCATTTTTATTCAACATTTTGAAAAATTTACCGAGTTCTTCTATTTCAGGTATGCTATAAAATGAATCTTGAAAAGCATACTGGAAATCGGGAACTGGAATTTGTACATTTCGACCTTAGGTATGCAGCAATTTGCCCCCAAAAAATTAGCTTGCTCCAGAAGTACTTATTTCATCATTAACCATAATTTACAGTCTTAAGCAGCATTTGGCAACGGTTTGGCCATATGTCAGCTTTGCCCCCAAATGAGCAGCACTACTGCACTACTACATATGACGGAAGGATTTCACGACGCTTTCCCTGTCTTCCGCACCGCATCATCTGTTCAGTGAAGGGCACGGGTCGATATCCAAGAATGCACAATGGTTGCCTCATGCTGAGCTGCACTTTCAGCCGTGGATATAGTGCTAGGTCGTTGCTTGCTCCCAAAACGTTCTGCATTGTAAATTTGTAGCAAACAAGTTACTACAAGATTTGTCTGATTGATGCAAATGGGAACTTACTAGTGCAGTAAAATGTGCTTCTTGCAGTCTACTCCCATCAATCTTCAGTCTAGCTATTGGGAATTCGGGAAGATGCCCTGACTGTTTGTTTGCACCAAAATTCGGCAAGTTAATCTAAATCAGGCAAATAAAATTAAAGATACGGAAACTAACGGAGGTTTGGAAAGAATCTGAGATGTTTGGTAAAACTGTAAGATTTTTAGGGAAACAACCTCTCAAGATAAGGCCGATACGGATATGGACTTTGAAGCGTGTTGGAATAGGACACGATCGGTAGAAGGGTATAAAAGAAGAGCCAAAGCAAGTTGCGGAAGAATCATCAACACAACACAATCAACTAGCTTTTACTTTTCATCTACTTTCACGTCGACTAGGAGTAATTCTTGTAATCTAGCCTTTGTAATCGATTTTGATCAATAAAGTTGCGCATCGCCGATTGTTGATCATCCTCGATTACACCCGAGTTTGGTTTATTACGATTTTGTTGCGCATCGCCTTCTTGAATTGATCCGCCTTTATCCTCTGATTAGCTTTAATCGGCTAGTTGGACTTACCCTGTTACTTTGATCTTAATCGGCTTCAAGCTGATTGAGTCTAAGCCGATTGATCGTTACGATCGGCTTGTAGTGAATTTTTTTACCTTGTCGATTCTGAGTCAAATCGACCGCACGCTCTGAACGGTGTTAAATGCGGTGTGTTCTTTGTCGAAACCCTACATCAAGTTTTGGCGCCAACACACTCTTGCACGCCGGTGGGACCATGTCTACGTCAGGGAAATCGATTCCGCCGTCTGATCTCAACACAGAAGCTATAATCGTCCCAACAATGGACGATTTAACCGCAGAACAACGTCAAGAGATTGAAGATCGGAAAGCCGCGTTAGAAGAGATGATGCTAAATTGCTACCAAAAGACTAGGCGTGGCGTTACGTAAATCCGCCTGAGCGGTCAATACCAGGAGACACAGTGCGGCAGAAGCAGTAAGTCGATATCTACCGCTCGGCCGAATTATCGGCTATGATTAACCAATCATGCACCATGCTTTAATAAACCAATCATCGGCTCGTAACGACTCTTAAGCCGATGATAGCAAATAGCGTTAAATCTATAGCCCAGAGTTAGCCTCGTCGGGAAGCTCGCATGACCCACTACAAGCTCGCCAAATTATCCGCTTTTTCAAGTATCACAAAACACGCAGAGCACACGGTAGATCCTAAACCATCGGCTATGACCTCACCTCCCACGATGATGCCCACACGACCTACGGTCATATTGCCTAGGGATCCTCGGTCAAGTGGGGTGAGCCATTACCACGCCTATACCGACGCCGCTAAGTATGATCCATCCATCAATCTACCACCGTCGGCTCCTTTTACGCTTTTCCCAATCGGTTTCACGGTAGATTGGCTCGAGAGATATCCCCAAGAGCCTACCCGCTTAGAAACCCGGGTCCACAGAGTAGTGCGTACTCGAACCATTTATCCGGTGCGGAACCACAAATTAGGCATAATCGGCACGATCGGTATAATCGAATGCCGACGCGACGCGGCATAATTGGCAACCCGAGCTTGCACTCGGGGCGAGATGCGATTATGATCGATATTATCAAGGGCTCGCTTGTGCGGTGGCGATAATGCCAATTGGACCGTCGGATCTGCACCGTTTTGAGGATCGGTTTGGCATACAACCAAAAGGAAAAGTGATCGGCTATAGAAAGCCGTACCCGATTACATAGATCGCATGCCTTACCCTCATAATTTGAGTCCGGACTTTGCCAAATTCTCGGGGATGATTCTATCACTACCTGGAGCATGTTGGGCGCTTTATCGCACAATGCGGTGAAGCGGCCCGATCGACGAGGTTAAAAATTAGGTTATTTCCGTTATCTTTATCTGGGCAGCATTTACTTGGTTCACTTGTTTGCCTCGAATTCGGTCCATTTATGGAGCGATTTGGAAAGCCGATTCCACGAATACTTCTTTTAGGCGGTTTAGAGTTAAGAATTTGGATCCGAGTTACGTCGCCAAAAGTTTGGAGAATCGCAATGATTACATCAAAAGGTTTAGAGAAATCAGGAATCGGTGTTTTAGCGTTACGTTACACGACAATCAACTCGCCGATTTAGCATTTCAAGGTTTGATCCCTCCTCTTGGGAGAAATTCGGTGGCGAGAATTCACCGACCTTAGCCACTTATTGCATCGCGTATCGGCTCAAGAAAGCCGATTCACGACAATAAGGTGTTTAATGGTAGATTTAAAAATAGTAACAAGGAAAAGGATAAGGCTAAGGTCAATATGGTTGAATATTGTCCTAGTGATTCGTCGAAAGACGAGGAAGCGAAATAAATATAGCCGAATGGGTAAAAGGATCCAAAAATCCTTAGTACATTCTTGGCTTAAGCCGACTAGGAACAAATCGGAGGTCAAATACTCTTTCGATGTTTCCAAGTGCGATCGTATTTTGATTTATACGCAAGAAAAGATAATACGATTCGGAGGACATGTGATACCGTCGTCCGATGAGATCAAAAACGCAGTATTGCAAGTGGCATCATTCTTATTCACATAACACTAATGATCGCAATGTCTTCCGTCAACAGATCCGATGCGCTATTGAAGGCGGTCGGTTGAAGTTTGCCGATGAGCCGACCATGCAGGTGGATGTCGATCCGTTTCCTATCAATATGGTGCATTACTCGGCTAAAGGAAAAGAGCCGATGCAAGACGAACAGAAAAAAGATCGACAAGTCGACGTACGATCAAGCTCGGACGGCAGCCAGACACGAAGATTACCATCGGCTCCTTACAAATAGAAGCCGATCGAGAAGGAAAAATTCAAGGACCATTAAACCCAAGGGAATCCCAAGTGGATAAATGGTACAAAGCGGAAAAATCTCCAATTCGACCAAATAAAAGGTTAGGTCCGACGTTCGCAATTAATGGAGAAATATGAAAGGATGAACAGACCGACCACGGTATCATACCGCCGGTCGGATAACTTGTACCGCACCGAGAATGTGGAAAGGGCACATAGAAGATGTCCTTTTGGCGGTTTCTTTGGGAAAGAGGAGTAGCGTTGCCATCACCATACACCGCCGATGGAACATTATCCCGAGACGATCGGCCAGCGCAATCGGCGGACATAGGATATCCGGGCGATTAGAGAGCAAACGAAGCCACGAAGGCGGTCCATGAAAGATTATCTAAACCGAATCAAGAGCAAAGCCAAGCCAAGACACACAAGACCGATTCGATCAAGGAGACTTGGTGGCGAATCTGGCGGTGGAACCTAAACCAGTGGTGCCCATCGAGCCTGAGCAAATCACAACGACAGCGGCTTCAGAGGCTAAGGGCGCAAGAAATTCGTGAAGCCGATGCCGAGAAAGAGAGAGACGAAGTGTTTAATGAACTTCGTCCAATGAGATGCGTCAAGAAAGAGTGGAGAAGAAAAGAGCAAGCGAAGAAGATTTGAATCGGTGGCGACTTGATTCTCCCATGATTGGATGACACACCTCCATGGATGTCAACATGGTGTTCACATTCGACCGAGTTCAAAGTCGGATGAATAGGCCAAAGAAGCGATTGCTCGATTATGCTCCGATCTGAGCGCCATCTTTGAAAAACCCAAAGACGATCACCGGCATCTGAAACCTCTGTACCTGAAAGGATATATAAATGGCAAGCCGATATCAAGGATGCTGGTAGACGGAGGCGCCACAGTGAATCTAATGCCATACACAACATGTAAAAAACTGGGTAAGTCTGACGAAGACTTAATCAAAACTAACATGGTTCTGAATGACTTCACAGGCGACCCTACAGAAGCAAAAGGTGTCATGGTCACAGAGCTGACTGTCGGTAGCAAGACCTTGCCGACAGCGTTCTTTGTAATTGATGCCAAAGGAAACTACAGTGTGCTGCTCGGACGAGATTGGATTCATGCAAATTGCTGTATCCCATCGACCATGCATCAATCACTTGTTCAATGGAGCGGAGAAGAAGTTGAAGTCATCACACCGATACATCGCCCATATTGCCATGGCTAGCTCCGTCGCGAATTGGCAACACGAAGAAGTCGGGTCATATATCGGGCAAGTCTTTGGGCGGCTGCGATTTCATATCGTAAGCAAAGCGGACTTATGCCGATCGATGTCAAGCTCGGCACCTTTGATCGGGCAAATGAAGTATTGCGCAGATGGGGACAAGAAAAACATTGAAGGCGCTACAGGACAAAATGCAAAGCTATCGGCAAACAACGGATAGCCACGAAGCCATAGAAGACTTCGAAGAAATCGAAAAGTTAGGTCAAGGGTTCACATCCACCGATTTACTTGAAGAAGTCGATATAGGTAGCGGTGATAGAAAAAGACCAACTTTTGTTAGTGCCAATTTAGGAGTAAAATACAAAGAAAAACTAATAAAATCCTTAAGGATAACAAGGATTGTTTTGCTTGGGAATATCACGAAATGCGGATTAAGCCGTCGACTTGTGGAACATCGGTTACCTATAAAATTGGGTTATCGACCGTTTAAGCGATATCCTAGGCGTTTCAATCGACCTTGTACCAAGTTATAAAGGAAGAGATAGAACGGTTGTTGGAAGCAAAATTTATTAGGCCTTGCCGATAATCAGAGTGGGTTTCCAACATCGTTCGATCATGAAGAAGAATGGCAAACTCGAGTATCGTCGACTTGAGAGATTTAAACAAGGCGACGCCAAAGGATGAATACCCGAAGCCATAGCCGATATGCTTATCGATGCTGCATCAGGGAATAAGATCATAAGTTTTCTAGATGGTAATGCTGGGTATAACCAGATACTCATGGCAAAAGCCGATATACCAAAGACGGCTTTTAGATGTCCCGGTGCAATAGGATTGTTCGAATGGACAGTAATGACTTTCGGTTTGAAAAACGCTGGAGCAACGTATCAGCGGGCAATGAATCTGATCTTTCATGATTTAATCGGCCACATTGTCGAAATATATATTGATGATGTAGTGGTAAAATCTGCAGACGATTTCCAACATCTGGTCGATTTAGAAAAAGTTTTTAAAAACATAAGATCGCACGGACTAAAAATGAATCCTTTCAAGTGCGCGTTGGCGTATCTAATTTGGGCAGCTTTTAGGCTTCATGGTGCACGAAAGAGGATTGAAGTCACCAAACGAGGGTTAAAGCTATAGCCAATCACCGAGCCGACATGCAAAAGCGAATTACAAAAGTTGATCGGCAAAATTAACTATCTCCGTCGGTTCATCTCGAACCTCTCGGTAGAATTCGTGCCTTTACTCCATTCTTTGAAGTTGAAGGACAATGAAGAATTTATATGGGAGCCGATCGTAAAGCTTTCAACGAAGTCAAAAGGTATCTGTCCAACCCTCCGATCTTGGTTGCGCCTCAAAAAGGGTCCTTTTCGGGCTATATGTTTTATTTGAAGAAGATACTATTGAGTGTACTAGCACAAGAGGTGCATGGTAAAGAAAGGGTTATCTTTTACTTAAGCCGACGATTGCTAGACGCAAGTCAGTACCCTTATATCGAAAAACTATGTTTATCTTTGTACTTCTCGTGCACAAAATTAAGGCACTACATATTAGCATCGGCCTGTAAGGTAATCTGCAAAACCGATGTTATAAAATATATTTTATCAGCTCCAATTCTGCGAGGTCGACTTGGCAAATGGGCTTACGCCTTGGTCGAGTTCGACTTGTCATATGAATCGGCCAAAGCAGTCAAAGGACAAGTCCTAGCCGATTTTATAACAGGACATGACACAGTGGCAAACTTAGTCTTGGTAGCACCATGGCAACTGTTTTTTGACGGATCAGTATGCGGGAAAGGTGATGGTATCGGTATTGTACTCACTTCACCCAAGGGCATAACTTTGAATTCGCATTTGGTTAAATAGCTGATGCTCGAACAACCAGGCCGAGTACGAAGCGTTACTCAAAGGCTTACTGTTGTTGGAAAATATTGGAATAAGAGCTGTTGAGGCATATGGTGATTCACTGTTGGTAGTACAACAAATAAAGGGAGAATACCAATGTCGGGATGAAGTACTACTGAAGTATTTAGAACAATGTTTAGAGATTATCGGCTCTTTTCGTCATTTTCTATCGGTCATGTTCCTCGTGAATTAAGCGATAGAGCTAATGCTTTAGCTCGGCAAGCATCGGTATGAGGATTTTGATCAAAGTCGAGACCGAAGCGGTAAATAAAGCGATTATGTGCGCGGATATTGCCGATTGGAGAACGCAGATAAAAGATTATCTAGTTGATCCATCCAAGCCGGCGTAAGCGAAGGATACGGCGGCAAGCATTGAAATGCGTCGTTATGGACGATATACTATATTATCGGACCATGGAAGGCTTGTTGTTAAGATGTCTTGAAGCGAAGAAGCGCGGGTGGTGATGGGTGAAGTACGAAGGCATTTGTGGTTCTCATCAATCGGCACACAAGATGAAATGGATACTCGAGACAGACGAGTTATTTTTGGCCGAGCGATACTAGAGGATTGTTTCAAGTACTATAAAGGATGTCAAACATGTCAAAAATTTGGTAACGCATACAACTAGCACCGACATCGGCTTTACATCCAATTATTAAACCTCGGCCGTTTAGGGGTTGGGAATAGATATAATCGGCCAAATATTTCTGCTTGAGTAGAGGCCACAAATTTATTTTGGCCACAACCGATTACTTTTCAAAGTGGGTTGAGGCTATCCCACTTAAGAAGGTGACTAGTGTTGAGGCGATTAGTTTTGTGAATGAACATATTGTCCATCGGTTTGGAATACCACAAACAATCACGACCGATCAAGGTACAGTATTCATGTCTAAAGAGTTTCAAGGTTACGCCACAAGTCTAGGGATCAAATTGTTAAACTCTTCACCTTATTACGCTCAGGCTAATGGACAGGCCGAGTCGTCTAATAAAACTCTAATTAAGTTGATCAAAAGAAAAATTGATGAGAAGCCAAGGAATTGGCATTCTACTTTATCAGAGTCACTTTGGGCCTATCGGCTATCTTATCATGGAGCGACAAAACTTTCACCTTACCAATTGGTGTATGGACAAGAAGCTGTTTTGCCTGTAGAAATCAACATTGAGTCGATACAAATAGCCAGACAGAATGATTTGTCGGCTCAAGATTACAATGACTTAATGGTTGACAGCTTGGATGAGTTGGCGAAATTACGTTTGTCTACGCTTGATCGGCTTAAGAAGAATAAGATCGAGTTGCAAGGGCATACAATAAAGGGTCATGCCTAAATCTTTCGTTCAAGCCGATTTAGTATAGAAAGCGATATTGCTGTTGGTTCTAAGGATAACCGATTTGGAAAATGGTCACCTTCGTGGGAAGGGCCATACAAAATTAATCGGCTAGTCGGTGGAAACTCGTACTTCTCGGAAACTTTGGAAGGGTATGTCTTGCCTAAAGCAATTAATGGGAAATATCTAAAGAAATACTATCCTAGCGTTTGGATCGGAGCTTAGCCGACTAAAAATCATGTTCAAAGCCGAGATTAACACGATGCTGTTAATCGGCTGAAAGGATTGCAAATTTAGAGAATAAGAGTCGGTTAAGCAGTAGATTATAAACATTGCAAGATTACAAGTATTCAAAATATTTGAACTAGTATTTTGGGCTGTTAAGAAAAGGTTACATCCCGAGCACAGGAGTCGTGCGCCTAAAGCCGATAATGCTCCAAAGACCTTAGCAATTGTTTCTTGTACCTCATCCAAGATTTTGTCATCTTCTTTGCATTGGTAGGATAGGTACAAGTTTAGCCGACTGCTCTTTGAAGGCTGCCACGGCTGATGCTATTTCAATCTTTTGCTCCTTGGCGGCCGATGATGTTTTTTCAAAGGAATCTTGACCTTCAGCAATGAGCTTTATCGTCCTCGCCAACTCACCCTCAAGAAATTTTTTAGTGGTTTCTAACTTTTGAAGATTTGATTTGTTAGCCTTCAAAGATTCTATGGTCGCATCAAAATTTTTCTTCTTCGCCTTTGTCTCAGCAACCATTTTGTCAAGGATTTTCTGATCGGCCTCTTGGGCCATTCTCTTTGCTTTCCTCTCCTGGGCTGCTTCCACTAAGGCCTTCTTCTCATCTAGGTGGCACACTTCGAGCAGCGCAGCCATGGCCTCTGGTGGCGTTAGCTATGTAGAATCCATCGAAGGAGAATAAGTGTTTCTCCGGATCTAAAACTGCTAAGAGCTTCATCCTTTTCATTGAAGGGATACGCTAGTGCAAATAAAAAATTCTATCGCGTAAGCCAGAAAGCCAAATGAGTAAGTGATTATGAATCGCTACCACTAGACGCACAGTGTAGCGAAAGGAGATTTGATACAGTCGGACTCAACGTAGCGTGTGTCCTGTTGCGGTGGTCAATCATCCACGTGCAGCAGTCAACTGTCTTGATCAGTGTCACATTAGCAGCAAAACCTCTACTGAAGTCCACACATTCGGAGAAGGAACGTCGTGCGTCAGTGTGCTAGTACTAGCGCGCATGGGAAGGCTCAAGTTGTGACGGCTAGGGTTTCGATGTGTTCGGCGGTACAACAATTATGACCGTGAACTCCCTTTAAATAGTCGCCCCCATCTTTGGTGGAACCCTACATTAGGGGCCTAACCAAAATGCAAAGCCCACTTGGACCATTAGTTACTGGTCCAATCTGAACTACTACATTCCAATCCGTTAAATGTGTGATCCTGTAGTCTCATGCATAATCGCCCATTGCTCAAAACTCCTTTCGGCCTATAAGTTGGCAGCGGCCCCTAGTAAGACATAGCGACTTCCAAATATACACAAAGATCATATCGAACAAACATATATAGTACTTATGTACCGATCCCTTTGCCTCATGATACCAGATCGAAATCCAGACGAGAAACGTGCCACCCTATGATAGCTCAATCCTTCACTCATTCTGTAGTGAATTACTAAGTTGCAATTGACTCATCGATCACATATGGCATAGCCATGCACTTCTTTAATCTAACCACATTGAAGGGCTCAGAGATATCTCTCCCATTATATAGGAGGGACAAATTCCATCTTGATCGCTCATATTCCTCCGTATATTTTATAGTAAACACGAAAGCTACCTTCATGACTACCTAGTTACAGAGTAGGGTTTTGGCAACCTCTAAGTATACTATTACACATGTAGAAAATCATTATGATCTCAGATCTAAGGATCCCACATACACTATGTATGACACCAACTGATGATACTTAAGAATATAACAATTCTCACAGTGTCTCATGATGGGCCACTCTAACATCATGTTCTCCAACATGTGTTCACAATATTGATTTGATATCCATATATCCATAATCCGTGAAACATGATCATCAATCAATACACGTGCTGACCTATAAATCACAATTTGCCCCATATGATGATATAAGGTCAGGGATAATTTAGAATAATATTAAAACATAAATAAGAAGTTTCACGAATCACATACTTGTTGATCGACACTAATGATATTTATTTAAAGGAAAATAATCATATTATTACATAAATATAGACGTGATACAATCATCTTCATGATTTGCCTCAAGGGCATATCACTAACACCCGTCGCTCCTCATGCGACCATGCAATAGCCCACAAGATCGAGAACCTAACGCTGCGGGGGGCAGGCGATGGTTTCCCGAAATTCGCCGGAGCGTGCGCCTCATGCGGCTGCGGCGACGGGAAAAAGCCCTCGCAGACGCAAATAGAGGCCTCAAGTTCCGAGTACTAGCGGCGTAGGCGTGGGGCATCGTCGTTGGTCTGGGACGTGCGGTGTGACGAGTAGTGGCCGAGTGGGTAAGGGACAATAGCGAGGAGAAGCCGTCCTTTTTCTAGCCTAAAATTATTTTTAACAAATTTAGCTTATTTTTGTTTGAATTTACGAAGCTATCTCTTTGGTAAGCTCGAAAGACGCGGCAGATGGTACAAGTCACCTATCATGCCAGACGAAACATGTTTGAGCTCTGGGAGCTTCGAATCGGCAGGTAGGTTCTACACTTAGTTGACGCGGAAGAAACCGGCAGTAAGTTCCACGCATGCCTAGCACGAAAAGATGAAGATTAATTAGTGATTAATTAAGGAATATGATTAAATTGGTGGTTAATTAGTGGAGCTAATTCATGCGGAGGAATAAGAGCTTGGCAGGAATCTTGTCACAGCATGTGACTTGTTGAGCTCACCGAGCACAGAATGGGACTCATAGAGGCCAAATCAGCGGATGATTTTTTTTTAAAGTGCTATATAGAGGGGGGATCAGAATAAATCAGATACGAAGTGGACACAATTTTGGGCCGGTTTGAGCTGGGCCATTACCCTGTGCGGGGCACGATCAGCCAATGGCGCTATTTTAGACTCCTTTCGGCTGCGGCGATCAGGCCGACCGGCCAACTTGCATTCCTGCATAAGATAACTCTAAGCGCCGGGATTCCTCCCGCTACATGATATGTAATATTTGCGATCAGGCAGAGCACGATACGTAGAATTTGATGCAAACTCCTATTCGTCTAAACTTTCGCTTTTTCGTTTCTCGCCGTGCTGATATAAATCTAATCTGAAATTTAACCCGATAACTTGCCAATCTTCCGCGTCTCATTGATTTTTTTTTCTTTGCTGCGCTTTGATTCAGGAAAGAAACGAGATAGTGCGAGAACACCAGGACGTAACCACGGCGAACTTTCGGCGGCAGGCCGTCCGATTGGAGCACTCCGCATTGAGTTGGGCCGTGCATGGGCCAAAGGCTGACGGACCACACACATTTTCTGGACGCCGACGCACGGGAGCACTGCGCAACTAGTTCGGCCCAACCTCCAAGGTAGCTCATGAAAAAAAGTCATTGTTTCAATCATTAATTATTGTCTCGGGTTGATTTTCAGCCTGTAACTCTAAAACTGTTTAAAACACAACACTGAACTATCGATATCATTTCACATAACCCCCTTCCCCCGATCTAGTCCGGTTTTGTTGCTATGTGCTGGTGATTTTGACATGTGGATATTGATGTGGTCATGATGTGGCAATGACCGGCAAATAAAACAGATAAAACATACATCAAAACCCTATTTCTTATGCACTATCGCGCGCATGTCAGTCAGTACTCAGTAACTAGCGGTATCTTCCTCCTCTCTGTTCCCCTTCTCTCTCGAATAAAAAACTCCGGGAACAAGCGACATGTTTTTTTTGAATCGGATGGATTATATGGCACTAGTTCTTAACTACAAGTACCATGTTATACAAAACAGAACGAACCGGGGAAAGAGAATAGACCATATAACAAAATTAAATTCAATCACAAGGTGTTACAGGGAGTAGAAAACGCTGGAAATGGCAAGCAGGATCAGGTGGAAACGGTACATGCCAGATGAGCTGCTGGCCTTATTGAACTGCGGGTACTCGGCCGGGAGTGGCATGTTGTCTAAGGGTAGCGAGCACGCGGCCGGCCCGGCCGCCGCCGCGACGCCGTCGACGGATGCCTCGTCCGCGGCCATCAGGGCCTGGATGACGGCCGTGGCCGCCGCGCCGTAGCGCGTGGCGTTGCGCTGCAGCAGCCACATGAGCCCCATGAGCTGGCAGTCTCGTTCGCTCGACCCGCCGGCCTGCTTCCCCGCTGCCGCCGAGGCTCCGCCGGCTCCGGCCTTTATCTGCAACATTAAGACTCGCATCAGACATGGTCCGGGACCGAGTCTCTGACAATCCAAAATGGGCAGTTAATTGGCATTTTCCTTAAGAGTCCACTTTGGTAATGTATGGGCCTCTACAAGTTGCATGATTGGTGTTAATCCACAATGGGCAACAACCAAGTAAAACCATGGAATTCACCTTACGCTGACAGTGACAAAACGAAGCCTGAACTCGTTCGTGACTCGTGTACTCGCTCAACCTGCGCTCGCTAACATGGCTTTATACGTGCCATGTATATGTTAAGACACTCAGCAGACACCCTCGAAAGTAGTAGCACTAATCTCCATGTGCACGCAGTCAAGATTTCTTCTGTCCCTATGACTCGGTTGTTAGTAAAGCAACAATGTCCATAGAACGACTCCAGCAATGATTCTGTCTTTCTAATTGCGCCGAGGCATTTTATGGGAGAAAAGGAGGATCGAGTTAAATTTCGGGCCCAAATGCTTAGGCAATCAAAGGGGCAGGGTAATGGAGGCAGCATGTTCTCTGCTCAAATCATTCTCCAGGCCCTACCCATCAGGCCCGGATTTCCAGATCTCATCATTTCGTGGCACTCGCACCCAATAATGCCAGCGACTAGCGCACACCAAAGCCTATAGACCAACAAAGATGGTGCCGTGGTTGTAGCGGCTGTCCGTGGCTTAAGTTCCACCCAACGCCATGTCTCAAAAGCATATATCCAACAGCAACAGCGTATGGAGAATGCATAATGCAGCTAGTCATGCCTACTGCTATGTCTGCATTAATGTATGATGAAATAGCACTCAAATTGCTTGTGGACTGCTCTACACGACAGCACGCATGCATTTGCTAGATCAAGATGAGAGGCCCTTCGAGGACCTAGCTGCCAATCCTAACTGAATATGAATGAATCAGTTAACGCATGGAGTATTTGACAGAACATAAGCAGGGACATCGTTAAACGTTCGTGTTTAATTAGTTTTCAGTTAACGGTTATGTTCATGGGGCTTCGTGCATTAAAAGCTTTCAGTTACTCGATCTCACCGTGGTAAGCGCGCGGAGGCACTTGGAGCAGCCGGGGACGCCCGGCCGCGCGCAGTCCCTCTCCAACCTCCTCGCCGCCGCGTCCACCGGGGCCCACTGGCCGCCACCCGCCGGCTGGGCCCCGCACGTCAGCCTCCTCAGCCTCAGCCCGCAGTAGCAGAACGCCACGTCGCACGTTCCGTTGGCCCCGGGAGGGCGCGGCAGCGCAGCCCCCTCCGCCCGCAGCGCGCTGTCCGCCGCGCCCGCGCACGCCTCCGAGTCGTCCGGCGGCACCGGCATGTCCACGGCGGCCGCAGCCGCCAACTTCGTCGGCCTCTGCGTGAGCGCGGTGGGCGCGTAGGCGGCGAACAGCCACGCGGCCAGCGCAGGGCAGCATCGCAGCCTCGGGGGCAGCGCTCCGCCGGCGTTGCACGAAGAAAGCACGGCCGGGAGGAGCGGCGGGGAGGGTGTGAGCGGGCACGCGGAGGAGGTCCCGGCCGCGGCGTCCGACTGCTCCGGGAACGCCGGGATCGTGGCGGCGCCTGGCTTCGCCGGGGTGGCCGAGGGGAAGATCAGGGCCGGGTCGAGCGGCGCCGGGTCCGGCAATGCCGACGAGGCCGCGGCGGCGCGGTGGACCAGCGAGCACAGCACGATGTGGGAGGCGGCCACGTAGAGGAGGAGAGAGCGGTGAAGGGGAGGCATCTCACTCTCGTTGCCCGCGCGCGCAGTGGTTTTTTTGGCTGGTTTGAGAGAGTGGGAGTGGGAGTGACCGAGCGAGCGTGGCGAGTGATCGCTGATCAGGGACAGGAGGGCTGTATGGATGGTATGATGAGAGGATGCTTTGTGCTTTGCCGTTTCTGATGCCAGAGAACGCATCATGGGATGGCTCTTATAATGGCCTTCCAGAGGGCAAACCAGCTGCAGCCTTTTGCAGTGCTTCTTTCATCTATGGCTTATGTGAAGACTCACACCGAGGTAATTCTTTTTTTTTTGTCAAACCGCTATAGTTAGATCGGCTTGAGCACATAATTACCATTTACAGTGTAGTCTGCGTAAGTGCATATAGGTTGGGTGATCAAACCCCACCAACGGTATATGGCGGTATGTGCCTCATTTTCAGCGTGTTGTTTTATTAAATGCTGCTGAAGGCTGGTTAAGTGACTCTACTTATTTCAGCTTAGCCAGCAACTTGATTTTTATTTGGCGTTTTTCTTTTTCTTGTTTGGGCCGCACTTCAGACGCTCTGTTGTGCAGCACAGCACTGTGTCACTGTCAGTCCACTTTTGTTCATGTGTGAGGATCTATGCCCATTTTTGCCATGGCTTTTGTTTTGTTTAGTGAGGCAGAGGAGCTCGTAGCCTACTAGCAGTCTAGCATTGCCCAGGCCCAGCTGAGCCCTTCGACCAGTCTGGAGGGGCAGCGATTATTATGGGTTAGTTTAGGACACATGATGATGGTTAGTGGATATCGGAAACGCGGTGCAGAGCTACGTGCGTATGGGTTTCAGTGCATATACCAGTATGCCTACAAGCAAAAGGTAGTAAACATCTCTCCTTTGGTGATAATACTCCTAGTTAACGACCTCCATCCGTCCATCGTCTACTCATTTGTTTCTTCTTTCGGCAAAGCTTATTCATTTATCCACCAAGTTTTTCAAGCGGATGTTTTCAAAGAAGAGTCAAGGACCCGGGGCTAAAAGAACGAAAAAGGCAAAACGAAGACCATAAACTCCAGAAGAACAATAGAACGCGTCATCCAAGAAGATGAAAGTGAAGGGGACCCACGCAGAGCATGTAATCACCAAAGCCTGCCGCAAGAAGCAGTAAACAAAGCGTACATCGCTGTTGTTTTAAACAACACCACCAAGCTAGCCAGCTTCCACCCTAGAGACAGGCAGAACCTCGCGGCAAAAGGGACACGCCGAGCCTGAAAGGCTGATACAGTTTTGGTCTTCTTGCACACTTTTCAGTTTAGATTTTTTAAATAAAATTAGATCTCTTCTCGACGGTAGAAGTACCAAACATACGAACGCGGTAGGTCGTTAACACCGCACGTAACGTGGCATATAGGCCCAAATATAACGAGGTTTCCGCTGATACTAGTGTAAACAAGTGGCCGTTTTACCGCGCGGCTGGGCTTGAGCAAGCAAAGCGCGCGTGCCGTCGGGCCCGCGTGCTTCCGTTGATGTTTCTCACCTGGCGCGCGTGAGCGGGAGCGAAAGACGGGGACGCCGCCGCGAGCGAGGCGAGCTCGCCTTAAAAGCATCGCGAGCCACGTCGCGCCTCGGTTTGATTTTGTGCGTGGCGCCTGCGGCGGCTGTCGGTCACGGGGGCAGGCCCCGGCGTTTGAAGCGAGATGGATGGAATGTTTTGTTGGTTCTAGTCCTGCTTCCTTCCTGTAAGATTCCTTCGGCTGCTCTAGTTTAGGTTTTTGTTCCTTTCATTCTACGCCTCCGAGTCCGAGCACGCACGTTGGAATCATCATGCGTATTCGTGTCTTTTTTACCTGTCATATCTCCGACACTCATCTTTAATTATTACTTTTTCTAGTTATATATTAGTAAAAATTATGAATGATATAATGATATGGAAGTATTTTTTTATGATAAATCTAGTAATATCATTTCAACGCAATAAATTTAAATGCTTTTAAAACGTTATTTAAAAAATAGAGGGAGCATATAAATTGAAAAGGATAGTACATGAGGTAATCTTGAACGTGATTAGGGCCTCTACAGTATATGTATCCGGCGTTGTCTAAGGCTGGACACGTGCACAATGGCGTGGTTTAATTACAAGTTAGAACAAATTGCTCCAAAATTGGGCGGAAGCCAACCAACATATTCAGGACCATGCCTCAGTCTTAGTTTAGCCGGCCCAAATGGAACTGGACGTAGTGCTGGATCACCTAGTTGGGTCGAGATGGGCGACTGTATTAATAGACCTAGCTGCTTCCAAAATAAGGCCAGGGTTGTTAATTGTTACACTACAATAGGCTATGGTGAACCGTGGACCGAACCCCCTGGCAATGCTGGGGTTCTGATAGAATTATCTCCGAAGCATTTGCTTGGAGATCTTCACTACTACCCATCCTCTAATAAGGATGGGATATTCTCACCCTCCATATGCTTCGACTTTCATGCATGCGCGGTCATTAATGCTAATAAGATCGACGAACAACATGTGGCACGTAAACAACGTGAGGCCCAGAAGGAGGCCGAGCATTTGGCACAAGAATAACACAATAACCAGTTGCTTGCTGCCAAACAGAAGGCAATGGAGGAGTCCTATCGCTAGTACCACACCATTGTGCTAGGAACATCTAGGACTTCCAACACTAACACAGACATAAATTGCCCTCAACAACATTCACCAACCACGCTCCAGGTCATCCCTAGGACAACGTTACAAGATCTTAACATCGTACCATCTCTCTCATAGGTTGAAACCTTGCGTTCGCATACTATCAAATGCGATCCTCAACCACCAAACAGAGAAAAACAATGAGTTGGATCTCTTGGTCATTCGTCCATTGGCTGCCGACCTACAAGAGATTGCTATACAAGTACATAATCTTTCACAATCTTCAACGTCTCATACCGATTATAGGGAAAACCACTCTGCCTCTTGACATCGGCATCGTGGCAACGACCATCACCAAGAAGACGATCCACACCGATGGGGTGTGCCCGAAAGGGTGGGCCCAGGTGAGCCCTCTAACCGTGGTCGGAGACGACCTTGTTTTCCTAATAATCGTGATGAAGGTCATAACGTCCGACCACGTTTAGGGCCATACACAGGGTGCAAGGCTTTCTTACCTAGCCTAAGAGAAGTTACCTGGCTTGAGAAATTTAAGCAAGGGCATTTGGAGAGCTTTAATGGGACTCAAAATCCTTTAGAATTTATTTAGATCTACACTACTATTGTCCATACTGTGAGTGGTGATGAGAAGGTAATGACTAATTACTGACCCACTGTACTAAAATGAACTACTCAGACAGGTCAACAAAGGCCATACACCACCACAACTAGGTCTGGAAGGCTCTGACAAGAAGAGTCGAAGAAGACGATCAGAACTGAAGATTGCAAAGGCAAAGCCAAAAATAAGAACAAGATGAACCCTTCATCAAGGGAGGTAGCCTCTGTAGAGTAGCACCTGACCTTCATCAAGGGAGTAAGCCTCCATAGAGTAGCATTTGACCTACAACTAGGGCAAGGGCCAATAGAGGAAGCTGGCTGGTCATTCTAACAACCAGGTTGGATCCAAGTCTCTGGCAAGACCAGCGAAAACGACCGTTAGTGCCCATTGCATAACGTGTATGGACACGATTTGCGTAACTGTCGTACCTTGCAAAAATGCCTACACTACACGGAAGTGGTGGTCCCAACAACACCAAAGATGTTGATGGAGATGAAGAGATGGCGTATCAGAAGCCCTATCACCATGTCAATGTCTTTGGAGACTCAGCTGCCTATTCCACAAAAAGGCAGTTCACATCCACATGCATCGGGTCAACAATGTTAACACCTAACCAGAGAATCCAAGCTACCCAAAGTGGTTAGATGTGGTCTTTACCTTCAACAAGAATGACTATCCAAAAGGTATGTCTACACATCAAAATGTTCTACTTTTTATTTCTCCTATAATAAGTAATTGTAAAGTAGGAAGAGTATTAGACAACGGTGCAATTTTTTGGGCTTGCCTTTTATTAGTACTAGTTCATGGTGGCATTTCTACATGCGTTAACCTACATGATGAAGTCAATCAAGATGAGCAATGTAAAGATGACATCAACCTTCTAGAAGAAAAACGCGATCGATTAATTATCAAGTCAGCAGCCTATCTAGAAGGGTTGCGTCGTTACTACAATAGAAGGATTCAACCATAATCACTTAATGTGCGTAACTTAGTTCTCACATGAATTCAGAATTAGTTTAATTGGAACAAATTATCTCCGAAATGGGAAGATCCTTTTATTGTAGGTACTGTTATTCAACCTAGTTCTATTCGACTTGCTATAGAAGATGGAAGGGTTGTATATAATGCTTGGAATATAGAATATCTTCACAAATATTATGTGTAGAACTCTATCTTATTAATAAAGTTTATGATACGCATTCATTCTTTGATTTATTTGTGGTGATTATGTTGGTGCAATAATGGCTGGAGCGCTGTTCGATACATCAGTGGCTAGGACACTAGTTGGTGTAGCAGTGGCTTGAGCGCTGGGTAGGGTTGTTGCTGCAATTCCAGCCCTGGTCGTTGGTTTCCTCACTACCATTTGAGAGGGTCCAACTGCAGTAGTCTTAGCTTTCTTGGCTGGAGGTGCTTGGCTACTCCAACTAGCCTGATCACTCGACCTCCTACTGTTCATCTAAAAGGAAAAAAAGAGAGGACTTATTAAAGTGCAAGTCTTACTAATAATTCAAGATTAAGAAAGCATTTACCTCACATATCTATATGCGCTCCTGTTGGAATTATTTTGAAGCCCCAATCAAACTAGAAGACTGGTCATTGAGGGAGATGGGTTCTAAGTCATCTTTTGTAGCCATCAGCATTTTAGGAGTTTTTCACTACTTCTTGTTGTGGCAATTCTAAAATAAAACAAAAATAAATTAAGTAATGCATTTGCTACTAAAATCGAAAATAATGACTTTAGAATGTTTAGAGAATAAACATACCTCCAAAGCTATTTTTTGTTGGATCGTCAGTCCCTTCAAGCGTCCAAGCATAACGACCCTCTTTGTTAGAAGGCTAATTTTGTGCTGGATGAAGTCGTGCATGATCCTCTGACCAGTCATTTCAGCTACAATTGTAGCAGCTAACCTTTTCTCTTTGGATGTCAACTTAAGGTCCTTATCTTTTTCCTTGTCTTGCACTGTTCACACCAGAGTAGCATTCCCGGTGAATTTGAGACAACTACCTCTAGGAAGTTTAGAGTAGAATCACTCTTTCTGATAATCATGCCATTGTAAGTTCAAGATCCATTAGTTTTGGTGATTGGTTTAAGATTAATGTTTAATCATTGTTTAATGACAAATCTAATCATTATGAGACTAACATGTTTAATTGAGCCTTATTCTTATTAGTCTTATATTTGGATGGAAAGTGGAAAACCTAAGGTATGCACTTGTATTCACTATATTGACTTAATGCATACTTAGGATTCAAGTTAAAGTATGAACTCTTCCATTGCTTTAGTCCAAATATGTGCATTATATTCCTAATTCATATACTACATGAATGCACATAGCTAGGGGGAGTTTATAATTTAACTTGTTTCAATAGTATTGATCTATGTCTTATTGCTAAATAACATATAAAGGATCAAGACTTTGAAACAATCATTTGAGTATATGAAACTTGTGTAGTTATATATATATACTCATATCAATTTAAATGAAATTTAAATTGAGTTCGATTGTCTTTTAATCAATAAAAGGACATTTCATCATGTGTTGATGGTGTTCCTTGTTGATTAAAGACAAGCGAAAAGTTCTTGAGTATAATGAAGCATTAGTTGTATCAAAGTACTCAAGACAACAATTAATCATTCAAATTGATTTGGGTTGTGCACAATCGATCTTGGAGGCATCCATTATGTGTTAATGGAGTGCGGTGATGACTGAGACAACCGTATTTGTTGGACTAACAATCTTCTACGAGTTGTGAAGTAGGTTGAGTCCAAGATAATGAAGATTCGGGAAGAAGAAGAAGTCATCATGTGTTGATGAGCTTCAAGTGATGATCCCGAAGTAAAGAGAAGAGTTAGAAGGTTCATCATGTGTTGATGACCAAGAAGAAGAAGAGGTGATCCTGGAGAGAAGATGATTGGAAATCATAAAAGCTCCAAGTGGATCGCTAGAGGCAAAGGTATAACTAGCTACGGCTAAGGATGTGTTCCTAGTCTTTTACGGTCTCGGTGTTTGGATGGGAGATCGGGTTGCTAGTTAGGTTGCCGTACTATTAAGAGGGGTTGAGTCTTTTAGCTTGAGCTTCATCATGTGTTGATGAACTCGATCCGGTTCACTCTAGCTCACTCTCTTGGTTTGTTTTTTGCATTGAGCTAACCATTTGGCATGTGTTGCAAATGGGTGAAGCTCGTGCGTTGGATTTTGCATGAGCTAAGTATTTGCATGTGTTGCAAATAAGGAGCTCATGCTTGCTTCTTGATTGAATCTTATTTGGTTTGGTTTTTGCATGAAGCTATGGATTTGCATGTGTTGCAAAATGGAAAATAGCTTATGCAATATTGTTTATGTGGTTATTGCTTGGAGCTAAGTTTTGCATGTATTGCAAAAGGAGAGAGCTCAAGCAATTTGGTTTAAAGTGGTGCATGGAGCTAGAGATTTGCATGTGTTGCAAATAGAGAGCTCATGCACTTGAGTTTGATTAGCTGTTTGCATGGTGCTAAAGATTTGCATGTGTTGCAAATAGAGAGCTCATGCTATGGTGTTTTAGCTTGTGATTGGATCATGTGTTGATCATCACAAAGCTAAACTTGGTTTGGTTGCAAAATGTGTTTTTGCAAAGTTTGACTTGTTATTTGCAAATATGTTTTGCAAATAAGCTGAAAGTTATGAGGTTCGATCCTAGAATATGTGTTGGCATTTGCAAATGTGTTTTGCAAAGTGTCGGGATCATGTGTTGATCCTTACATGGCTAAGAGGATTAATCTTATAGGCTCGTGGTTTATTTGCGAATGTGTTATGCAAATAAGTTGGAGTTGTTATTTGCGAATGTGTTTTGCAAATGAACTTGAGATTGTGGGTTTCAATCCTAGAGCATGTGAATAGGGTTTGCAAATGTGTTTTTGCAAATTGACTTGATCATGTGTTGATCATCACATGGCTAAGAGGATTGATCTCATAAGTTCTTGGTTTATTTGCAAATGTGTTTTGCAAATAAGTTGTGCTTAATGAGATTCTTTGGAGTATGTGATTAACATATGCAAATGTGTTTTGCATAATGTTGTGATCATGTGTTGATCCTCACATAGCTCAAAAAATAAATCTTTAATGGTTTGGAGAAAAGTTTTTGTGAAAAACCGTGTTTTCTCCTTATGGCCGGTCATACCGCCCATATAGGGCTGGTAGCACCGCCTGGCCAGTAGTACCGCTTATGGGAGCATGTACTGCAGGTCGGTCCGGTGCTACATGCTCAGTTAACCAGAGCACCGAGTCGGGCTACCGCCCTCCGCGGTGTGAAAATTCCAGAGAGGGTTGTTTTTGGGCGGATTGGCTGTCCGGTGCTACCGCCCATGGTAGGCCGGTAGCACCGGAGGTCCGGTGCTACCGCTCCTCTGGCCGGTGTGAAAAATCCAGATGAGGTGTTTTTGTGTTCGGCTTGGGTCCGATGCTACCGGGGTGAAGGCCGGTGCTACCGTCCGAGCGGTAGCACCGCTCCTAGTTGGTCGGTGCTACCGGAAATCCTGCAACGGCTAGTTTTGTAGCCGTTGACGAGGAGGCCGGTGCTACCGGTCCCAGTTGGGTGGTAGCATCGGGTTTGCTGGGCACTTTGCCCAATTTGCCCTCAACGGCTAGTTTTGGCTTGGAGGCTATAAAATGAGGCCTTGGAGAGCAAGGGCTAAAGGCGTTGGCTGTGTGCTACAGCATTTGGGTGTTTGTAGGAGTTGTGTGCATGTGTTTCCCTCTTCCATTTGCTTCTTAAGCTAATGTGAGCCTCTAATTGCATGTGTTGCAATTAGGAGAGGATTGAGAGCCTCTTGTGCATGTGTTGCACTTGAGGAGGATCCTAGTGCATGTGTTGCACTTAGGAGGTCACCGGAAGTGCATGTGTTGCACTAGGTGAAGTTCAAGCAGAAGGGCTTGATTTGTTACTCTTGGTGTTTGCCGACACCTAGACGGCGTAGCGACGTCATGCGCGGGAGCTCTCAACGGAGGTTGTGAGAAGCCCCGGCAAAATTTGTGAAGGTTGGAGCTCGCCTACCCGAGAGGGAAAAGGAGCTACCACTAGTGGATTCGAGGTGGGTGCTCAATTCGTGGAGCCGGTCCAATTCGTTTGGGCTAACCTCAACGTGGACTAGGGGAGACTGGCAAGCCTCCGAACACCACGGTAAAAAGTATTGTGTCTCTTGTGCTTGCATTGTTTTCATTATTTATATTCAAGCAATTTATATTCATAGAATTAAATTGATTGATTGCTTGTCTTTAGAATTACAATTATTGTTAGAGACATAATTAGTTAGTGCACATAGTGAGCCTAGTTGATTTAGGCTTTAATTGTCAAAACCTTAGTTTATCGCTTCCACATTAATATTTGTTAAGGTTTTGGTATTAGGATAATTAGGGGTGAATTGCTTTGTAGAAATTAACGAGAAATTTTTTAAAAGCCGCCTATTCATCCCCTCTAGTCGGCATCCTCGATCTTACAACCATGCATCTTTAATCGAAAGAGGAGGTTATTCTTTTGCTATGTTATCATTCAGCTTAAAATATACATTACCACATATCTCTAGTCCTCTATTCTTGCGTGTAAATTGGTAGAGATGGTGGAAAATGCGAACAGAAGGGGGAATGCCAAAGGAAGATTCGCAAAGATGCGAAAAGACACTAAGGATCAAAATCGAGTTTTTTCTAAGGTGAAAAAGTTTGATCTTATAATGATCAAGAGCATCTGTTAAGAATTTGCTCTCTGACAAGCGTAAACCTTATTTGACAAAAAAAGCAAAAAGAATAATCTGACCTTCAGATGGAGTTGAGATAGATTCCTCACTAGTACGAGTCCACTTGATTAGAGACTTAGGTGGGAGATAGTCTTGATCTTCAAGTACTTTAATTTTGCTCTCTATATAGCTAGATTTGCTCAAAATTCCTATAGTTCATACTGTAAGGAGCTCGAAAGAAAGAGAAAGGAGATAAAGAACTTGAAGACGGAAGGGTTGTAAATGAAGACTGCAGTGTAGGAAGAGTAAGAAATAATGGTAAAAAGGAAGTCTTTTTATCCTCATTTTTACCGCAACTACTGTTCCCCTATTTACTGTGATTTTTGGTCTCCATTGTCACTAAAAGGGTGTTGTTACCAATAAGGTGGAATCTTTTCCTCTCCCATGTTTCTATTAAATTATTGGAATGATTATGTAGAGAACAAAATCTTCTTGATACATGTTTCGAAGCAAGAAAGGCTTAAGTAATTTTTGTATTTTCTTAAGCCTTGGGAGCTAACTGACGAGGATTCTTGACCAAGTCAATATTTCTCATAGAAAGCAAGCCTATATACTAGGAGCCCACTTAACAACCACTGGTTATGACCTAGAGGCGAGCAGTCGTGGGTAATAACAAACAGTCGTACGGTTCTGTAAACTCCGACCAAGTAAATTGGTCGGAAGGCATGGCAGTTTCCCATGTGATTAACATTGAAGCAATTATTGACGTATCTAACAACTTACGATGGTTAATCAAAAGGCACAATGGTTAAAGAGTTAATGTACATGTGTGAAAATAAAAGGCGTCTCTAGTGGCATTAACTGCAACTTCTTTTTTTAGGGATACAAGGATGCACACAACTCAAGCTTGCACACCACCACACTCACACACACATGCGTGTGCGTTCGTTACACATGCTAAGGAAGTGATTGGAGGCTCCAAGACCTCTGTAGCGTGGGAACACGCTGTCCCATTGAACGCGCACGCGTGTGTGTACCCCGTTCCTAATTTTTATTAGAGATCAGATCCATGAGTACGATCTGGGGATCCAACACACGACCGCTCGGGAGCTCACCGACTCCCGAGCTAACCAAGCCAGCGTCGGTAGATATGCATAAATAAGGTGGTATGCATGCCCCAAAATATATAGAATTCATTCCTATAATATTCTTTTTGTCTAGGACAATAAAGTCCCTGCTTAATTATGCTATCTTATTTTTACTTTTCCATATGTTCCTACAGAGTCCCGATCATCGACAATTTGTCTCAACGATCTTACAAATCAGAGCAAATGATGGCGCTGATGACTCGGGTCGCTGTAAGCCTCTTACGTTAAAGAGATGATGACGGTGATACTTGCAATCTTCTTTGCAATATATATTGTTCTTGTATGGATATATAGACGGCTAGTTGGAGTAGATGGGTATGTACGCGTGTGTCGCGACAATGGCGTCATGAGGGCGTTAGATGCGAAGTTAGCTCAACAATTAGTAACATCCAGGCTCTGATGATGCGCGTGCTTGTATGCTTGTGAAATTTCTTTGACCTGGTGAGAAAACAAGGCCAAGTCGGCACCGCATCCACCCTTTTAGGTCCTATTTTTTTCAGGTCTCTGTTTCTTTCAGAGGCAACAACCAAAGGTCCCATTGGCAGTTCACAAAGGAGATATCTTCACCTTTACATCAGAATGGGATCCTTTTCTTTTGTAATTTCAAAGCATTGTCTTGCTGTATATGGCATGGTGCAAAATTTTCCAAACACAAAAGTTGATCTCTCTCTCTCTATGCATGCAGTCACAACTCGCAAGATGTTACTGAAACAGTATTTACTAAGTGCTCGTTGCTCTTGCTGAAAGAATGAAACAATCTTGCATATTCCCCATAGACTTTTTATCTCGATGCTATTATTTTTCTTCCAACCTCCTCCTCATCTGTGTGGACATCTCACCCGTCACCGGAAATCAAAAACTCTCGCTGTGTGTGTGTGTGAGAGAGAGAGAGAGAGAGAGGGGGGCAATTTCATCGTGGCTCGATTATGGAGATGGACACGTCGTTTACAGACTGTGTCTTGGTTGTTTCAGTCTTCATCGCCAACGAGAACTCCGACGCCGAGACATTCTTCAGCCTCGCGAACAGCGGCGGCTGAGTGGGCGCCGGCAGCTGCATCTGATCGCTGATCAGCATGAGCACGACGTTGGACATGGTCGGCCGGAGCTCGGGGTTCTCCTGCACGCAGAGCAAGCCGGCGTGGTAGCACCGCCACGCCTCGTCTTTCGAGTACGAGCCAGCGAGCGACGGGTCCATCAACTCAGCTGCCTTGTCCTCGTTCCAAAGCTTCCATGCCTGTAGTATGTACCGTCATATATAAGTTCAATCAAGAGTAGCACTACTTTGTTATGAGAAAAACTACGCAGTTGTGATTGATTCAGGAGAATGGATTTTGGGAAGGATTTTACATCTTGGATCAGGGTTTGCTGGTGCTCCTGAAGGTACATCGCGCCATTTCGCTGCCCGCTGAGGATCTCTAGTACTAGAACTCCGAAGCTGAACACGTCTGACTTCACCGAGAAAACGCCATTCATTGCATATTCTGGTGCCATGTATCCACTGCATTTTTTTATTTCAGGTTAGCACCTACTCAAATTACACGGCCCGTAAGTTCTGTACTAGATGAATCATGAGAAAGTGGACTGTAGCATTGCACTTACTATGTTCCAACGACCTGCCCGGTGTTAAACTCGTTTCCCTCCTCTTCGAAAATCTTGGCCATCCCGAAATCGGAGATCTTAGGGTTCATCTTGTTGTCGAGGAGCACGTTGCTCGCCTTGAGGTCCCTATGGACGACCTTAAGACAAGAATCCTCATGGAGGTAAAGCAGGCCGCGAGCTATTCCCAGGATGATGCTGTGTCTCATCTTCCAGTCCAATTGAGCCCTCTTTCTAGTATCTGATGGTACAAAGTTGGATCGAGTTAACTCATGATAGCTTCAATTTCCGGTTTCAGAATTCTTATATCAAACAGAAGCTAGTCAGATTAGTTAATCTGAACATTTTGAATTCTGATTGAGGATACACGCATGAAGCACATGGATGCTACACGACTTTACATGCTACTTAGCTTACCATTGATCTATTGTGCATCGATCTAAGAACTTGATTAAACCTAATTGACTCAAAATCAGTATATTATGCAGATTTGAGAACCCAAGAGTTGGAAATTGGTTCAACCATGTCCATGCCCCATGTGTATTAGCCTCTCACCAGCCATTAACCAAAACCAAACAATCTCTGCGCACTTCTGCAACACCAATCTAACTTATCTCAACCATAGGCGTGTTCCGTGATTCTAGATACATAATTCACACTAGAATTGCACCGAAAATTAACAAAGGGAAAGCAAATTAACTAACTGAAGAGGAAGGCATCAAGGCTTCTGTTGGGGAGGTACTCGTAGATGAGCATCTTATCATCCCTCTCCACGCAGCAGCCCAACAGCCTCACCAGGTTCCTGTGCTGCAGCTTGGCGATCAGCTCCACCTCGTTCCGGAACTCCGCCACGCCCTGCCGTGACCTCGCCGACAGCCGCTTCACGGCGATCTCTGCGCCACCGCTCAGAACACCCTGAACATATCCGAGAACCGAAATTTAGTCAATGTATGCAATTTCAAGCCCAAGAGGCAAGGATAGTATTACTAGAACTAAACGAGTAGAATTTGACGGTGTTCATACTCTATAAACGGGCCCAAAACCGCCTTCGCCAAGCTTGTTTTCCTTGGAGAAATTTTTGGTGGCGTCATGGATGGAGGACAGATCCATGAGAGGCAAGTCCGAGTTGGACAGTGGCCTCAGGCGCTCTATCTGAGCCCTCCTGATAGCTGCAAGAACCAAGAAATGCTCTTAGCTAGTACTAATTAACATCACACCAACTAGTACAACTGTACACGTACTAATGTAACAATTGCAGCATGTAGCTAGTACAAATTAGAGCTCAGCTCACCGTTGCGCTTTCTCCATCTCCAGCAGTACACACAGTACAGAAGAGTGCAGACGATGACTACCACCAGGATGGAGACCATTATAGGCATTCCATTGGAGCTCGAATGTCCTGGTGCAAGAACATCCACACCAATTCAGTCACCTTCCTTAACTGAAGCACATTGACATATCCGCAACAAGCAAGAACTGGATGTACCTGGATCACCTTCAGGTGTTGTATCCATCAACCGGCGATTTCGAAAGCGGTACGGCGATCCAACCGTGTGTTTTCCCGGTGCTCCATCTTGGAGCTCTACTGGGAATTGATGTGCTTTATAGGAATATATATTTCTTGTTGCTATTGGGTTGTTGGAGAGGTGTTGTAGCTAGCCAGCCATAATTTGGAGATTCGTTAGTGCTACTTTTGTGCTGGCACAAATGTGTACAAGGCATACATGTACAGTTCGGTGAGGGGAATAAGATGGATGTGCAGCTGCAGGCATGGGGATGGAGAGGGAGGGGGCGTTGATGGCTGCTGAATGAATTAGTTTTCAAAGGTTCGCTGCCAATATTTCATGTTTGTCCTTTTAGGACTGCCAAATGTGGTGTTTGACCATGCAATGACCATAACGTCTAAGGACCCCTCCTGTTCCCAGTGGAGGCTTAGTTCTTTTTGACATGGGACGGCAGTGGATACTGGATACTTCTCTTTGTTCTTGGCTTTTGTTCTTGTCCATTGCTTTCTAAATCAACTCTAACTGACTATTCTTACTAAATTGATCTGGTTTTGTAGTATAACCATGCACTCACTTGTGATAGGGATCCATATCAATGTTAAAGCTCAAAACTTCTCACATGTCCACATACACAATTTGGTTCTATCAAAGGGGCTAAAGTGTGCAATAGAACACCAAACACATTATCTTTTTCCTACCATGTTTGAGACGTGCATGTGTGAACTAGCTAGGGGCGCTGAAAGCAGGGTAAGGCTTGTCAGCTACCATGGGAATGAAATGGGAAGTAAATGACGGTGTGCATGGCATATAATTCATATGCAGTTGTAAGGCAACGGTATAGCCTGTGAGCACAATTCGATCGAACAAACGAACGGTTCGAATCGTCAAACAGTGTCAGCTCGTTACAGTGTCCGTATTGTTGCAATGTTTTCCAACACTCTTACGAACGGTCTAGGATATTGATTATTAATCCACGTCGATCCGTAACTGCTAAAGTTATAATCATGTAATAACTGTATTGGATTTTTTTCTCCTGACTGTGTTCTCTCCTTTTGACAAACGAGGATACCGTGGGAATTATTGGAGAGAGCACTGCAGTTATGGATGGTGCTATATGGGGCCTGATGCCCACTTCATTGGCATAGGGATTTGCTGCTTTGTGTCATCGTGTGTCAAATGGTCAAACCACCTTGGCATTTCGTATTAGTGGCTAGTGGGATCCGGGTGTGGTGGTGCGCGTTTCGCTTCGCCTTTGCCGGTGGGCTCGGCCGGGCTGGAGCGTAGAAAAACAGGAACGGAACAGGTGATCCGTGCAAGTGCAACGCGATACGTGGGTCTAGACAAATTATATTTAACTGATAGGGTTGGATACGACTAGTTTGAAATTACCTTTTAGAATAATTAGTTTAAGGTTATCTTTAAATTGAAAAAAATTAAAGACACCTTGTTAAAATGTTATATATCTTTTTCTTCATACACATCAATATTTCCCTCTTTCCTCTTCTCTGCTCACTTCCCCTGCCTCTTCTCTTTTCTCCCTAGCACAAAAATTTAAAATTTTAAAAATTTAAATAGGAAGTTTCAACTCAAAAATTTCAACTAAAAAAATTAAATAAAAAAATCAATTAAAAAAGTTTCAAACTAGAAAGTTTCAACTCAAAAAAATTAAATAAAAAATTCTCAAATTAGAAAGTTTCAACTAAGAAAACTTTCAATTAAAAAACTTTTGGTTACGATTAAAAAAATTGATTTGAAAATTTTCAAAATAGTTAAAAATACATCTTATTCAGAAACTTGGGGAAAGAATTTGAAAAATAAAAAGGATTTTGAGTTTAAGTGGAAGAGAATAGGGGAGGAAAAGGGATGAAGGTGTCACCTAGTGTCACGACAAAAGAGACTTTAAGAGAGAAGAAAAGCTAAGGAAGCAAGAATGTATTATCATTTGTCACAACTAGAAGAGTACCTGCTCACTTTAAATTAGAAATTCCGGCCAGGGTTAGCATGTCAGCTGCTGTATAACAATTTTAGAACGACGTCCTGTACTCCTGTGTACGCGGAGGACAGTGCTCACATAATTTGGCGCTAATAACACGTCGCTGATCACAGGTTTAATTATTTTATGCCTTGGATTTGAAGCAACCACATTTTTAATAAGCACCATGCATGATGCATCGGATTGGGCAGCAAGGGGATCAAATCCTCGTGGTCCATGCAAGTCGCGCGGAGTAAAAAAGCGGAACCCAAAGACGCGGAAGTAGAGATACCTTGCAGTGGTGCAGTTTAACCGTCTAAAGTTCAGGCGTACCGAAGTTTCAGAAATCCTCACGAACGCCTTCTCAATTTAAAAAGGTTTGCTGTGAGGCTGTGAGGGAGCAAGAGTTTTAGTACCTTCTTAATATCCTCTCTCCCAACCAAATATACCTGACGTGATTACCGAAAGAAGTGGTTTTACTCGGAGATTCCGAGGGAAAGCCGTCTCCTTTTTACCGGGAAAGCGGCTTCGAGTTAGACCAAGACCGAGATGAAGAGGGAGAAAGACTCATTGGTCCTTACTGATGAGGAGAAGGATATTGTGAAAATAATTGAAAAAATGGTAAACGGAGATCTGACGGGACAGAGGATTGTTTACGATTTTCTGCTCCATAAGATCAGTCCTCTAAAGAGGCGGTACCAATTCGCCTGAAAGCTAGAGAGTGTCACTATTCGACTAAGGCGGTACCGACCTCTTTAATTCTAATTGAAGAATTAATAAAAAAAATTTATTTTATTTTATTTCTCTGATCAATGCTGATTGTCGAGGTCTGGTTGAGAGTTGCGTCTATGCTGCGCATCTCTGCTGACGGGTCCGACCTGGTTGCTTTGGATAAGTAGCCATCCAGTCTAATCGGGCAATCTGATAAGTTTATAAATGAACGTATCATTGTAAGTAATTTTTTTGCTCTAATTGCCATTAGTAATTGACAATTGAATCTTATTAGATACATGGTCGCAAGAGATCTGCCGAGCAGTCTGAGATTTCAACCTTAGCCCCTCTGGTAAAGAAGATGAAGACCAGGAGTGCTCCGATGGTGGTAGTTCCTGCTGTCGCTAAGACTAGTGCTGATCCGATCAGCACTAGTCAAGCTTTGGCGCCAACTAGAGCCGTGCGCTCTAAGCGTGCTCATGATGCTGCGCAAGGCAAGAATGTGTCGTTCGCTACGGGGACACAGACGAGGACTTCTTCCTAGGTGCGCCCTAAAAAATTGTTCAACCACAATTGGGACTGTCAATTTCGGCATCTTCCGACTTTCCCATTTATTCAGGGCGAGAGTGAGGATCTGGAGGATAATGTTCCTTTGATCATAAGGAGACAAGAAGACCTTCACTCTGGAAACTTCTACCCTCCTATTGTCCTGGGAGATAGGCTCAAGACTCTAATGCAGGTATTTATACCTTTTATTCTGAGTATTTATCTTCATTTTTTAATTTTGGGTTATTTGCTCTCAACCCCAGGCAACTGCTCATGGTCCTTTTGAGGATCAGGATGTGGCCGCGCATGTCGGTGTCGTGGCTGACCCACTGGTTGTCCCAGCGACAACCAGTGAGGAGAATGTCTTAGCCCCCATCGAAGAGGTTGCACCGATTAGTGGGCAAGCAACCCCACCTAACACCGAAGGTGAAGATACTTCGGTCGTTGGGGGTGAGCCACTGGTCGGTCAAGGTCCACCTACCATGGAGGAGGTGGTCAAGACGACCACCACTGTTGAAGAGGAAACTTCTTCTAGTAGAAAGGTCGAGGAACTCCCACCTATAGAGAAGACATTGGTCGCTCCGACCAGTGAGGATGTACCTCCTGAAGGAGCGATCATTCGACTAGTGGTCATACCGCTGGCCTCTTCCTCTGGTCAGCCCAACCAGAGAGATTTTAAGCAAGTTTTTGACAACTTACAAGCAAAGGTATTTATCTTTTCTCCTTAATCCTATTTTCGAGAAAGATAACTTTTAATTCATTTACCATTTTGCTTTTTTATAGCATTCGCAGGAAATGTTCGACTTGCTAAACCGGCAGGCAAGAATTTTGGCCAAAGCTGAAATAAAAAATAAGTATAAGCTCTACTGTTTCTTTTCTCCTATTTCTTTTTTTAACATAACTGTTCTAACACAGACAAGAAGAACAAATAAAAGAATTAGATATGGAACTTCTGGTGGCTCAAAATACTGTCAAAGGGTACAAGTTTGATCTTATTGTTGCTAAAGAGTACTACGATGACAAAACTGCCAGATTCCACGAGGCCTTCAAAAAATGAAGATAAACTACAAAGGCTCTCGAGGAGTATAAAAGTAATCTCCAGACAAAAGAGTCTGCAATAGCAGGTAAAACAGAATTTCTGACTCGTTTTCTCAAAACCCAATTTTATCTGATAAAACTGAGATTATAATGCCAATCTTTGCAGACTTGAAAAATATAATAAAGGCCAACGAGTCTCAAATTTCTGCATGGGAAGAAGAGAGAGTAAAGGCTAAAGAACAGAGGTCGGTGATGAAGGATGAGGTGGATAGACTCACCGATCAACTGAAGATCTTCACCAAAGACTTGGCCACAATTCAGAGAAGTATGACCTCTACCCTGAACTTTATTCTTGAGCAGCTTCAAAAGATCATGATGAACTTAAAAGGAAAAGAAGTAACACTTACAAATCCGTCGTTTGACGAATTGGTTGAGGGAGTGAACGATCAAATGAAGATCATCCAGAAGAAATCTCCCTCATGGTGCAGACTATGAAAATTGCACTTCAAGCTTTGATTGCTTCCCAAGTAGGTACCCTCTTCGTCAAGTTGAGGCATTTCTATAAGGATGTGGTCAAACTGAAGAAACTGGCACCCGAACTGAAGCTTAGCACTCAATAAGAGATTAATAGCAAACGTGCAGAAGTAGCTTCTACCATTGAGACATACATGAGCAATATAAAGATCACATATAAAACAGAATGTATGACTTTGTTGAAATGAATAAAAAAAGGATGTCTTTTTAGTCAAATTTTGTCTTGTGTTTATTTCTGTGTATATTTTTTCTGAGTATATCACTTACTAGGCCCAAACTGTTTGTTTATTAGAATAGCGATGTGTTCGGAATACAAATAGTTTTATGAATGCCAACCAACTCCTTTAAATAGTACTTGGTATTAACTGGCAGCAGATTGGAGATAAAGTCATGCTAATGAGTTTCAATGTAGTAAGAACCGACTTACAAGAAAAGTCTCTATTAGATATTATCTCACAATCCGGCCAGCAACCTTATACGTTGTGTTTTAGAGTGGTTTGGTAAAAAAATGGCTTTCGTGAATTCTCAGAGCATTATCAGAACAGACACAATGTAGAAAAATGACAACTAAAGAAATGATATATGTAAATGGAAAAAAGAAGAAAGTATTTATTTACACATAGAACCTACAAAGATGCTGGATATTCAAGTGTTGGATAAAACTCTTCCATCTTTCATAGCAAGCCGAACAGAGCCTGGTCGCGCAATTGATACTACGGTAGAGGGACCTTCCCATTTGGGAGATAATTTATGCAGATTAGACTGATTCTGGATATGCCTTGGAACCAAGTCTCCCACGTTTATGTACGTGGTTGTACCCTTTTATTGTAATATCTTCTTAAGCTTTGCAGATAGGCTGCTGACCCAATCAATGTTCAGTCTCGCTTTTCTTCTAAAAGATTGATGTCATCTTCCTGCTGGTCTTCCTTATTGACCTGTTCATAGAGAGAGGTTCGTGTAGATCCTAAATGAATTTCACTTGGCAACACAGCTTCTGCTCTTTAGACCAGTTGGAAAGGAGTTTCTCCTGTTGCTCTATTGGTCGCCGTTCTAATGGCCTAGAGCATAGAGTAGAGGTCGTCTACCCAAACCCCCAAGCGTTTGGTAAGACAATCAAACACTCTTTTCTTTATGCCTTTTATAATCTGGCTATTAGCTCTTTTAACTGCTCCGTTACTCTGAGGATGAGCTACTGAAGCGTAACAAAATTTTATGCCTATTTCATCACAACAATCTTGAAACAGACCACTAATGAATTGCGATCTATTATCAGTAATTAGTCTATCAGGTACACCAAATCTAGTGACTATATTTTTTACAAAGAATTTCTTTGCAGCTTGCGTTGTAATAGATACTACAGGCTCAGCTTTGATCCATTTCGTGAATGTATCTATTGCAACAAATAAAAATTTAGTTGCTCTTTGTAAAGGTCCTACTATATCAATTCCCCATGTCGAAAATAGCCATGACAAAAGGTATTACTTGTAGTTGATTAGTAGGTAAATGTATTTGTCGAGCATGAAATTGACATTACTCGCAAGTTTTCACAAAATGCATGGCATCCTACAAAGTAGTTGGCCAATAAAACCTTGTCAGAAAGCTTTACCGACCAGTGTTCTGTGTGAAGCATGTGCTCCACATAAGCCCCCATGTATCTCATTTAACAATGTTTTTCCCTATTCTTGGGTTATACATCGCATGAGAACACTATGTGTACCCTTCCTATATAGGGTATTGTCAAGAAATTTATTCATTTGCGCATTTTGAATTAATCTATTTTTTCGTGAATATCCTTAGGCAGTATCCCATTTTCTAGATAGGCTTTAAATGGTTTAGCCCAATCCGAATCTTACTTAAGGACTCCGACCTCATCACTGGTCGGGGATTGCTCTTTGGATGTGTCTATAGAAGGCTTAGACAAATATTCAAGAAATACACTTGTTGGAACAGGTGATCGTGAGGAACCTAGTTTTGATAACTGGTCCGCTAAGAGATTATCTTTTTGCGAAATGTTTTCGACTTCAAAATGACTAAAGTATTTTTTTTCAATTTCCTCACTTCATCCAGGTAATGAGCCATTACCTCATCGGACGTCTTGTATTCCTTGCTAACCTAGTTTACGACTAATTGTGAATCGCCCACCGCAAGTAGCCGACGAACACCAAAGGATTTTGCTGCTCGGAGCCCAGCTAGAAGACTTTCATACTCTACGACATTGTTCGTAGTAGGGAAGTGTATCTGGATTACATACTTTAATTGATCTCCTTGAGGTGTAACCAATACTATGCCAGTCCTGAGCCTTTTATTTCTCAAGAACCATCAAAATACAGTTTTCAGTGGTCGGTATTAGCGTTATCCTCTTCGATGGAGAGTTCAATATTCGTCCATTCAGCGATAAGTCTGCCAATATTTGAGACTTAATTGATGTTCGGCTATGAAATGGATATCAAATGACCCAAGTTCAACCGTCCACTTAGCAATTCGACCAGTCGCGTCTTGGTTATGTAAAATACTTCCCAAGGCAAAAGAGAATGGTATTGTAATCCGATGTGATTGGAAATAATACCTCAATTTTTTAGAAGCCATTAATAGAGCATAAAGTAATTTCTGAACCTGAGGATACCGCTCCTTATGTCCGTGTAAGACTTTGCTTACATAGTAAACGAGTTTTTGAATTTGATCTCGTTCGACGATTAGTACAGCACTGACCACACTGTTTGAAGCCGTTAGGTATACCAACAAAGGCTCTTCAGGGTTGGGTGAGACTAAGTGGGTGAGCTTTGCAAATAAGTCTTTATATCATTAAAGGCTTTATCTGCTTCATCTGACCAGTGAGATTTATCGTGTTTTTGAATTACCTTAAAGCAGGTCAATCCATGTTCTCTTGATCTTGAAATAAAATGACTGAGAGCAGCCATCCAATCAGTTAAACCTTGAACCTCCTTTAAAGTAGAAGGTGATCTTAAGGATTCGATGGCCTTAATTTTCTCAGGGTTTACTTCAATACCCTGCGAACAGACAAGGAAACCAAGCAATTTTCCAGAAGAAACACTAAAGACTCACTTTTCTGGATTGAGCTTAATTTTATGTTTATTCAAATGATTGAAGGTTTCAGCTAATTCTGACAAATGATCAGAGCTAATTTTGCTCTTTACAACGAGATCATCAACAGAAGCCTCGATATTACGCCCTATTTGACTATGAAAAGTCTTCTGCATAAGTCGTTGATACGTGGCTCCACCATTTTTCAGCCTAAATGACATCTTTTTGCAGCAGTAGACATCGAACGAGGTTATGAAGGAAGTCTTTTCTTCATCTTCACTTCCCATGTTTATTTGATGATAACCTGAGTATGCATCGAGAAAACTCATCAATTCATAGCCCGCTGTGGAATCTACCAATTGATCGATCTGGGGAAAAGAAAAATCATCTTTTGGACAAACTTTATTTAAACTGGTAAAATCAACGCACATGCGCCACTTACCGTTTGCTTTCTTGACCATGATTGGATTCACAAGCCAATCATGATGACCAATCTCGTGAATGAAATTAGCTTCCAATAGTTTGTCTAACTCTTGTCGGATGGCTTTTTGCCGATCAGGAGCGAATTGTCGTAGCTTCTGCTTCACTGGTCATATGTCAGGTCGAATGGCTAACCTGTGCTCTATCACTTCTCTTGGGACCCCAGGCATGTCAAATGGTTTCCACACAAACACATCTGCATTAGCTCGGAGGAAATCGACGAGCGTGTCTTCCTATTTAGCAACAATTGATGATCCTATCCGAACAGTTTTTTACTGGTCGGTGGGATCAATGGGAACTTGCTTTATTTGCTCATTACGCTAAGGAACTGCCTTCAGCCTCTCTATCTTGCTAGATTTGCTTGTATTTTCTTCATCATTAATATCACCTAATGGTAATTGATCCACAATTTCGAGCGAGTTGCGATCACAATTAAGTGTAGTAAGTTGGTTACCTTGCAAAGTAATCACCCCTTTCGACCCAGGAATCTTTAAACTCTGGTAGACATGATGAGTTGCTGCTATAAACTTGCTTAGTGAAGGTCTACCTAGAATGGCATCATATGCTGACTCGAAATCAAAAATTTCAATTGAAATTAATTTCGTTCTGAAGTTGTCAGCATTTCCAAAGGTGACAGGTAATACTATTTGTCCCATTGGAGTTATTGACGAACCAGGTACAATCCCAAAGAATGGGTTCATAGCAGACCTTATCTTAGAACGAAGAATTTGCATCTCATCCAAAGTAAGAATAAAAAGCAAGTCCAAAGAACTCCCCTATCAATTAAAACCCTTCTAATTTTGCAATTGCTAATAGTAGAAGAAACTACTAATGGGAGCTTTCTGGGGACTAACGTACCTTTTAGGCAATCTTGCCTGTTGAAGGTGAGGTCGATCTCCGACCACTTGGAGTATTCTGGCTTTTCGGTCCGATATCATTGATGTGGTTGTCAGGCTTTTGATAGCCCATCTCCTCATCACCATCTGCGTCCTTCTTGCTTGAATCTTCCTATAAGGTAGGCATAAGACCCTTGCCGGAGTAGAAGTCTTCTATGAGCTTATACCATGTGCGGCAGTTTCGTAGGTCGTGTCCTAATAACTTATGTAACGGACACCAACGACCATTACCACTGGTCGCACCAGATTTTGGAACCGGACTGGTCGTCCTGGCGACCAACTGTCTTCTTTGAAGGTGCCTTTCCCTTGGAGTATGTTGGTCGTTCTGCAATTTCTGCAACTTCACATTGGGCGTTCTGTTTATTGTTCTTTTTCTTATTCATACTTTTATGATCTTCAGATTTAGAGACTTTTTTCATCTTCTGGTCCTCCGATATCGGGAGACCAGGTTGGGATAGAGCATGACCATTATCATCCATTCAATTCCATTCAATAGTCACGTGTGCATCTGAGTATCGGTCCGCCAAATCGAAAAGCTCTGGTATGGTAGACGGCGAATGAATGTTGAGATCTTCAGTAAACCTATTATAACGGACAGCCTGCTTGAAAGCACGAATCATAGAGCAGTTAGAAATATTAGGAATGGTGTTGCATACTTCTACAAACCTTTTAGTAAACCGTCGCAAATTTTCGCTAGAAGTTTGGCGAAAACGATGCAAATCATCTTCTTTACCAAGCTTGGCGTAGCAACTTTTGAAATTATTTAAAATGGCATGGCACAAATTTTCCCAACTATAAATAGAATCCTCTGGGTGATTAAATAGTCAAGTTCGTGTTGATCCTTTAAAATAGTAGGAAGGTAATTGGCCATTACCTTTTCATCACTTCCAGCACCCTGGATGGTGGTAGTATAGATCTGTAAGAATTCTGATGTATTTTGGGTTCCATCAAAACTCTCCAGTGATCCTGATTTGAATTTTTCAGGCCAGGTTACGCTTTTAAGCCCAGGGGAGAAAGCTTTACATCATGTATACAGACCAAAACGTGATCGTACATTAAGAGCTTGGTCTATGTTCTCAAGAGAACGTGGTCATCGCTGACCATGGTTAGAAGTTTCAGCTGGGGTTAAGCGTTCGAAGACACTTCTCCGTCGTGGGCCTCTTCTTTGCTGATGGCTAGCGCCTTGATGGCGTCGACTAGACGAGGATCCCTCCACACGGGATTCGGTCTGATACCTTATTTGCACTTTGTTCATGGCTTCTTGCATATCAGCAGCGATAGACCGTATGTCATTTGCATTCAGTGCATCTTCCCCCTCCATTGGATGATTAAGAATTGCATTCGAATAAATGCGAATTTTCTCAATGGGGATTGTTTCCTGCGAACTACTTTGAGCAAAGTCGCGACCCTGGCCACTGCCTGTGGAGGTGGTGGCGTAATGAATGCACCTTGACGAGGCTGTCCCCCAGAAACTTGAAGTCTCCATAAGGTGCTTGGTTGATTTTGAAAATATGAGTGTCGGGCCTCGTCAATAGATTTTGCTTCTCTGCCATACGCCGCTCGTATTCACTCTGAGCTGTTTTTTGGGCAATTTTCTGGGCTTCACGTTCTTCATGTTCCGCCTGCTGCCCATCTACTACATTAGTGACCGCGCAAGCGCTGAAACCCGAGTAGACAGAGGGCGTTAATCCTCCATCTTCATCCGATGAAGGCGTGTAGTCTAAACCTTGGAGATGATCTTCCGAGGCTGAATTGTTCAGAAGGTTATTACTACCCTTTGACATATTTTCATTGTCAATTTCCATAGAACATGCCTCATGGATATCTTCCTCTGAATTTACTAGAGGAGTAATGAGATCTTTACCTTTTGGCGAGTGGGATGATTGCTCTTCGGCCTCAACTTCTGCCTCATTCTTTGCTAACTCTTCCGCAGTAACATATTCAGAGTAAAAGTCACACTTACATTGTTCCTCCGTTACCTCTTCGTCAGTAGTGAGATGAGCGTAATCAGCGAGGTCGAACCAATTTTCTAGTATCTGGAGGCCCTCCTTCTAGCGCCAACTATCGATGTCTAAGACCTTGAGTCTCTTAACCGAGCTTACGTAAAATTTATAAGATGTGGACCCCTGGATATCGAAATGGAGACAATGGGAATGCTTCTTTATTAGCCAAGTGGCTATGACAGAATGTTCTAAGTACAAGATGATCTATGTGATTACAGATGGTTAATCACATATTACAGATGATGTTTGATGTCAGAATGCGGGATTACAGATAATGCTAGATGTCTTTCAACAGCGTGGGTTGGCTTCCTATTTATCCTTGACGAAGAGCGGCAGTTGAATTCCAGAAGGGTGTCGTATAACCGAGGGACGTCTTCCCGCCAAACGATGTCTTCTCGCCAAAGGGTGCCTTTTCTGGTGATAACTTCTAGGTGGTTGTGCGTTTATGTCATATAATTGTCCGCACGAAGACCTGTGCAGGAAAAACCGTTTGTCCCTGATGGTCGGGTAGCCATTTCATTGGTCGACGACAACCAGTGTGAAGCAGGAGTTTGGTCATCATTGACTGAACTGGTCGGAGATCTAACCGTTCGAATAGGAATGGGCTTTTATCTCTATGTATTATGAGCTTAATTTTAACAGGCCCATCTAATAGCGCATAGTCACGAATTATTATAAAAAAGAGCCTAAATGAAAAACAGGGTTTTAATCCTGGTCAGAAAGCTTTGTCATATCCCAAAATGACATGTATTTGTGACCGAAGAGAGTACTATTTAACTGTTACACTTACATGCATGCCTTGATTAATAACTTACATCAGTATGATTTGAAGAAAAGGGGTGGTAGTAGTACTAGCACACAAGAACAGAAAATGCAAGGATTAACAAAATATTAAACCTCTCTGTTCTACATCGGTACGTAACGCTAGTTCCCCTAAAAAAGGGTACATACTGCTTATGATCAGTTGAGAAAACAAAAGGATGTACGTATGCATATGCCTCCTTATTTATCTCCGAACGAGGTGGTTCGTTATTGATTTCTATCATATCCTTGTATGTGTGATGCAGCGCTGCTAAGTGTTTTCTTCTAGCTAGTTCAATTGTCCCCTTAGCGACGACGACATGATGGCATCGAGCGCCTCTTTCACTTGGGAGATCTCCGGCGCCTTGCCCCCTTGCGCCGGCCAAAACTCGTCCGTGGCAAGAACCTGCAATTCATTACTCAGACAGTCAGAATTACTAGCTCCATTTGTTCTCTAAATTAGCTAAGCATGCATGCGTACTGAATTAATGATACACTGGTACACATACCTTGACTTGCAACTGGAGGAACTTGACGTAGCTGATAGCCTTCTCGAGCATGGTGACGTGGTCGACCTTGGTGCCGTTGGGCACGAGCTCCTGCAGAATCCGCAGCCGCTCGCTGATCCTCTCGCGCCGATTCTGCCGCAAAGGCCGAGAAGAACGGTTGGGTTCAGTTCAGTCCACCGAAGCAAAACGCGCAAAGAATTCGACCATATATTGGCAGTGGGAAAAACTGCAAGCAATTTTGTCACCGAAGTTACCTTGGCCGCGAGGCTTTGCGGGTCCTTGGTTGGGGTGGTGGGCGCCGACTTAGCCTTGCCCTTGCTCGTCTTCCTGCTCTCGCCGCGCTGCTTCTTGGTAGGGCTGATGGCCTGCGGCTCCGCGCCCTGCACGTACGCGCGCGCCCACGCAACAGTGGCAAAACTCTTGGTGAGCCACACAAATATCCGAAGCGAAACGGCTAATGAATTTGGCCGACAAGTTGTGCGGAACTGTACTGTTAGTACGCACCACGTAGGGCCGCTTCTGCGCGCCGCGAACCGGCGACTCGGCGTCGGGCGAGCCGCACGACGTGCTCGGGAACAGCAGCCCGAACGATCGCCCCGCGCCGCTGGCTGATCTCTCCGTCAGGCTGAAGCAGCCCGTGGCCACGTCAAAGCCTATGGACGCCGTGGCATGGTGCGACCCCGCGGCGCCGTAGCTCTGGTCCATGGCGTCGATCCACGCGTCGCACTCCTCCTCCTCCGCCGCCTGGGCGTCGCCGTGGCCCAGCGCGGCGCGGTCGAACGCGAGCACCGACGCCCCCGCGCCCGCCCGGTCCGCGCTGCCCGGCACGAGGCCGCTGCTGGTGCCAGCCGGCTCGTGGAAGCCCCCGAACAACGCCGGGGCGTCGACGTCGAGGAGCGCGTCGTAGCCGTACCCCAGCGCGTCGAACGCGGACGCTTCCGCGGCGTCGAAGCCGTCGTACACCATTGGCTCCCTCACTAACGCCATGACCACGTACCTAGCTAGGTTGGTCGGGCACGAGAGAAGTGGCCAGCTAAACGAAGTGTGTTTGCTGTGTAGGCAGCACTGTTGTCTCTGTACTCCCAGTTGCCAACAGGGGGTTGATCAGGGGCGGTGAGGCGTGTTGCCTTCGCGCCATGCGCCGACTTATATACAAGCACCGGCGCGCCCGATCCACGGCGCCCACATGGGGGCAACGGGTGCTTAAACAAACCGGTACAAACATTAAGCGTGGGGAGGATTATACTAAAAAAAACGCGGCCGCATTTAATGCTCGAGGTAGCTAGGTGATCGAGCTGCCGATCCTTGCCGAAGCTCTGTTCTTCTCATCTCTTCCCGGAGCCTAAACTCGCGCGCGCTCCCGGACGGGTTCCGGGCTTGAAAGGGCTCTCCTCCTGCAGAAGAAGTCGTGTTGTTACGGTGCGCGCGCCCGCGCGGATCCGCCGTTCCGCTGAGCGTGACCGCGACCAGTTTGGCCCGAAGTTAATGGGCAGGGGAGGCAGGGAGCAGAAGGCGCGGCGGAGCCGTCGGGCGCTCCCACGTCTCAACTCTCAAGATTCCCCCGATTTCCTCTCCTCTCACGTGGCCATGCCGTGCCATGCAGCGGCTCAGCGGCAAATGCCGCTTTGCCGCGCCTTTATTGCTTGCGGCTAAAACAAGTAAACAACCAACTTGTGCAAGGCTCTACCGTTAGTATGTGTATGTGTCGTAGTAGGTCGGCCAACTTGTTCATGAGATGCTTGTTTCTCCTGGTTGCTCGTTACTACTCTCTCTATCTAGATTGTAGGACTTTTTTTAATATCTATAAATATAAGATTTATATGTAGATTCAATATGATATTTCCTTCTATACCCTTATTTATTCTCTCTCAACCAGTGGTGTATCCAACGAGTGGGCTCGATTGGGCTCGAGCCCACCCTCTGGTCGCCAGATCCTATGCATCATCTCTAGCAGCAACGCTTATTTTTTAGCATAACAGTAGCGGATGTACAAACACATAGGCACGTCTAAAGGAAGAAGAAACTTTGCTAGGTGATGAGCTACTTTTTAGACCATGTGGCTTCATAGGCCGCTGCTTGTTGAATACCTAACTTTGCAATTGGTAACTTCACTTGTTGTCTGCAAAACTGGACTTGAACCTTCAATGCACGTAGAGACTATATATATAGAGAGAGGTGACTCGACATCTCTTCTTTGCGAGGATATGACAGCCCATCAAGTAGAGGGTACTTGATGCATGTCGTCGGGACTCGGCGATTGTAAGGGCACGGCGAGGACGTCGAGTGAATGTCGGGAGCTAGCAAGGGCACAGGTGTGTGGTAAAGGACAACCCACTGCGGCGATGATGAGCAGATTGTGAAGGTGGCGTAATGTGAGTTGGCGAGTGCCTAACCGACTGAGTGGACTGACCATGACAACAAATTGACAAAGTGAGCCCATCTTCTAATATATGATTTTTGAGAGGTGCTTCAATGCTTTCCTTTTTAACAAATGTAGAAATATTAAAGTATGAATGAAAGGTAGATGGTAATTACTTACCATTTCGCTTACTTCAAGATTTATACAACTTGTTTTGGAAAGTAAAGCATTGAAGCACTGCTCATGATTTTTTTATCAATTGTAAATATGTTAGTGGGTTGAAAAAGACAATAGCCAATTTGTTTGATTAATTGGTGTTAACTTGTTTATAGATTTTCAAAAGTTTAACAAACGAATGTTGCACAACTATTTCTCAAATAATGAACTAAAAGAAGTAGCACTCGAACCGATGAGAATACAACACAAGCTGTTTAACATGTTTATCTCAATTTAATCTAGTTTTTTAAACCCATTCTCTCTTTTTAATCTGGATTCGCCACTGCTCTCAACCATATGCATTTATTCATTACTAACCATACAAAGTACTATCTTTCATCTTTCAAGACAATTAAGTGAGGGTATCTCGGTCATTTTCTCTCGTAATTTTCTCAATTTCAATGAAATCTAAATCCTTGTACAAAGTTGATGCGAACACAGAGGGTGGCCCGATCTTCACGCGTGAGGTCGATTTAACCGAGGATATCTAGTCTGCGAACGATAGGATAACTAGCTTTAAACTCGCCAAGGTTGGATGCGACCAAGTGATGGGGAGAAAGATCCGTAGCCTCTTGGACTCGACCCGATCTCGAGCGATCACAGAACCACAAACCGGGACTAATCCACACAAGAGGCCGGAAGCCAAAAGCACGAACTAGGGGATCCCAGAGGGATCTCTCGCAAGCTCGAGAAGAACTCACAAGAACAAAGGTGTAAGACACTCAAACAATTTCAACAGAATCGATATGTTTGTTTAAAATGTTCCTGAAAAGTTCTACCTTAAAGGATGGAGTACTAGAGTATTTATACTAGGAACACCCCTCCTAGTTTAGGTGTGAAAACAAACCAGAAATAAATAAATTATCTTGGATATCCAAAGGTCATCTTGGGTCTGTAATTGTGAAGACTCTTCAATTCTCGCGTAAGACTTGACAGCATGTGCATCCTCTATTAAAACAGTCATAACTTTGGCTTTGGAAGTCGAAACGGCGAGCGGTTTGAAAGGTTGTAATCTTGACTTCATTATCTTTACAGTGACATAGCCCATGACCATGTTGTGCGCTCAGATTATCTCCAGAATTATTTTCAAGAAGATGGACAGTGCATGCAAGTTATCTCCCTCAGGTGTACGCCCAAACTTCGTTGTCCTTTGTAAGGCACCTAAGTTCAACAAAAGAAGTAGAAGTTGGAAGCACAACTAAGTTGTTAAAATTTTGAATGAGACTTAAGTTAGCGTTCACCTGATCTTGAATTTGTTTAGCGTGAGCTCGAGTGATCGGTCCTTTGTGTTCGGTTGAAGTATCGACACTTTGAATTGTGTTGACATGGTCAGCAAAGCTTGAGATGTCCTCATCAAAAGTCAAAATACGTCTTATATTTTTAGACGGAGAGTACTGTTTATAAGATGCGACCTCTAGTTATTTATGGTCGCTACGATTAGATGATCATAATGATGATGTGATGTTAAGCTAGTGACATGGTGCAAGTGAGAGGCATTATTTGTTGCATGATGACTAGTATAAACACAATGAAGCTCCCCTGCAGAGTGCAGGATGTTTCAAATGTTTGGGTCAGGTTAATTTGGTTGTGCTGGCAGGAAAAATTTACGGTTGCCCTAAGCTAGTGCCTTAATTAGCTAGAAATCGTCGACCATCATTGCATTTGCAAACGCACAGCTTAATAGTATAACCTAATGACTTGTGATCGGGCGTCCGATTTTTTCGGATGCTTGCAACCATTTTTTGCTACGTGTGAAACATTTTTCCTTCGATAACAGTAGAAATGTGTGCGCGAAACAAAATGTTGCAGACGTTGAAAAAATGTCGCAGACGTTGAAAAAAAATGTCGCAGCGAGCGTCCGACGAAATGAACAGTAAAGGACGTCCGGACGCTAGTATCTTACAAGTCATGGAAATGAACATGAGGAACAAAAAACTAGCAAGAACAACATCTTCCCTTCCTGGCCAGTCAGAGCGCCAACCAACATGCGGCAGACCGGTGGTCGGTCCGATCAGTAAGGGAATAGCGGTCTGACTGCTCCAGTGCTGACAAATCTAAATCAACACGATGTCAAAACCAAGAACTTATCCAACTTTTGATTTACAAAATCAAACTCAACAAAGTTGAAATCTAGTTTCCTTTGGATGTTAGGAACCTATTCCACACAATAATCTCAAGGATCATTGTCAAAGTTTTAACCTTTCTTCTTTCAAGGAAGAGAGGTCAAGAATCGAGCAAAAAAGGAGAAACGTGATCTACTCAAGTTCTTGAGATCGCTTTTAAAGATGATCCAAGGTGGGATCCTACATGTCTTAGGAAACAAAACCACATACCAAATCAACTTAGGACATGTTAGAACAAGAAGACCCCAAGATCACCTCAAGAAAGCTAAGAAACCACACAAGAAGATAGATACCATGAGAGAACGAGCTTGATCTTCTATTACCACTTGAGATGTACGATTACAGCCACTCTTAGATTACAAAACCCTAAGAGTAGCACTCACTCATCCTAATCTCTCTCTTAGAAGCAGCTCAAGTGCAAATATTAACCTCTCCTTCTCTAATGCCCCATTTTATAGTAGAGGCTCGCGTGAAACCCTAAAATCTGGATGTAAAATGGATTACATCCAGTAACTCATTGGTAAACCCAACCCAACACATAGCGGTTTGCTCACACACACACGCGCTTCTCAAAATGGTGTCTTCAACCTAACTCCAATAGCCCAAATCTATCATCTTGTCCTCTGTGAAGTCATCTTGACCTAATATGCTTAGGCCTCCGTTGTGGTTCTGCAATGCACTCACTTTTTTGGTTTTGAGCAAATGGCCACTTTATCCCTCAACTGATATTTTTCCAATTCCTTCACCTCAAAGCATTACCCATGATTTGTCATCTTCCATGTGGCCCCAAAAACTTCCCTCCAAACCTCTCATGCGTCGAAACATTGAACCGTCCTCGCTTGCAAACAGGCTCAAGTCACTTGATGCCCCACATGATCCGCTCGACCTTGACCACTTGTGGGCTGGCTATCGAGCTTGATGAGCTATTATCGAGCTTCTTTTGAAATTGGCATAATTTGATATAAAATCATTTTAATTATCATTTTAGTGTTTATTTCAAATTTGAGCTAACAAGTGACTATTGAGCCGAGCCTCATTAATATTTTTTTGCTCGAAATGGACTCATTTCAATTTTGAACTCATTAACTATTGTAATTGAAGTAATTTTGATTCGAGCCCTACCGAGCTTTTTTTGCTAGCCATTGTGCCCTCCATGGTCATTGTCCATCTTGTGCCACTGTTGAGTCCAACTATCTTACCCGGCTTCCATGACTGCATTGGACACTACTATAGAAAGAACTATATTAGACCCCTCATCACAGACGATTTTCAAAGTACGCCTGTCTAAGTTACTGGATTAGCTAAGAACTGTCTGTGATAAGCTTATATAAAAGACGGTTCTTGGCAAAAACCGTCCTTGATACATCTGCCAATATACATATATAATACAGAGCTCCGACCCACTTAGTGTTTTTAGGGTTTTCGGAGCTGTCTTTGAGGTGGCTGCGGCTGTGAGGCGATATGGTGATAGGAGATCGTGGATTTGGAAGAGTGATTGTAGATCCATTTATTCTTGGTGATCTAAGATTAGTAATTGATTCTAATTACATTATATTCAAGATCTAACTTGGTAAAGAGAGAATTTGAAGATTATTTAGATCTAGATTGTAGATCTATTTGTTTTTTATGATCTAAGGTAGTAATTGTTTATATATAATTGCTTGTATAGGGACCCCTGGGGAAGATTCTGAGTCAAAAACGGAGATGGGAGAGTATAAGAGCCGATCGGTGCAAGGGAAGAGTCGGCTGATGCTAGGACTCTCTACTGACTTAGGTCGGTTTATGAACCTTCCACAGCATTGGGCTAGCGTTAAGTTACGTCTTGGGCTTTAATTTGGGCCAAAAAATGGACCACAAGACCCTAAACGGCCACGTTGGGGCCTAGCAAGCCGGGACTCTCACGGCTTTCAGGCTTCATAACTTAAGGCCTGTTTGGTAGAGCTCTAGATCCTTACTTCACTTGAGATCTGAAACTTGTATGCTAAAATAAAGTGAATTAAGTTTATATTTTTGATCTAAAATGTAAACAAGATGATCCATCTAAACACTCTTAATGTACTCACAGCTCCAGCTTCACGGATCTGATAGAGCTAGAAATACCCAGCTCCAACAGATCCACGGATCTGATGGAGCTGGAGCCCTACCAAACACACCCTTACTCATGCAACCTCCAATTTGGAAAAATAATATATGTATTTTGATCGTTTCGATGAGGCAGACATCATGGTGACCTCTAATTTATCATTTGTTGAAGTTTTTTGGCACATTTTCTGAGGAAGCTCTTTGTAAATATGATGCGTTTTAACATATTCCATGTACATCATTATAATATCCAACATCTTCAGGAATCATTAGGGTAGTCTCAAATGGCACAACTAAGCATAGAATATCAAATAAAATGATGATAAATGGGTGGGAAAAGTAGTATACGAATTGAGCACCAACAACAACCCCAAACCTATTTTGAGAACAACTCTCAACCTCTAGCATCAAAGTCGCCAAAGCCAGTCTACATGTTCCATGCCGGTCAGACCACGACCACCATCGTGGTCTGACAGCCATGTAACTTCCCGTCAGACTGGTTCCCATGAACTGAAACAAACCTAAAAACACTTATTGTAGAATTTTGCTTCAAAACCTATATATCTACTTTCGGCTCGATGCTCAAATTGTCGTGGGACTTGTACCAAAATACTCACAATATGTCAGGGATAACCTGCTTTGGGCTTTTCATACTCTTTCCCTTGGCCGGTCTTACCTCACCCAAAAGGCCGGTGAGACTGCATACTCTGTGCCGGTCTGACCAGTTAAGACTGAACTTAAATCTCATTTCCTGGACTTGTGTTCTGGCAACTCAAACTTCTTTCAGACTGCCTAAATAGTGTTATATAGTCATCAAAACAATGGAGGGCCTCCACGTGGTCTATTCTGGCCTAAGCCATAGGTGGTACAGGGGTTGTCTGATTTGAAATGGAATATATATATATATATAGTTGAGATTTAGGGAGGTTGGAACTTCTTAGGCTCATCTTGAGCATTGATTTCGATCGGAGGGTGGGCGCGCACATGCCTAACGACTTCCTTACAACTTGACGGGCCCATGGAATGTTAGCAACTTAGCATATCAGATTAGGATCCTAGACGACATTGAAAATTAGCGGGACAAGATGCTTCGGATACTGTTAATCCTTGGCTTTGGTGCTGGCTAATCAAGAGTGCCGGGGGCAATTCTCTGCTGCTCTTACTCTGCTTGTGCAGTTGTGCTTAGCTTGTCCGTGAGATAAGAAACTCACTGTTCCCTGGCTTGTTTTTTTAGTGCACGTACACGCTCTGTGATTAATGCAGTGTCTTCTGACGACTATACTCTTCTCCACATCAATGTTTGTCATTAATGCTGTTGATAGCATCCTCTATCGCACACACGCGCTCTCTCCCCTCTAGGATAATCGCAAGTTGATCTAAGCATTCCTTAGCTGCGAGTCAAGAATAGCTAGCGTGCATGCACGTCGACGTGTCGAGAGTGAAATTAATCTAATCATGGCTAATGTTACTGGGACACTGTTGGTTTCTTATCTATCCATTTGATTCACGGATTAAATTTTTTTCATATCATCTCCATCCAATTCTGTGCTGGTTTAATTCGGAGTAATTATCACAGAAGCACATGACATCCTTGATTTGCCATTTACAGCTATTCAATCATGCAATGCGTGGTTGCTGCTAGGGGTTCAAAATCTGAGAATAATCCAAGAAGAAGAAGAAGAAAGTACGTAGCCCAAGCTTAAGGGCGTTCCTTTAGTTGGTGCAACTGGTGCTTGTCCAGTTGGTTAAGTATAATCAGCTGCTAGTGCTGGGGAAACTCTGTTACTAGTAGTATTAGCAAGTCAGATCGATCGGGAGAAGGCGAAATTAATACTCAATTAACCCTATCGAACCACCTTTAGAGCCTACTAGTACTAGGCACTAGCTAAGGGACAAATAGCACTACTCTCTCATGATTTTCACGTATCCAATATAAATATTTAAAAAGATATTAACATTCAAAGTTTCAAAATTTTGACTGTAGCTATATCTAAAACGATAACTATTTGAGACGGATGGAGTATTTAGAAAGTACTCCAAAGTCTTTGGTTTCTCTTAGTCTTAGGTCCTGTTTGGTATAGCTCCAGATTCCAGCTCCACCTCAGAGCTGGAGCTTGTAGGCTAAAATAAAGTGAATTAAGTTTATATTTTTAGTCTAAAATGTAACAAGATGACCCATCTAAACACTCTTAATGTACCCACAGCTCCAGCTCCATAAATTTCTGGAGTTAGGAATACCCTGCTCCACCAACTCTACAGATTTTAGTGGAGCTGAAGCTATCCCAAACACCCCTTTAATTACCAGTAAGTACCAGCACTGCTGTTAGGTTATTCAAAATATAGAGTTGGAAATGACTTTTACTACCAGCCGGCCGGGTTGGTCAGAGTACTAAACAACATTGGAGGCCCTTGCGAACGTGTGTACCCCCTTGGCTGGTCAAGTTGACAATTACTAATCCCCATCTAATGTGGGAGGATTAGGCAACTAATGGCGTACGTGCCAACCTGCATGCAGGCTTGCCCAACAAATCCACGCATGTGCGGTTCATTGATGGCTGGGCAACTTGCTTTTTAACTCCCTGAGACCAGCTAACCGATCATTAACCTTGCCGATTTCAGCTGGGTGCAACACAGCCCAGCAAGCAGAAGCAAAGCAGAAGCAGATCGATATCCGTTTTATGCTACTCGGCCATTCGTACACCTCTTCTAGGATTCCGATGATCTGATCACATTGCGATGGCACCAAAAAAAGTAGATAAAAAGAAGCTCCTGAAAGGGAGAGGCCAAGGGTGAACCGACCACCGTCTGACACAAAATTAGTAAGCGGTTTTGTTAGGCTATCTGATCGCATGTGGTGGGGTGGGGGGGGGGGGGTTCATTAATGATCGAGCCCTGCGTGCCCTGTTTGCACTTTGTTGCACACGTGCATCGCTGACATTTTCAGGATGGATCGGACCACGGGCGAGTTTGCGTCGTTCACCACGCGTGCACCGTCGGATCCATTGATCGGACGATCAGATAATGGTAGCTGGTGATGGTTATTTGGTCCAAACAGAGAAGATTAAAAAAATCGGCACAGTATTTTTAAGCAGTATTCTCAGATAGTCTATATCATCGTTTTTTATCTAATGATTCATGAGTAATTAGTTAAGTTGCATTCCTTTTGACCTGCATTGCATCTCAATTGAGAGTTAGTGGAGGGCATATACACTATCCTTGAGCTTGAGGAGATAGTTAGTGCATGTCATGTTCTGCTTTGCACTAGTACTGCTAGTTTTTGCCTCTGGGCATTGAGCCGTACGTTCGTGAGGTGAGGCACTGAAGTGAAGGGTCGTCGTTCATAGCTTGTGAGCTGTGACGAATGGAGCTGTAGATCGATCGAAGGCAAAACTTGGGGAAGTTGATTAATTTAAGGAGTACATGTTTATTTTATTGGAGGAAAAGCTCGTAACATGCCGGATTAATTTGTACACTTGAGATAATATTTAAAATTGGAATGTCAATAAGCATAGAGGTTCATTGCCCGAAATGTCACCTATTCAATGTATTGCAAGTACGATTTGTATTTAGATAAGATTTAGAATTGGAATGTGAAGCATAGTTTGGAACTTTGGATAGTGCATTGCCCGAAATGTCACCTATTCAAAAGTATTTCAAGTACTCCATCTTGTCCAAGCTAGCAATTCAATTAAATAGATCTAGCTTAGCTGGAAACAATTGATTATCTTCGCTGCTGCTAGGGCTACGTACAAATTGCGGTTTACTCTGAATAAAAAGAGCACAGCTCGTTAATCAGGACAAACTAGTAAAATATTTGTGAAACGTTACTTTAATTATTTGGTTGTGTAAATCGTTAATTACTATACCGTATTACAAAACCATATCTCGGAATGTACGGTACTACTATATATAGCTCAAGTAGTCAACAGTAGTAAGGCCTGTAAGTACATCACATATTTACTAGACCACAGCTGATCGAAGTATAAGTCCATAAACGCTTGTATTTCTAAACAAGGATTTTTGCAAAAACTCGCATGCAAAGGAGGAGTTTGTCAAAAACCCACTTGTATCTCAAAATTCCTCAAAAACCAAAGCGCAAATTCTATTTGGTTGCAAATTCACTTTTTTAAGACCAATTTACTCATTGAAGCTCCTACATGGCATTTTGTGTGGCAATCCTAGTGGACTGCTCTCAAGGACTATGAGCAGGGAAAATATGCTAGCACAAGATAGGGCACACTAGGTGAGAAGGGGAGAATAATGCGCGACTTATGAGTGAGAGAATAGAGGAACAATGAAGAAGATGATTGACGATGTTGTGGTAGTGGGAGGATTATCGCGGCTTGGATATACTCGGACGCAATCCCCTTAGCGGGAGACAACCAGGTTAGTAATTATTGACTTCTAGAAACTTCAGCGAGTAAATTGACCCTTTAGAGGGAGAATTTGCAAATATATAGAACTTGCTGGTGTATTTTTTTATGAACTTTGAGATATGGGTGGGTTTTTGACAAACTCACTCACTTGCAGATAGATTTTTCAAAAAAGAAACCTTCTAAAATTCGACTCATTATATACTAGCCAGTACTTTGGGGGCAAAATTGATTATTTGCCATAAGTTGATGTGTAATTAATGATTTGCCACGTCCTATCTTACTGACATTTAGGTCCTGGAACAACATATCAGTGAGACACGGTGTGGCAAATCATCAATCACACCAATTTAGATGTGGCAAATAATCAAGTTTCTCATTACAAAAATTGCCCTTTTAGTGAGCTTGGAAGGTGCGGTAGGTGACATGTCCTTTGCCACGCCAAGGGAGCTCGAAACGTGGGCGGCGCCGTGGTAGATCGGGTGGGCACTGAAGGAAGCGCGGGAACACGGGAGGAGGCAAGCTACCGTGATAGGGCAGTGTGGCAGCACCTGCTGAGCTACAGCAGGAATCTATCCTGCCGAGTATGCTGGGCTCGGTAGCTCTTTCCAAGCTCTAGGAGCTCAGCAGCGACGTGGTTCCGGTCGCCTGCCGCATACTCAGTGTCCTCTCGAGCTACCTGACTACGACAGGTGGCACAAGTCACCTGTTGGGTCTTTCGCACTTCGACAAAGAGCCAAAATTGAAATTATACTCGCACAAGAGCTATTTTTACGAAAATTGATGTAAAAAAGCAAAAAAAATCATATCTTCCACCACTCTCTTGTAGTCTTTGATTAAATCTGAATTAAGTTACACCCATCAAATATAACTGCACGCATGCATATGGATCCCTAGCTACTATTACACCATTTGAGCAAAATTAACCACATGAATTGCCCGTGTGGAATCTAACACTTGTGCAAACAATTAATATTCGACTCTCTCAGCTTGCACGCAGCGGAGACCACAACAAGAACATGAAACGACATGCTGCGCACTCATGCATGCTCGCGCGGTAATATGCATTTTAGCTGCCACTCATGATCGATCTCTTATTAACAAACCAAAAGCTTTGTAAAGTCAGCTAACTTCATTGACTCGTGGGGCTAGCTTCTTTGGTGCCCATTTAAGAAGCAATTTGATGTATCCTATCGGTCAAGTAATATTGTACTAAGAGTTTATCTTTTGATCGATGCGACAAATTAAACTAGCTGGTGAAATTCACATCGCAGAAAAAGCGGCACAAATTAGAACAAAATACCAGTCACACAACTTAAACCAAGCATCAGTAAGGGCCTCCTGAGCCGCTCCCACATGGCGACTCGGGAGGCGACTATACTACCTTTGAGAGCCCCCAATCACCGCGCTCCTCCCCTCGCCGCCACCGCTGGTGGCCGTCGGCTAGCCGGCGGCGGCGACGGCGGCGTTTACTTTCATAGCGGTGCCCTTTTTGTCCCCTCTGCAAGGACGGGTGCCCTTTCAGTTACTCGGTGCTAGCCGAGGAGGCGGCTTACGTCTCTGCTGTCGAGCTCGGGTGTGGTGACGAGCGGCAGAGATGGCCCAGCTAGCGACCTCCCTAGAGATATTTGCAGGAAGGCGACTCAGGAGGCAACTAAACCCTCAACCACCGCACTCCTCCCCTCTCCCCTGCCATTGGCTGGCCGGTGGTGATGGCGGCCCTTTCTGTCCCCTCTCCAGATCTACGTGGTGTATGCCAAGGAGGCGGCTCTCATCTCCGCTATCGAGCTCAGGTGTGGCGACGAGCGGTGGAGATGGCGCAGCTGGTGATGAAGATCCACGAGGACCATCATGTGTGCTAGCTAGGGCACAAGATCAAAGTGATGCAATTGCAAATCTAGGGTGTTTCCCTCAAGATCCGTATGTTGCTGAGCGTCGACAGTAGAAACACAACAGTGAGCAGCGTCAATGAGGTGTTTGTCACGACGTGGGGCGTCGCTGCGGTCGTGAGCCGATGAGATGGGGACGGCGTTGCATCCTCCTGGTCCTTGCCAGATACGATCAAACCCGATGGTGCTTCTCGCGGCTGTGAGGGAGGTGTATGCTGGGGTTGTGGTGGCTCGATGGTCGTAGTAGGTGTCGTGAAGTCTTGGTCAGCCATGTCTGCTGGGGCAACGTAACGGTTGCGGTGGCATTGGCCTATCAAGGCATCATAGTATGTGATGTTCCTCCACAGGTGGCGCAGGCTACTGGCTGGCAACTGCTTCTTGGTGGCGCGTCATGGCGGGGGGCACGCGTGGTGCTCTGGTCGGTAGAGGACCGTGGTGGCATGGGTGTGCACGCATAACAACATAGTCGTGGTGTATCACGGCAGGTGCCCCGTATGGTGCTCTAGCTGGTGGCAACCCCCTAGATTGAGGGTCACGATGAAGCTACATCATGGCAGCGTGGGTGTGCGTCACGAGCATAGTGGTGGTGCGTTGTTGTAGGACTCATGCGAAGGCGGCTGATCGGCGTCAAACCCTCATAATCGGCCGGGTGGTGGAGGTAGTGGCAGTGGGGCGCCCGTGGGTGGCGCAACAATGTGCAGGTGTTTGGAAGTTTCGTGCCGACAACCTCCACACCCTCTACGGGTTGGTGTGTTGTTGAGCTCGAGTACGCGTGGCTCGTAGGGCATGGTGACGGTGGATGAGGGTCGTGTTTTGTCGTCGTTCCATGAGGTGTTCGTCTAGTTGGTGTATGTGGTGTCATGAGGGAGCTTACGGGTTTATGGCTCATTCCCCAATGTTGATGTCTCTCCTGTTGTGGCTGGAGATCGGTATCTATGTATTTGACTCTAGAGGCAACTGTAATATTCTCTTCTTCTGAAATAAATGCCAGAGCTCTTGCACTTAGTTTAAAAAACTTAAAACAAAATAATCATTTCATTCTTCAATCTGAAAGGGAGAGAGAGAGAAATCGGGCACGAATAGTGTCACAGCTAGAAGCATGGGCTACCATTTTTCCATGCATAGTATTACTCTTTGATTTAAGTTTTAAGTGTTTTGCTTGGTCGGCAGATCAGTAATGACTAATGTGCATCGCCTCAGATATCCGTCCCGGCTCATCAAAAAGTCCTCGTAGTTGTGTATAGTGAGTGACACATATGACTTGCGCTGAAACATGTACAGACTCAATCGTCATAATGCTCCAGGGCCAGACAAAACGAACGCCGCTTTTGCTGTTGTGCAGTTCGTGGAGAAACTAAACTAAAAAAAGTCTGCCCTAAATAAATCAATATTCCCTCCGTTCAGAAATATAAGACATATTTTGACATTGCACAAAGATTAAGATTACGGTAAAATTGAGAAAGGTGTGAGAGAAAATGACTTACATACCCCCACTTAATTGTCTTGTATGATGCTAATGAATAAATGCATATGGTTGGGAAAGAATAAATAGAGGTATAATATAAATAATAAGATCATTTAAACTATAGATCTTATATTTTTAAATAGAGAGAGTAGTTCAATCTAAATGGATACTCAAAAATTAAGGATTGATGCTCCAATGGCTATCGGAGAGTCCTGGACTTCCGGTGGGCGTTTCTATTCTACACGCAAGCGCCAGTTCGCATTCCCGCAGGCGGTGAGCCCCACACGCTAGTCTCCTTTCATCTACCATTTTGTCTTCCTTCCCTTCTCAGCTGCCGTGCAGCTTTGCCGGTTCATCCTCTGCTCCATAGGCTTGGCTCCCCTTATCCTTCTTCACCGTCGTCATTGCTGCCCCTGCTTTCTCCTTCTTTCTTACTTCACGAGCGCCGCATGCCTCCGCCCCCTCTACCGTACCTACTTCCAACACCAGCGAACGGTAGCACCATCGTCGCCTCACCACACCGTCCCTCTTCTCCGTCACTATCACCGCTCTACCTCCACTCAACCTAATGTTCAGTTCTTCTTGCGTCGCCCACCACCGCCCTTCTTTGATCCTACAATCGGCGATGCCACCACCGTCTTGCCGCCCCATCGCCCATTATCGAGGCGTCGCCGCCTCCCCCCTACATCCTGGGTCCAAGAGAATCCCTCCATAACCCCGGTGAAACCCCGTTGGCCGTCGCTATCATTGTCATTGTTGCGATTGAGCGTAGGTAAGGACATGGTCTTGAGGGAGAGAAAATGTGTTGTTTTGTTCGGACAGCCATCGTCCCAATAGCCTTTTATGCGTACGCGTTCTTGCAAGGTGTACTAATACTCCCTACGATCACAAATAGTCGTCGGCTTGGACATAAATGCAGTCAAACTTTTAAAACTTTGATTGTCAATATCTTTTTAAATATTTATTTTGGATACATGAAAATCATAGGTGTAAATTTGTCTCGGAAAATACTTTTATAATATTATAACTTTATTAAAATTTATAAATATATTATAATAGAAATTAGTGACCAAAACTGTGTTCGAAGACCATGTTGATATCTAAAATGGCAACTATTTGTTCTAGATGAGTAATAGATTAGCGTTTTCGGACTTCCAGTTTCCCTTTGAGTTACGGAAATAGACGAGGCCGGCGCACTGCAGTGGCCGTTGGAGAGTTCAGAGCTTCATTCGTGTGCGTCCTTGTAACCTCTCGGAAAAGAAAAAAAAAATCCATTCGTGTGCGTGCGAATTTTCATTACCGCGTCAATTAATGTCGATGCATCATTTCCACCCGACAGCGCAACCGCCCGATCCTGATCGCGCACGTGTGCTCCCCCGGTTGCATTTACTGCACTGCGCACGTCAGTAGTTGACGGCCAATGACAGTTTGTTCGTTTTTCATTGCTGATGCGTGCTGGGTCTGAGCTAGTATCGTCTATCCAACGTCTCCGCATGAACGTTTTTCTTTTACTTCCTCGATTTGTTATATTTGTCCATAATCTTGAAGTATCACTTTTAATATATTTATTTAGTAAGAGAATCGTGAGTTTAGTTGTTATAATTTTTTCACTCACTGCACATATTTAAATACCCGTTCCGTTCAAATTTATATGACGTGTTTTTTCTTAACATATAGACTAATAAGATATTAAAAATAACTAAATTATCCCTACTTACTATCATTAAGAATTATATTTAATGTATGCATGCAGAGAATATGAAGTAAAGATGGATATTTACTAGAGGTATAGAGGGAATATAATACTAATTTTGTATTGAAATATAAAATACACCCTATATTTATAGACAAGAACATTAAAAGATACTACGTCTTATAAATTAGACGAAGGGAGTACTTTAGAAGAGATTAGGCGGTTATATTATACCATTTAGTAGGTACTCCCTCCGTCCTGGAAAGTAAGGGACAGAAGAAATTTTAGGATTTCTGCCAAAAGATTCTAATGCCCCTATTTAATACCGTGTCTCTATTAATTGGCAACATGCATGCATTAACTAATCATGATTATAGATAATGACTTGCCACCTTTTTGTTTTGGAATATGTATGGTCGCATGTATCTGCGTGCATCTTCATGCATGAGCACAATTTGAGGACATAATTTAAGGGGGGGAGAGCTCCTAATCCTTAATATTTGAGGACACAATTTGAATGCTTCTCTCCCTTACTTTCAAGGACGGAGGGAGTACTAGTATAGTGCTATGTTTTCCGGTTTTCTTTTCCCAGCACGTAATATATGGTCTTTTCCTTTTCTAGAACGTTTGTTTCCTTTTCCTTAATTTCAGAATATTTGTTTTCTTTTTCTTGAGATGATGCTGGAGGTGGGGGAGATCTGTTGTGGGCCACAGGGATGAGTTAGACATATTAAACAATGGCCATCGGATGTGTGTGAGTAAAGCTGAGGAAAGATCTGAGAGGTTAATTTTGATGGAGGCAAGTTTCTAAGGACATTTCGCTGGGTGCATGAAGGTTGGGCCATCTCTAGTGGGGTGCATTATTTGGGGTGGACGTAGAAAAGAATGCTTAGGTGCATTATAAAGGGGTATAGATATATAATTATTTCTCATTAGCTATTTTTTAGTTTAATGCTTTCTTGGTTTGTGCGTATGATAAATTATAGACAAATACAGTGGAACAGATGAAGCACTTTACTAATTTATTAGATTTAGCGTTTTTTGTCCGTGCGTATGGTGAGCTATGGACAAATATAGCTGTGATACGTAGATTAGTATATTGGGATTTAATATTAGAAGAGTTGCTATTTGCCATTATTTTCTGATCAACATAACCATATTTCATTAATTTGCTCCACGTGCATTAAGATTTAACAACCTTGCTCATTAAAGGGCGAAGCTCTTGCCATTCATTGCAATCTTCTTGGGGCCCACTAAGTGGATTCTGAGCCAGTCAGAATGGTGTCCTAAATCTTCTGATAGTTCACTGAGAGTCTGTTTTCCCAACATTAAGCACGTAACATGGAGGTCAAAATTACTCAGACCACTCTTCTTACTACTCCATCTAGTCACAGATACACGTTACTTTAAAAATAGATGCAATCAAAATTTCAAAACTTTAACTATTAATATCTTTTTAAATATTTAAATTAAATACATAAAAATCATATGTGTAGATTTGTCTCGAAAAATACTTTTAAAATATTATAATTTTATTAGGTTTTATAAATATATTACAATAGAAATTCGTGCTCAAAGTTGTGTGTGGATGGTCAGGACCTAGGGTCACCTATCAAACTTGCGGGGTAAATAAAATATGAGGACGATCAAATAGAGACTTTTTTTCGCCGTGGACATAAAAAATGCTACAAGAATAAATTTGGATTAGAATACAATCCGAGATTGTCTTTTTGGGACACATAGGTCACCCTATTTAGTCTATATATGGGGTGGTAGTTAACACTGTTATAGGCGTCTCTTGTCTTTATACATGTATTTACATTAAGTCTTGACCGCCAGTGGTATAGATAGTAGCCGTCTGTAATACACATCCATATCATTTATAGACAGACTTAAAGATAACTCGTACAATAAATTGTCTATATAATCGTCTGTAATTATCTCTTATACAACTAATAGACTGTCTATACAATGATACAAAAGTCTAAAGCCGTCTATAGGACCTTTTATTAAATAATAGGTAATATTTTTCTCTCTCCTCCTTCTCTCTTCCACATCACCTAAAATCCTATGTAGCATTGACTTACAGACAACTGATGTGTACCATTGTACATACTTTAAGTAGCCAGGTGCGCTAATAACCGCTCTCGTATTAATCATGTGGGAAACTATCATATTTCCTAACCAATTTATCTGGTCAGGATTTATAAAACCATATAACTTATCGTCATTGCCCATGAATGATCGTCACTTGGTCTTAACTCATCGTCCTTAGCTTCCAACCAGTTTGTTGCTAAAGGAGATAAGGCTTTTTTTGAATCGTGGTTATAGACACAACCGTTATGTTAAGCCAGTCCTTAATACGTGAGCCTACTCTTTAGAGAGATTCTGATCGTAAAATATTTGACCTGATCAATAATCCTCATCATTGTATTCTGGAGACTGTATCGATGTTCTAAACAAAATGCATCCGTGATCGGAGAGATTACGTAATATCGGAGGGAGTACATAATACTGGTCAAAATTGATTGTGTCCGTAATGGTAACTATATTGATGAACTGAGCCAGAACATGAAGGTTAGAGATGAAGTTCTATAGCAAATGCAACCAGCAGCGGAGTCAAGCCTCAGGCTACTTGAGCCATGACCCGAGGCCAGGGATCAAAAGGCTATGGCCTAGGCCTATTGAACCAGCTGTTATCGGGCTATGGCCCGGTGGACTAGTAGACCTGATCTGAGACCTAACTATGGGCTGGCTCCGCCCCTGAATGCAACTTCACCTTGCAGTACTAGAGGTGATTAATCATCAAGGGTTTGACAGAGCTATTAAGAATGCAGAAGTACCAGAAAAATGTCACATGAAAAACATAAATACTCACAATAGAGTGTGAGTCTTATAGGCAGTCTGGACAACATAATTCACCGTACAAGTCCCTTCAATGAGGCACAACTGCACAAGGCCTCGGTGACTGCTTCAGTTTCGTCAGGGGGAAAATAATCTTTAGAAAGTAATCATTTCATATGTAGATTCCATCTGTTGATTCATCGAATATACAGGATATTCATATGCACACTGCGATCATTTCGTGCGCACTTCGAGCTGCAAGCAAAGATACTGAAATCTGTTGTTGAACCTATAGTTAAGTAACATAAGCTAACTACAAGTATTCAGAGAAGTAATTCCACGTACATGCAACTAAACCAGCATTAATGCAAGACCTAATTTAACCAGGAATCGCAGCTCGATATATAGTTCTGGATCATCCACTAGCTAGTGCCTTTTCCAGCTCTACTGAGGGCAAATCCCAATTGAAAAAACAAATATATATATCAATGATATATTGGTTGTGCCCCATGCAAACAATCATTTCCAGAGCACTTTGACGGCAGGAAGAAATGGAGCAGATACTCCTATCTGAATCTGAGAAAAAGCCTTGATGTGTCCCTTAACTACGTACTAGAGCTGCCCCAAGCTCGGTACTAGGAGATTGCTTACTGTAATGCTATGGGCAAGATGATGTAATAAACAAGTGTGTAGTGTAATCTTAAAAGTAAAACAGTTAGGCAATAATACTATCTGGAGTGCAGGCTGGAGAGTAATGCTGCATCAAGATTCAAGAGCTACATGATCAAGAGGATAAATAAGATGTTTAATTGTTAAGTGAGAGCACGGTATGAAGTGGTTGTCATATAAGTAGACTGACTGCATGATACTATAGGCTTGCGAATTTTACAAGTGCCACAAAACCATATCAACAGAAACAGGAGTAGGATGGAGGTGAGCCAACTAATATATGTGTTCTGTTCCTCGATTGCTATTACCACATATTTTTCTTTTGGATGTCTAGATTGCAACGTTCACGAGTTCTCTAGGTAAACAGAGTAGATGCCCACCATTTTGCCTAGATATTGAAGCTTTTTCTGGAATAGTTTGTGTGGGACTTTAGCTTTCATATGGCACCAATTAACCATCTGAAGCTGAATCTTTCGCTAGAAAGTACCATGGACGGCACAAGGGGAAATAAGGACTACTGAAATGAGCAATATGAAAGTAAACCAAGTCACAGTGCACTAGATCTTGTAGCGTTTAGCAACAAGGCCCTATCCCCCATTAGTATTCCACACAAGGCTAAACGCCTTGTATAATTGGATTCTACCTTCCTCGCCAACTCATCTTCCCTGTGGCCATGTGGGTTTTGGCCGGCACACACACACGCGCGAGAATTTTTTTCTTTAATATTTCTTTTTATTTTTATTTTCAAAAAGTAGACGTTAGGGTTTAAAAATTGCACGTTTAGTCGCCTGTCGCCCCAGCACTGGGCGACAAGTGCCTACCTCAACGGCCACATAACGGTCACTTAACGACCCAGCCACCTGTCGCCCAGTGCTGGGGCGACAGGGGCCTTTTTAAGCCCGAGCGCGGTCGGCTGAGGAAGGGAGGCAGCCGAGAGAAAAGAAAAGGAAGAAGAAGAAGAAGAAGAAGAAGAAGAAGAGGGAAATCAATTCGTCGTTTCTGCGAAGGTAAATTTATGAATTTTTTTATGATTGTTTAGTTATGTAGAAATTAAATGTAGCATTTATTATTTAGAATTTTTAGGATTTTGTAGTGTTTAGAAAAAAATTTAGGACTGTGTGGTATTTAGAATTTTAATGTAGCATTTAATATTTAGAAATTTATTGTAATGTTTAGAAATTTTAGGATTGTGTAGCGTTTAGAATTTTTCGGAGAGTGTTGTTTTGAAATTTAATGTCGCAGTTCATATTTAGAACTTTAATGTAGTATTTAGTTTTTAGAAATTTCAGGATTGGAGTATTTAGTACGTTACAAATTGAATGCAGTATTCAGTATATAGAAATTGAATACAGTGGAAATAGTAGGCAATATTTACAAATTTAATTTGGTAGGGTTAATGTAATGTGGCACAAATATAATATTAGGCCGTATGGTAGGCAAGTTGAATTACTTATTTATAGTCGAATGACTTATTTATAGTCGAATTTTGTAGAATGTACGTTTTGTATATTGTAATTTAGAGTAATATTTTTCCGTCGAACATTGCAGCATGTCGGAGAAATTGTATTTCCAAATATTTTATGAAGATGGGGAGATAGCACAGGGGGTGGATGGGGTGGATTATCATCATTTTCAAGAGTCGTCGGGGCATATGTAGACCGAGCGATAGGACATACCGGGGTTTATTGGAGTGGATGCCTCGGATGTTCAGTTTGGATGCTCGGACTGTTTGGTTGCGGGTCAGAGCAGTAGTAAGCCGTGCGCAAGACTGTTTTTACGGAGAGTTGATTCCTATTAACTCGACATCAACATGAAGAAGTTATGTTGGTTTTACCGTAGAGCGGGGTTGGCCGCTTATGTTGTTGGTACAGTGCTACCCGGTAGCTCCATCGGTGTCGCAAGTTCGTGATGTCGGGGTAGACATTACGGGGGAGGGGACGTTAAATATAGAAGAATGCGAAGAGAAAGGTGGCGAGGAGCCCGGGGACGAGGAGCACGAGACCGGCGGTGGCGAAGGGATCGGGGGGCAGAGGAGAGTGGTGGAGGCGCGAGGGGTGGCCGACGAGGGGGAGGAGGTGGAGGATATAGTTCACCTGATGGAAGAGGAGGACCGTGCGGATAAGGAAGTCCCTGATGGTGAACACTCCGACGAGGAGGACAATGCTCCTCAGGTGTCTATCCCTGGTGCGTGGACCAATTACAATTTCGAAGACCTAACAATGAATGAAGGGAACATTGATGCATGGGAGTATCGTGAGAACGAGGTGACGCAGGTGAGAGCATCTAGGCTCCCCATTTGCATAAATTATGCTTACAATATAGGTTTTGGTGTTGATGACTAAAAAGGATACTCTATGAAAACCGAAAATAGTCAGATTTGTTGATCAAGGCTAAGGTATTTTTTTTCTAGTTTTGGTTTGGGAGTTGTTTCAAGCCATATAGTTAAAATCACCGTACTACTAAGAGGGATTATACATAAGAAATTATCTTGGTTCATATGCAAAATCAGTAAGATTACTTGGAGCATATGACTCTTCATTCTTCTCTTGTAAAATCCATGCCTTCCCTCATTTAGCCAAAAAGGAGTCACTTGTGGACTAACTTCTTTGATATCTGGCGCTAAAAATCAAGGTTCAATTTCTAACCGAACGCACACCATGTACGCCGGACCGACTTTTTCAGTCCGGCGCTAAGAGTCTTCTTTGATAATATTCCAACCGAGAGTACACCATGTACGCCGGACCAATATTTTCGGTCCGACGCTGAGAATTAACTTTATCAAGCGTACTCCATGTACGCCGGACCGACTTTTTCAGTCCGGCGTTAAGAGTTCTTCTTCGATTCTTTTCAACCAAGTAAAACTATTATTCGTCGGACCAATCTGATTTCCTTCTGAAAATAGTCCGACATAATGCTATATATTCTCTCTAAATAAAATTCTAGTCTGTGTTAAAAAAAAGTTTAACCAGAAATATGAAGTCTGATACAGACTAAAATTCCATGTTCGCCGAACAAACTTTTTCGGTCCGGCGCAAACTTGCTTCACTCTGATAAAACCAGTCGTTTTCTCTTGTACGCCGGACCAACTTTTTCGGTCCGACGTAAATGGTATTCGCTGGTACTAAATGAGATCAAACCGTGTGTACGCCGGACCAACTTTTTCGGTCCGACGCCAACATAGCTTGCCTGGCTAAATCAAAACATATGCACGACGGACCAATTTTATTGGTGCGACGCAAATCTTCTTCTTGCCAGTATAAACCTCTGCTATCATCACTCTTACGACGGACCGATTTTTTCGGTCCGACGTGAACAGGTCTTTCTGAGTTCAACAAATTGCCTCTCAAACTATGTATCCCAGACCAAAATTTTCGGTCTGGCATGTGTGTAGTTTGACTTATAGTTCATACACAATCGAAATTCTTACTCAAAGGTAGCAGTTGACCTACCCCATCTACCCTACCAACCCTCAACGGGCAAATGGCAGGTGTAACGGTTATTTCTGTTCAGGGTCTATATATAGAATGCCTGTGTTCACAAATAAAAGCAGCTTTGCACATTCACATATTTTGATATCCTGAACATCTTTGAAATCATTCAGATCATATACAACTCTTTGATATTTAGAATTCCTGAGCCTCACTACATCAAAGAGTTTTGAGCTTCAAATTCAGAAAATCACAAACAATCATTCTGAAATTTTTATAGTACTTGCTCCAAGCTAAATCTAGTTGAGTCTAGCTACTGAACCAAGAGACAGGGCTTGTGGATAGTCTATTACTCTTGGAACTAGCTGTTCCTAGACGGTTGGAGGAGTTATTGATGCGATCTGTCCAACAGCGATTGTGGAAGGCCACCATTGCTGTGAGAGGTTGAGACTCGCCTCACTGGAGTGGTGAAAGAGTCAAGATAGTGGAAAACCAAAAGTCATTGAGATTGGCTGTTTGGTGGAGCAATACTTCTAAGGAAGTGCTCTAACGGGGATGTAGGAGTGATATCTGAATCTCGGTGAAAAATTCCTGAGTTCCCCTGTTTCTGTCTTTTTAGCTTACTATTCTCTTATTATTTCTCATTCGAAATTCTTTTTCATACAGAGTTTGTTTTAACTAGTGTTGTGCTGAACTTTTATACAAAGTGCTTTCGCTTCTACCTTTTATTGAGAAAAGTTTTTTAAATAACTCTTAAAAAGTGATAAAGTTTCCTATTCATCCCCCCTCTAGGCCAACTTGAACCTTTCGACAGGGGGCCATATATAAAGATAAGGAGACTGTGATGGATGCGGTGAAGTACTTGAACCTTTCAACAGGGGGCCATATATATAGATTTTGTTTCTTCTTTAGGCAACTGTTGGGATATTGCCCACGTTTACTACATCAAAGGCAAGTAATTTTGGCTTTCCGGTTTTGAGTAACAGACAGATGTTCATTGATGTTGTTGGAGGGACGACAAATGACGATTGAAATTCAACATGGAGTTGAGTAGAATTCTTTTTAGAACAAGTACCATTATTCAAGCATCATTTCTTTAATTGATTTTTCGAGTAAACTGCTTCGGATTTTATTTCTTTTACTCTTGGAGTCATAATGTTGACCGAGTCTTCTACGAGATATGGTTATGTTTCAAAGCTTGATGAATTTTCAAAAGAACAAGATATTCGTTTTTGAAACGAACATGCGGCATGTCAGAGTTTGAAAGGAATCATCACTCGAAGATGACAAGCTGTCTTTTAAAGGAAGAACAGGCTAGGACAACAACTAGTTTCAAGTTCATCTGACAGCTAGTTTTCCATCTTACATGCAGATTTGTGGAGAACGTTTTCTGCAAGATGCAGGACAGGGAAAGCTCTAAAACATTTGAGATCATCGTAAAAGCAATGGCTGGCTTTGCACGATCCTTGACAACACAGAGAAGTTTGTGGCGTTTGTAGAAAAGAAGCGGGGTAAACCAAGAGAATCATGGTTAGGTATTAAAAAAAGGAATGAAAATGTTTCCATAAAATGTGAACGGATGTGAGTAAAGGCAACCAAGTTGCAACGGGTCTGTGCAACAAGTGTTGTTTCCACTTTTTGATTGACCAAAGAAACAGGGAAAGCTTAATGGTGCACGTATGCGCGGTGATGGTAATTGGCAGGGTTGAATTAGGCGCACATGAGCAGAGATGTGGTAACGGAGAGTGATACAGTCTCCTGATTGAGACGTAAAGTGACCTATATAGGCACTTAAGGCAGCACAAACAGGCTTTGAACGGTGACGGTTTTGGTAGTCGGTCAAGCGATGACATTGGGAATTTAATGGCGTAGGACTTAACTGAGATAGAGATAAGAGTATAGCGGCTGTCTCATCATCATTATTGGCATTGGTGAGTCGGGCATCGTGTTGGCCTGCTACGATGGGGTGAGGGAGACGGTGCGCCCTACCGTGGTGATCATCAGGCAGCGGGAGCAAGCCATCGAAGTCGGCGCCAAATGTGAACGCAAAGAAAAATTGCTCTCCACTCTGTACCGGGCTTGTTCGAAAGAAAGATAAAGGAGATGAGAAGAAAAAGACTAGGTGAACAGATAAAGGAGATGCAGTGTCGAATTGATCCCTTTTGTCATGTGTGCAGTGAAGCTACGTGTTCGGTGCAATAAATTGCACTAGATGTTTGGTTTTAACAAAAAGCTGGCTGCTTGCTGTCGTGGAGAAGAAAAGTATGTGTCTAGTGATTTTGTTTGATTATGGCGAGCACTTGTGCTAAGGTTGGAGATTCTGGCATTCGTTTTTCTTGGTTGGGTTTCACGAAGTAGATGAGGATTGTTAGCAATTTATACCAAGAATCTTTAGCAAAATTTAAGCTAACTTAAGGAGAGGTACTCAGTTTGTTAAAATGTTTGAGATGACTGAAAGGATACGTCTCAACTAGAGTTATTTGGGAAGAGCCGAAGGTCGATTATAATGGTTGAAAATTTTATAATTCATTACATTTAGTGGATGTATTAATGGATTGTGTCGTAGGCATCCTGCAATGATATTTATTAGGACAAGGTTATTTAAATGGAATTTTGTTGGGTCACAAGGCAACTTTTCGTTCCTTAAAATATCATTTTGAGAATAGCCTATATACGGGTTAGGTAATTACTGGCTAGTTTATAAGACAATGTCTCATTCATTAAAACATCGTTTCAAGGTTGGTTATTAGGTAGTTATTAGTTCATAAGGCAACTTTTTGTTCCTTAAAACTTTCTTAATTAGATTTTATTATTAAATGAGGGTTGGCACATCGTAAATTTCAACCTAATGGTTTAACATTTACGAGAGTAACCCGGAAGACAATACAAAAGATTTACAACAAAATTTTAACAACACAGTAAAATTATATATGCACTCAACTTAGTATATGGGAGGGGTACCTAAGGTTTTTCTTTTACTGGTTTAAGCATACATATTTATGTTCAAGAGGTTTACTTAGAATAATATGTACTTTAGATAATACTGTCCTTCAAAGTAGACTATTTGGTGGCGAGTTTCTTTTAACGTTTGTACTACTTGCTAATGTCAATATTCTAGGACTTCTATGAAGTCAGAGAGGTTGTGGTTCTTTATTACCCCCATCTTCTTAAAGTTTGTTGACGTAGTCATCACAATGTTGTTGACTTACTACCAAAATTACTTTCAAAAAGATTTGTCGGTAGTTTTTATTAAGCATAAGGAGAGAATTCCTTCTAGAAAGGAACAAGTTTTAGAGCGGAAAAGAAAGCTCTACAGGAAGGAGGAAACGAGTATTTAGATAAGGAGATAAAATCCTATAGATGGAAAAAGAGTATACATACAACTAATGCTACTCCTTTATATTTCTTTTAGGAAACAGAGGTTCCGGTTTGTTTCCAGTTTCCATTTTAACGACCATGCTAAAGCTTCTTTTCAAAAGCGTAGGACTTTTCTAGTTCAGATTCATGACATATAATCTAGACAAGGTAATGGGGTGAATTTTGAGGTATGATCAAGAATTGTTATTGAGAAAAACTAGGTTTCAGCTAGTCTAAAGTGACTTAAGTAAACTAGTGGTTACTAACATGATAAGATATTGGTGTTAGTTTATATATGGACGGTGTGGTCTCTAGTAGAGTTAGAAGCAGCAATGGTGAATATACTACTAACCTTGATGAGGCTTGATTTTGAGAAAAGTTAATGACCAAAAGATTATACAGATGAGAAGTTCTACTAAGAGAAGGGATAAGCAATTTTATAATTTCCTATTTATCTTATGAGTTGAGTTTTCATATTCATACCTAAGGACAACTTATTGTGAAACTTTAACCTAGAGGTTGAGTTCACATATAAATCACCCGGACAAACAAAATAAAAACCAATTCACAATAGCAAGAGGAAGAAACCACCTAAAAATGTTTTATATAACTCGAGTGGAATAACATGCCACGTATAAGGGTTCCTTTCCTAACGAAGGACCTAATATACTCTAATCTTCTGCATTTCACTGTTGGGCGATGTTGTCCCTTCACGAAGGAGGATCTTGGTACTCTACTTCTACTTCGACGAAGGTAGTGAAGCGTTGTCTACTTCTTGAGATTGTTGGCATAGACATTGTGGTCTTCATCGGCTAGCATGAAGGATGGTAGCGACATGTCTTGGACATCTTCAAAAGCAACTAGCGAAGATGGGCTATATGCGAGAATTACTTTTAAGGAAAGAGGAATTTATTTATAAACCAAAATGAAAGTGTAGATAAGAGTAGGATCTTAAGGAGAAGATAAGAATTGCAAAGTCTACCTTCTGCAAATATAGTAACTTCTCAAAATAAGATTTTGAATTTGCTTATTCCAACACTAATGACCATTCTATCTAGGTTTACCCTACGATCGGCATAGCTCGATACCTTCTTTGTGAGACCCGTTACGGTGAGCGAAACCTCCATGTGATTCTTGTGCTATTCCTGGATCAGTAGCTAGCACTCACATGTTTACAACAATTGGAATCACAACCACACCACAATTAATTACAGTGGAAACTAATACATAAAGGAAAAGCTACAACTCGGAGAATAAAGCGACAAAGAAGCAATATCTTGTAGTTTGCCCATCAGACCAGCGAGCAAGCGACAAGGCATAAACTCGGATAGAACACGGCGAAGAAGATCCGCAACCTCGACGAGCGAGACTCAAAGCCTCGCTAACTCATCCACCTAAAATAATAATTAAGCAAGGGTGAGTACTTTACGTACTCAAGCAAGACTTGAGCAAAACCTACAATATATGCGAGGCCATTTCAAAGGAAAGGCTAATCTGATTAATTTGCATAAAGCGAAATTGAATTGTAAAACAAGTTATCATTTGCAAAGCGGAATTTATAAAAGCAAGTTGATTGATAAGAAATATATACAACGATAAGTAATACTCACGATCCTCCATGGCGTGAGTTGAAATAATCAAACCATAAGGTCCATCAATGTCACCCTTCGACATAAAGCAACGATTGCTAAAACAAGTTCGACCAAACCCATTTTAGAAAATTACGAAGACTCTAGCATGGAATAACGTCACCAAGTGTCCTTGGCCGTGGACGCCGCTAATCGATTAGATCTTACACTCTGCAGAGTGTACACTTTACCCACAAGGAATGATCAACCTTTTCGCGGATCGGTTAACACACTTCCTTTGGTGTGTCGGCAAGGAGATCATCTGAGCCGTTCCATTATCTAGGCGTGGCTTTACACGGCCGGGGCGTTAACCCTCGCCACGAAGCGAGACACTCACCCAAGCCGTGGATCCACATTTATCACACACACACCACGTCTCTGTCCAGGGCAAGGAGTACACCGTTGCATTGGTATGTAGAAACCCCTACAGACAGACCTGACCGGAATGCCTGTGCAATCTCCCGCCTTCCTTAGATGCAAAGCCACATCTAAATAACTTAATAGGCTAAGACTGTCCCATACCAGCCCTCGTGGTTGTACGAAAAACATGGATTCACCGTCCCATCGCTCGGTCCTTAATCCGACACGGGCGATACTCCACCCTACACTACGTGCAAACCCGTCTGCACATCCGGCTATTGCCAATAATCGCCCGCATCAAACCATAGTTTTATTTTGGGGTTTTTAGCAAACTACCAGCAACCATTTTCCCAAAAAGAACCATTTAGGTTCCAAATAAAATATTTCGGGAAACAATTTTAATCATGATCATCTACCCCACAAAAAGCTAAAGCATGGCTAAGCAGGTTTAACATGATCGCATATACCCAAATTTGGCATTAAGCATTGTCTAGCCCTATTCTATGGTTATCAAGGTTCACATGTACATAATTATCAAGGAGTTTCATGAGACAACAGGTATATCTACCAGTACCACAAAATAGCGAATTTACAGAAAGTAAACGCATGCATGAAACATTTTAGTAAACACAGTGCAAATCAAATATTGGGATCAAGATGGTCAAAGGGGTGCTTGTCTTGCTTAATCATTGCTTACGGTGAAGACGAGGTCGCAACTGACGGAGGAAGAGACGTCGAATTCTACACGTCGACCAACCGGAAATATAGCAAATATCCAACTTTAATAAGGGCAAAAAGAAGACAGACAGAAAATCAAATAAAGATTCATCGCAGAAAACAGGAACACTTTAGAGTTTGGATTATTTAAGAAATTACTTTATTATTAAGCTTAATGACTTAATGACAAACAAAACAGGGTTTCTTTTAAAGATTATCTATCCTTGATTTACGAATTCAAGAGGCTAAAATTCTGAATTCTAGTATTTATAGCTTCGAATTATAGATGCTAAAATTATTTGGATTAAAAGAATTAAAATACTAACTAAAGTTAGGGTTATGCAAATAGCACTTAATCTTAAGAGATTTTGCACAAGAAGGGTTTTCGAATAAGTCGGATCCATTAAGCTAGGTTACTAGATTTGTTTATGGTTTTTAAGAAGGTTCTGGTGATACAAATATGTTAGTTATAAACTTTGTTTTTACAAGGTTCACTTATACCGATTACGGTAAGGTTCACTAAACATAAAACTAAGGGTTATTCGGCTATTAAAGTTTATATGCAAAACATGACGAAATAAGATTATTTCTTTGGAATTAGATAGTATATACTTTGAAGAACGTATCTAGGCTGATTTCATACACTTTAGCTTTTAGACGAGACATTATTTTCTTAGTTGAAAATGCTTATATGACATTAAAGGTTATGACAATCATACTTTTTAAGGGTATTCAACTAGCAAGATTTAATTGAAACGAAAGTTGTAAATGAAATATTTTTCCAGAATATGGTAGACCATATCCTAAATATCATTACCACACTGATATTATACATTTTACTATAAAGACGAGTTATTTTATTTGTTGTTGAAATAGTATACATGACCACAAGGTTAACGTTGCAGTGAGTCGGATTTCATTTTCAGTTTGCGGCTACAGCTTATAAGATTATTGATCCATTTTTCAGGCATTAACAGGGCATGACACTAGAAGTGATTTAAAGTTGGTTTCGCGACAATTGGCTTTCATCCGAAATGTTTTTCCCATAAGCGATCATTAGGGTCTAACATTATTTTATTTCATCCTAGCACAAACATAAGGTATTATTGAATAAACAGCAAGAGTACTATTTTTCGAGGTTATAAGATTTGGTTTCATCAGATTTAGAGTTTATTTGTGAAAGTTATGACTATTCAATTTATGCAAGTATTAACACTTTGACTATTAAACATTTACTGTTTTATATAGTAAACTTTAAATATTATTTTATATCTGGAAACCTTGTAATGACAGGAGTACCACAAAACTGATTTGGTGATTATTTGAATTCATTTGATCTCTCTATTGACTATTTGATTCTATATGCATGTACATATACATTTTATATTTAGATTATTTCATATTGTTAAAGATAGTTCAAATCAAATTCATATATTAATTATTTTGGTAAATTCAGGTATCCTACTGTCATAATAGTATTCAGAAACTAAATTTTACTTATTCCATGTTTCATTTATTCAAATAATGTATATTTGAATTTCTAATGCGTTGATTACAATCTTTAATAGAAAGTAATTCAAACATAAGTGAAAATTAAATATTTTTATATATTTGAACTTCTGGAAACATGAGTATTTCACTAAAATTGGTTCCATTCATTTTTAAGTTTGTTTACAACATTTTAATATGTAGCACTTCTTTTAGTCTTTTCTTTAAATTTGAATTTCAAATTTACCCAGTGAACATTTTCAAAATGTTATTGCATATTCTGAAACTACTTGATTTTACATGAATATATAATTTTGTTTCATTTCATTTGGACCAAGGATTCAAAAGTTATTGTCGTTTGAATTGGCTCGGTTTTGGAAAAAGAACTGAAATTCGGAAATACGCTTTCAAAGTTGGAAAGCGTCTTTTACCGGTTGAACTGAGTTCAGGTGCGTCAGCGCGAAGAGGGCCCATGGTTGATGTGAGAAACAGGCGTCATGGATTCGGCTCGCCGGCGACGAAATCTCACGGAGAAGGGAATCGGTAGCGATATAAGCACCAAGACTTCTTTGTGCATCTTCGGAGGTCTTGGATCGTAGGAGATGCCCGGGAAGATAGTCGCCACCGTGAGCTAGCGGCGATCTGGGAAGCTCGGCCGGAGTGGAAGAAGAAGGCCATGTCGGCCGAATGGGTAAGCATTTTAGCTTCTAAGGATCACAAGAGTCCATTTTGTATCTTACTTGAGCGGAGGATGGCGGGAGCTCCGCCACCGTCGACCGGAGTTGGAGAAGAAGGCGCGCGTCGCGGCTTGATTTCGCATGAAGAAGCTTAAGTATTTTTGAGGGTTTTGATCACTAGAAGGTATAGAAGCTATACCGGAAGCAATTTGGGATTGGTTTGCTTATTTGGTCGTGCTTTTGGCTTGAAGCTTCAAAGTTCTCGGTCATGGCGGATGCAAGGCAAAATTGAAGCACTCGGCTAGAGGAAGTGAGGAAGTAGAGGAAATGACGGGGACTCTTCTTGAACCGTAGTGGCTTTATAGGTGGCAAGGGTGGTTATCGGCGAGGGTTTGAGCAGCGGCAATGTTGCGGCTCGGTTACGTAGCCATAATGGAATGGCGCAACCATCTCATCGGCAAGGAGGCGGCGTGGGGCGGTCAAAGCATGGCGCGGGAATGCCGAGATAGGCGTGGCGTCGATTGATGAGTGGTGGTACGCACGGGTTTGTCGGGCGCATGGCGGCGAAGGCGCGGGAGAGCGCAAGCTCTGACTCGGCGAAGCGAAGAAGAAGAGAGGGAAGAAGGAAAAGAGTGGCTGACGACCGGGTCCGGGGTCCACCTGCAGCGACTGGGCTACTTCTACGGTCACTGTGGCTGGGGCCACATGGCAGTGAAAGAACTCGGCTGAGGAGATAAACTTCACGCAGACAGCTCCATGTGATCATTCAAATCGCTATCAAATCACTGTGTAATTTTGTGAAACTTTTTGACCGACCTCTACTGGTAGTTTCTAATGCCCAGTAAAACTTGTGGACTAAAATATCTTACAATGAATTAATTAAAATTCTGACACTGTGGACTTGTACAGGGTTTGTATTTCGGTATCTTATTTATTTAGGGGTTTAAATCATATTAATTATTTTCCAAACTTTTTATAGGGATTCATGTCCTAATTATATCTCCATAAAAATTTAAAGTCAAAAACTCAAGTTAATATTTTATGAAAATTCTGACATTAGGATTTCTAGTTTTTGATGGTCTCTGTTTTTGAATTATTAGAGGGCTTTTCCCACATGATCAAATCCTGATATTTTTACCAGGTGTAGTTTTTACACTGAGGGTGTTTTGGTAATTTTTCCAGATCCAGATAAACTTCGAATATTTTTCATTAATTCTGGCTTGCACTGTTTTTAGTCAAAAAGAGGTGTCATTCATTTATTTACCCACTTTTCTGTGCATAAAATTTTACATGTTGATTTTAATGACTTACCAACATGGTTATGGTTCTATGGTAATTTTTCCAAAATTTATCTTTTACCTTTTTATCTTTTTACCATTATCCATTCCTTAATTTCTATTTGTTTGATTTTCCATACAATACAAAAATCCAAAGAAATTCAAATAAGAACCAATAAAGCCAATAAAACTTATAAATAAATATTTTCAAATTTAAAATATTTATTTTTATATTATTTTATTTTTGGGGATGTTACAATGGATATTACTTATCTCGTATCTTAATTTATATTTCTTTTTTCTGATTCAAAGTCGGATACGGGTAAGACGGATATGAATACAATTTCGGAGTATTTCAGATGTGGATATGGGATAGATATATGATATTTTCAGGTTGAAAACGGATAAAATATGCACGTCGAAAACAGATAAAATATGCAGATAATAAGCGCATATAGAAAAAATATATGTTAAACACATACCATCATCGCTTCAACACGAGTACATACCATCATACTCTATTTTTGGACCCGCAACTCATAAAGAAAAGCCTATAAAGAAGAACGAAGCTCACGTTCAGCCTATTGATCACGTCTCCAACCAATTTGTTCACGCGCCTTATGTATTGCTTCACACTGGCCATCCTGCAACCTCTGAAATAGTCACCTCGACTAGTAATACTGGTCGGAGCAAGATGTTATTTCTGTATATACATTCATGCGGATAGTTATCTGACAGATACGAATAACTACTTGGAAGTTATCCCAAAAAAGACATCCTTTGACAAGAAGACACTGTTTGGCGAGAAGATACATTTCAGCTATACGACACTTTTTTGGAGCACAACTACCACCTCTTTATCGTGTATAAATAGAGAGCCTATTTGTACCGTCAAGGCAAGGAATGTTAGGTTTTCATTCACAATACTCTGAAATCATATATTTGTACTCTGTTAAGTCGCTTGGCTAATAAGAAGTAATTTCTGATTTTTTCCCTTCACAATCTTGGTTCATGGAGGCTTATGACCAGTTTTTAATTCATAAGCTCGATCTAAAAATCCTAAGTCTTGAACATCGACACCGGGTCCTCTCTTTCTCAATACCTCGCCTCTCTCAGCTTCGTGAGAACCAGGCGACGGGGACGATGATGGCAATGATGACCCCTTCTCCTTCCCAGATCACCTGCGGCCTCCACCCAATGTAGAACGTTCACAATCTTGATTCATAGAGGCTTACATGCAGTTTTTAATTCATAAAATCAAGTCTAGAGACCCTAGATCTTAAACATTGACACCGGGTCCTCTCTTCCTCAATGTCTCGTCTCTCTCCGCTTAGTGAAAACCATACGACGGGGACGGCGCCGGCAATGATGATCCCTTCTCCTTCTCAGACCACCAGCGGCTCCACCCGAAATAGCACGTGGCGTGGACGCCATCGTCGCGGCGGCTGATGGCTCCCATGCGGGCGCTGCACGAGCTAGGGGCCTCCTGGAGTGGTGTGGCGCCGCGGCCTCTGAGCCGCTCGTGGTGGCCGCACACGCTGCGTTCCGGTGGGCCGCGGCGCCGCCAGGGTATGTGCCCGGGCGGTGCGCGTGCCACTCCATGCTCTCCATCCTCGCCAAGCACCGTGCTCCTCCTCTTCCGGCTCCACTGCGCCGCGCGCGACGTCACGCGCACCGTCGTCGCGTTCCGCGCCCTCCCGAGCTATGGTTTCCGATTTGCCATCACCAAGTTCCACGGCCTCCTGTGCGCGCTTTGCCGATACAAGAACGTGCAGGACGCAGAGCACCTGCTGTTGCCCCCATTTACCTTGATCCTTGAATGCTTCGGTTTACATCTAAAAATATTCTTGTTGACCTCACGATACAATACATGTGTCGAAATAATGCCAATATTGCTTTTGAACAACCTTGTGGGCTCCCTAAATAAGATCCCTCTCTATTGCCGGAATCACTCTTCAAAGTCCATACAAGCGTTGAGAATTCTTTGAGCATTTTCTTTAGTAGGTTTTTGTTTCCCATGAGTGCAAATGTATTACCTTATTTGTTTCGTATTTCACTGACAAAAAAAAATCGTACCCTTCACCCTGCAGGTCTTTTAGTAGGAGTATTTTTTGCTAGGTCCAAATTGCATGATAACTCTCAATCCTTGATGTTGGCCAAGCTTCATAGGTGTTTGACGGCAGAATTTCATCGAAACTGGATGCTCCCTCAAATTACACTTGTGTGGGAAATTTGTGCAGATGCAAGGATTCTTTTCCAGTTGGCAAGACAAGAGACAACGTGTTAGTTAGCCTGAAGCTCCGTTTGTTTTCCTTGACGCCGACTTACACCCTCTGTTGTTGCTCTTGTGGTGGTATATGTCTTCATTTTTGCCTATAACATACAAAGTCGGATACTACTGGATAAAATGTCATTTTTCTATCATTCGAACACTTCTATGTTGTTTTTATTGCAATTTGAAGAATAGTGGGATGATACTGCCGAAATTTTGTTGACAACCAAATTTTTTGCAGAAGAAAGATAATTTGGTATTGTTCGGTGACAAACAGGTTTTTAAACACGTCTACAGGAATGTCGGGTCATCTGTCATCAGACCCGAACCAAGTCCGACCCAACCCGACCCCTGAGAGTCTGAGACTGAGACACCCCCGCCCCGAGCGCCAGGCCTCCCCCGCGCCACCGCGCCGCGTCCGGCCGCCAGGAGTGAGCCGGGCACCTCCTGGTGAGTACTGAGTACCCTCCTCGCAGATCCGTTCGTTTTTTCGCGGCTTGTTTCTTTGGGTGTTCTTGGAATTTCGAGGGTTTCTGTCCCATGGGGTTTCAAATTGGAAAAATTGGTTGTATGATACCGAAAGATCACCGATTTGGGTATGTACCATCGAATTCCTTTGGTAAACTTTCGTACCCAGAAAGATCCTCCCGGTGGTAAATTTTCCTTTCAAATTTGCGAGCCTCCGGTGGGAGCGCTTCTTGGTTCTTGGTATTGCTGGGCTTTTCTTGCGGCTGAGCGGTCGGATTTGCTGGCGTTTCTTGATAATTAGGGTTTCTTTGCTGGGTTTTCTTGGTGATTAGGGTTTTGTCGAGCGAGCTTGGTTGGTGATTTGCGTGCGTCTTTTGGCTTGCAATGCTTGTGGAATTGCAGGGAGGGTGAGGCGCCTCGTTTCTTGGATGCGCTGTGAAGGAATTGGGAGTGAGAAGCCTTGATGTTTACTCCGCAGGGTAAGGGGTGGACCGGATGGTCCACGCCGGCTCTGGCGAACCAGCGGAGCGGTGGTGGCCCTCCGGCCGCCTCAGCGCCCCTCGGCAAGGGGAAAGGAACTTCGCAGAGGGTTGTCGAACTCGAGCAGGAGGTTTGGCGCAATCTTTGTTTTTTTTGTTCAGTTAATGCAATTTGTGAATCTAATCTGTGAACGGAAAAATTGATGATTTGCCCCGTTTTTCCTTTGCCATTGATCATTTGCCCGTGCGGGGCATATGTCAGTGAGACATTCGGGGCAAATTATCAATTGTACCCAGAAAAACGGGGCAAATTATCAATTCAGTTGTGTTTATTTCCCTGGTTTGGAACTAGGACTCTGAAGTAGGATCAACTATTGCAATATGTACTATGCATGTTGTGAGTATCTGAAAAGCGAAAAATTTAACATTTAAACCAGTAGGCCTCCAAGTCTCCATTTTAAGCCAGAAAGCATTTGAAAAATTGGATTTTGGTGACAATTTTTATTAGCATGAGGAATTTTGGTAATCAGAACTATTGCAGCATTGCTATTGATTGAACAAACATGGTTCTTGAAGAAATCCAATTTCATGTTGCCCAAGGAGGAAATCATGTTTTCTCACCTTCTTGTCCAGGCAGTGTGAAACAAAGCACTATAGAAAGGGCTAGATTGTCTATTCTTATACCCTTCAATACTTTTTAGTCATATTAGTGGTCGATGATTTGAAAATCTTGACCATTGGGTTCTTTATATTGTAGACAGAACTGTAATAGGTGTTGCCGATGCCATTTTAACATAATAGATGTGCAAATATTTATGCAAAGGTGAAAGGTCTTATATGTAACTTCTATTTGCCATTTCCTGCACTTTGGGTAAATTTTGCTTCCAATTTCTTCTTTTCCCCTCATTACAGTGTATACTCTATTTGCATTTCAACCATCCCTTTTTATTGTTTGATCATACCCATAATAATTATGGCTATTTACTTCTGTATTTTCATGTGTATTTCTGTAGTTACATGGATATCAGTACAATATGGGGCTGCTCTTGATTGAAAAAAAAGAGTGGGCAACCAAACTTGATGAAGTCAGCCAAGCGCTGGCACAGAAAGAGGAGGTTTTAAAGCGGGAACAAGCTGCACATTTGAATGCTATATCAGAATATGAAAGACGGGAAGAAAGCGTGGGAAAAGCACTGGGTGTTGAGAAACAATGCGTAGCTGATGTATGTTGGTGTCTATCTCATAATTTCTTATTCTTGTCGTGTATCAGCATTATTCTGATCAAGTAATACCATTTGTAGTGGAGGATTGAGGACCAAATAGATCATTTTTTGTCATATTGTTAATGATATGTTATTCTTGAAAGTTGCTCAAATCTTCTAATCTTGTTTTTGTTACATGGTATCTTAATTTTGTGTACGGCCTCTAATTGTCGAAATGAGCTGGTAGAATGATTGCTGGGGAATAGTTTTCCCAACTAGCAGTTTTTGCAGATTGCATCCATCGGAGTCATCAGCATTACGTTTAGTCGTTTACATTCAGTAAAAGATTTTTGTACCTGGCATTATGCTGCACTTGCCTTTTGATTATACACTTAAAAATTTCCTTCTAGTTTTCTGTTTTCCTTATAGCTTGTTCTTCTTTGAATTTGCAGCTCGAAAAGGCACTACGTGAAATTCGTGCAGAGATAGCAGAGGTTAAATTTATGTCTGAGAAAAAGATAACTGATGCGCAATCTCTTGAGGCTAGTTTGGAGGAAAAATCCTTGGAGATCGAGGGAAAGCTTCATGCTGCCGATGCAAAGCTTGCAGAAGCAAATCGTAAGAAGTCACAAGCAGACAGGGATTTAGAGGAGGTAGAAGCTCGTCAACGTAGGCTGCAGAAGGAGAAGCTATATTTTGAAACCGAGTATGACAATTATGCCCATGTCTTCTTTCTCTACTTCACATTGTGCTATCCAAGTGACTATATTGTGATTCATTGTTTTGGCATGTCTAGGCGGAAGGCACGAGAGAAGCAACTCAAGGAGCTGGAGGAATCTCTGCAGGATTGGGAGAAAAAGCTTAAGGAAAGTCAGAACAGAGTTGTTGATTTGCAGAGATCTGTAAATGATCGAGAGGAGAGGGCAAACGAGAATGACAAACTTTTCAAGATAAAACAGGAAGAGCTGGAGGAGGCAAGAAAGACAGTGGAGTCCACTAAAATTACTTTGAAAATCAAAGAGGATGATATTAACAAAAGACTAAATGAATTACATTCACAAGAAAAGGTAACCCAGTGATTAGTGATTGCCTTTTCTTTTCTCCCCATTTCAGATTTATTATAAGTTGATGGTTAAATAAAAATACCTGTGTTGTTTAATTCCTATTCAATTGCAGGATTTTGATTCAAAGCACAGGACATTGGAAGAAAGGGAGAAACTATTAGCGAAGAGGGAAGAAAAAGCTAGTGCAAGAGAAAAGGTAAGTGTAATAGACTAATAGGCTATGTTTTCTTCATTTTGTCTATTATCAATAAATGGATACACTTGATGTCACTGTTTGCATTGGTGTTGTTATGTGCTTTGTTCTAACCTAGTTAGTAGGTGCCCTGTGGTAAAGTTGATTGCATATTAAATATGTAGGTCTGATAGTTCTTTGTTCTCATGGGATTTCTGTAATCTTATGTGATGTAGATTTTCCTCACATAATTTTTTTATATGACATAGAGTTGCTTAGCAACTTACAGTTCTATATCTAGTTTTCTTTATTTGTTTTAATATGCATTGGCACTTGCCAACTTAGTTAGGTCCAAATTAGCTATGTTTATCACTATCCTGAGTCGTCCTTATCACTTTCCAGCCACCGTGCTTTTCGTACATGTCAGGCTATGCTCTTCTTTAGAGCTTATCTTACTTGTGATCTACAAATGTTCATATTCTAAACATCATTCTTCAGAATATTTTGGATGCATTATGTTATGTGTACTTACATGCATTTTCTTCCGATCTTGTCAACCAACTCTGTTTCAGGTGGGGCTACAGAAGCTTCTTGAGGATCATAAAGCAAAGCTTGAATCCAAAAGACGAGATTTTGAATTAGAACTGGAAAGTGAGAGGAAATCCTTTGATGAAAAGATCAAACAGAAAGAAGCTGATTTGGTGCAGAGGGAAAAACATGTCACGTCTTGGGAGGATAAACTTTCTGCAAGTGAGCAAGCATTGAATGAAAGCAAGAAAAAGTTGGAAGAATGGCAGAATGATCTTGATACCAAATCGAAAGCTCTGAAGAAGTGGGAGGAATCACGGAAAAATGACGAGAAAAAGTTATTGGAAGAAAAACTGCAAATGGACCATGAAAGAAAACAGCTTGAGATGTACAAATTGGATCTTGAAAGGCTGAATGCCACAATAGAAGCTGAAAAGGATAAAATATTAGAAGAGCAAAGCAATTTGAAAGTTACAGAGGAAGAGAGGCGGGAGCATAGCATGCTGACAGCACTACTGAAGAAGGAGATAGATGAATACAGAATGCGAAGCAACTCTCTCTGTAATGAAACTGATGATTTGAGGAAGCAGCGGCAGAAATTTGAAGAAGAATGGGAGCAACTTGATGAAAAAAGAGCTCGCCTAGAAGAGGAGGCCAATAAGCTCAATAATGAAAGTATGACTCTAGAAAGGTCGCGTGACCATGAAGAAAAGAGGTTAAAGGATACAGCGGATGAAATGGACACAAAATACAAGGAGCAGTGGGAGAATCTTGCACTCAAGGAAAAATCTTTGATGGATGACATACAACACCAGCGCATGGACATTGAGGAATTGCTGAAGAGAGAACGTTCTGATCTTCAGCGTAATTTGCAGCTCCATCAACATGAACTGGAGATGGAGATGGAGAAGAAACAAGCAAATAAAGAGAGGGAACTGGAAGAGAAGGAGAATGAGTTAAATAAGAAGGTGGATTTTGTAGAAAATAAACTAAGACATGCAACCGATTTGAATGAGTCCAAGATTCAGAAGATAATATTGGAGAAACAACAGCTGCTGAGGGAAAGAGAAGTTTTCGTGGAGGACAGGCAGAAACTGGCAACCGATAAGGCGGATATTAGAAAAGACATCAATAGTCTTCATGCACTCAGCAAGAGTCTGAAAGTTCGTCGAGAAGCATACAACATGGACAGGAATAACCTCATCGATTCGTTTGAAAAGTACAAGGTGTGCAAAAACTGTGGGGTTTCTATTTTTGAGGGCTTAGATGCTCTAGCTCTTAAAGATAGCACTGATGTCGAGTACCCAAGTTTGGCTGTTGAGGGAGATGATTATTCCCAGAACACTGATGCCTTTGCTCAAGGCACAGGAACCCTTGTTGATTCAGGTGGTCGTTTATCATTGTTGCAGAAGTGTTCGAGGCTTTTCAAGTTTTCTCCTGGGAAAAAGACTGAGCAGTCATCAGAACAGCAAGCGGAGAAAAACATACCTTTTAATTCAAGAATAGAGGAAGCATCACAGAGTGATGAAGATTATGAACCAACCCCTGTCTATCAGGTAGCAAATGATTCTTTTGATACTGAGGATCTCCCATCTGACAGTGGTGTAAGGGAGCATGAAGAATTTGAAAGGCATGATATAGCAGATGATGTCCAGATGGAGTCTTCTGTTGGAGTAGCAGATAATTGTATAGATGTATATAGAATTCAGTCATTTGATGGCACCAATGACATGGCAGTTGACACAACTATTGCCTCCGCCGACCAAAATGGAAAGGATTCTGCAGCTCCCCCTGAGGTAGATTTGCAGCCTGAAACATCGAAGGAAGGACGACACCAACAAAACAGGAAGGGTAGAACAAGAGGTGGTGTGAAAAGGACACGATCTGTTCATGCAGTAGTTGAAGATGCTAAAGGAATACTTGGTGAGAATTTTGGGGAAAAGAATGATGGTCAGGGAGATTCAGTTGTTGTGGGTGGTGCAAAGAAGCGGCGCTTTGCTGGAGCCACGATTTGTGAGCAAGATGAAGAAGACAGTGAAGCACATTCTGAAAGTGTTTCACTTGGAGGGCAGCGTCGCAAGAGGGGACAAACAGCTGTCGCAGCGACACAAGCCCCAGGAGAAAAGCGCTACAATCTCAGGCGCACTACAGTGTAAGTTTCTGTATTTGTCTCGTTCATGTGTACTCTGGGTTGTCTTGTCTGTCTACTGAATTGTGTGGTAAACCGATATGTTTGCTTTTTATTGTGGAAAAGTGCAAATGCGGCGGCAGCTCAAATCGGCAAAAAGAAAGCTGCGAAGACAGGAAATAAGCAGACAGTAGAAGCTACTGCCGATGGCATAGAAGGAACCTCAAAGGCTGAGGAACCTGCTGGTGGGAGCAAGAGGGCCTCCGAACCAGCTGATGGTGCACCCCAGTTGCAAGAGTTCTCCCAGGTAAGAAAGTCCCCCTTCTGCTTTCTGTGCTATCGTGTACATCGATGGTGTAATACTATATGCATTTTATTTCCTTCTTTGAAAACCTTTCATTAACATGTCTTTTTGTGTTGTGTGCATGCCTTTTTGGGGCGTGTCGTGTGTCGCACATATCCAGGACCAGTGCTAACTGCAATCTTGCCTTCATGTTAGGCCGAAGCTGGTGATGCCCATGCTCCTGCAGAGGGCACCGGCGAGGAGGATGGTGATATTGTGGATAAAGATGCATTGCCGGATGCGACGCCTATTACACCATCTGGAAGTGAGCTTGGGGCTGAACAGGATGATGAGTATGACGACCATTTGGAGAGGCGGAACCAATCAATTGGGAAAAAGCTATGGTCTTTCTTCACTACATGACAATTGCAGAGGCTGCTGAATACGTTGTTTCTAGCGTTTCTGTTTTCAATTCATGATATGCCATTCTTGGAATTTTAGTGGGTTTGTTTGGTGATGATGTGCTAGTAGGTTTTGCACTTAATTATGTCCTCTCTTGTAGTTGAAATATATTTGTAGTAGACATGGCTTGATGGCGCTCACATAAGTAGCTGGTGAGATGTACAATATCAGTGAAGCCTGTAACAGTCCGAGTTGAGGTTTGTAATTCCAGGTTCAGATTACTTGGTTGACCTTAGTGTATTGTGGCATTTGTCAACGCGGGAAACATTTTCCTGTTCTGAATGTCTTGCAAGGAGGCCAATCATGTTTTTTTTTTTTTTGAGATTACCAACTGTAAAAGGACGTCTCACTCAACTAGCGCCACATGGCACATTCATATGCAAACAGGTGTGTCCCACTAAACATGCTAGGGCTCAAGAAATCTTGGATTTATTTAGCTGATTACGAATAGGACCGAAGAAATGTTCAAAGCTCCCGAAAAATAAATGGGTAAGCTAGTTAATGTTTGGTAACTAAATATTCATGGTGATGACTTTTGATGTGAAAGTCTTTTAATTAGTTGAATATTTAAATTCATATATGTCTATGTAACCATATTAAATTGGACTGAAATTATTAATCGGCTCTTGACTAATTACCTATGCTTTACTTGTATGCTAGATAATTAGCTACAATTTTATTTCTACAGTATTCTTATTGTATATATGTGTTAATATATAGGAGTAGTATATACTTACGATGTGACTTAGCTTAGTTCCGAACTAATTACCTATCCTCCGTGACATATCTTAACTCAACTCAGTCTGACTGACGTGGCATACTCACCAAGCATGGACATTAGGCTTTTCACTTAATGCACGTACACGCGGTTGTTAGATGAGGCGCATCATATTCGATCTCTGGGATGGAACCCGAACAGGCAGAGGCGTACAGGTACAAGTACAACCACGCACTACGCAATCATGAAAAATGATAGCAACAAACAAAAAAGTAGATGAAGTTTTGCGAATTTTTTAAATTGTACTGGCTGTATGCCTTTTTTTTTTTTTTTGTGAAAATAGGGTTCGTTCGGTGTAATTGGCAGAAATAATCCCTTCTACTAAAGTCTAAAAACTTCTTGGATGGGGAGCACCCACGTGGCGGTTTGAGCCGAGCCGAAAAAATATTTACGCTTAGATCCTTTTTCAGAAGAAAAAAATTACATTTAGATCCTTTTCGGAAAAAATTACGATTAAATCCTTTTTCTCTAAAAAGAATATATATTACTTCAAGTCCTTTATGCGTTTTTAAGGCTTACGCTCGGGTCTTTTTCCATAAAATCAAAATTACATTTAGGTCCTTTTTCGGGGGAAAAACGTTGGGATCATTTTTCCCGAAAAAACATACATTTTTTTTTCCATTTTATTACGATTTTCTTTTACGCGTATAGATTTCTTAGACAAGCGTGGAATTTTACAAAATACAAAATTCTCGATTTTCGGCGGATGTAAAAATCGAAAAAATTTGAAATTGCTACAGATATATTTGGATTTTTATTTTTCGGCGAGATTTTGCAAAACCGCGATTTGAATTTTAAACCGGATTTTGAAGTTTTTGGCGGATCGTAGGAATTATATCAATAAGTTCTCGAAGTGATCTTAAATGATAATGTTTGAAAAAGTTTATTTTAGACTTTTGGCACTTGGAAACACGTTCGAATTTTAAAAATTGAGATACATAAAATTTATGAAAATATTTTAACATCATTTGTTATGTTTTAAAAATAAAAATCGAAATAGTCAGTTCACGCAGGACCACTTGGAAGTAGTCCGCGTGAACGACTTTTGCGCCGGACTACTTCAAGTGGTCGGCGTGAGCAGCTATTCTTGCCGGATGGAAAAATCCGGAAAAAATTGAAATTGCTGAGAAATTTGAAATTTTTATTTTTTATGAGATTTCAAAAGCGCGAGATTTCGAATTTTAAACAGAATTTGAATTTTTGGTAGGATCGTAGGAATTATATCAATAAGTTCTCGAAGTGATCTTCAATGATAATGTTTGAAAAAGTTTATTTTTAGACTTTTTGGCATTTTAAGAAACACTCTGAATTTTTAAAATTGAGAATGCATTTTCATGCTATGAAAAATTTATGTGAGTATCATAAGATATGTAGGATAATACATAAAATTTATGAAAAAGCGTGGAATAGTAAAAACGTAAAAAGCAACATTTAAAACTTTGTTCTAAATGCAACTTAGGTAAAAACTTAGGTAAAAATCTTAGGTAAAAACAGAACATTTAAAACTTTGTTCCAAATGTAAGCATTGAACTTTGTTTGTTATATTATATTTCTAAAAACAAAAGAAAAAAACATAAATGGTAGTGTCCCTTGTAAGAATTTTATAAATTCACTGGAGTGTGATCATGAATCAAAATTTTTATGGGATCAAAATCAAAAGTTTTTAACATAGACCAGTAGTACTGTTAGAATTTTTAAAAATTCATACAGTTTGATCAGATACATCATTTACCATGGTTTGAACCATTTGCATTCGGTTCAAAATTACGGTCAGCGTTTTATCGGACAGTTCTAATGTTTGAATTTTTAAAATTACACACACTTCATAATAATCTGAAATTTTATGGCATTTGACTCATTTCAGCGATTTTTACCATTTTTCGTTCCAAATTTGTTGTAATCAGGACAGGAATGCAATTCCCGAATCCGGTTGATCCGCACGGGGAAGCAATGACGCGACGTGTTAGCCGATAAATTTTTAGAGACGCCGTGTGTTGAAAGTCCATTTCCCACGTTGCCCTGCGCTGAAATTAAAATGCCGCAGCCCCGCTAAAAACAGCGAGTCAATCAGAGACTGGTCTTCCTGAGGAGTCTACAAGCCATCACTATATGGTGATGATGGTGTCAAATACACCAGGGATGTTACAAGCCTCTGCCCTTGTCTCCCGGGCAGTAAATAAGAATGCACCCAGAACCATGCCTTTGCATGCACATGTTTGGCTCACTAGAAATCTGTACGCGGCGTGCCACGTCGTGGACGCCGCTCTGCATACGAGAAAACCGAATTTTTTTATTCGAAAAAAGGGCTTAAACGTATGGGGAAAAAATGGGGAAAAATGTATGTTTTTTTAGGAAAAAAAGGATCCGAACATTTTTTCCCACGAAAAAGGATGTAAACGTAATTTTGATTTTGTGGAAAAGGACCCGAGCGCTAGCCTTAAAAACACAAAAAGGACTTAAGCGTAATATATATTCTTTTTCGAGAAAAAGAACCTAATCGTATTTTTTTCTGAAAAAAGACCCGAATGTAATTTTTTTTCTGAAAAAGAACCTATGCGTAAATATTTGTCGGCTCGAGCCGAGCCGCGAGCCAAGCTGGCTCTAGACTACACGTGGGGGCACTCTCCATCTAGGAACTCTTCCAAGTATAGTATATGTATGATTTCATTTTCGCCCCCAGCAAACCGACCGACCGATTCAGAATAGCTAATGCGTGAATGCTGAATAAAATGGCGCCCCTCCAGCTTTCTTCCCCCTACATGTTACTGTTACCGTATACTCCTAGTTTATTGTCGCACCTCACTACACATTTCATAGCAGTGACAGCACGGGAAATGGACTTTCAGCGTACGGCATCCGCGGAAATTTAGCAGGTAACTCCTCGCTACACGTCGCGTCGCGCCATTGTTTCCCGCGCGGATCGACCGGATTCCAACGCTACGCGGTCCGTGGTCGCTGTCAATTCCTCGTCATTACGCGCTCGTTTAGAGGCTATTTTAACAAATTACGCTGGATGGATGGATGCTATTTTCAAAAATAAAAATATGGCATACGGCCAGTACAGTAATTTTTTTCCAAGTTTTGTTATAGCCTGTCTAGGGCCTCAGGTTCACGCGGCTAGACCATCTCCAACCGTTTCCCAGGGTTTCATTCCCTTCCTGGCCCCTGAAGGGAATCCCTTCCCAGATTCCATTCCCTTCCCAGCAATGCACTCCAACAGATTCCCTTCCCAGAAATACCTAACTTTTCCTCATCCCCTCTCATCCAACCTAGCAATTTATATATTGAGGGGTTGCATTCATCAGGTAGTCACCCACAACGGATTGCCAACCTCACAATGAGTCAGTTCATTTCTTCCTCAAGTGATGAACAATCCTTTATCGATGACGAGGACTCCTTCTCTTAGCAATCGCAGAGGAGGAGGAGATAGAAGCGCGAGGTAACAACCGCCGACGGGGATCGGTTCGAGGCCATGCGGTGATCAACCGAGGTCACGTTGAAGGCGGCTCGGCTTTATGGTGATTACCGCTTCCTCCCCGTTTACGGCGATGTATTTTTCAAAGTGAGGTAACAAACCAAGTAGTCTAACAAATATGAATGATGTACTTGTCGATTTCATTATGTCTATAAGTTGTTTCGCATACGCGAGTTTGGATGAGTTGCTCCTATTTTTGCGCATAACGAATGCTATCGAATGACACGACGTTTGGTTCCGACAAAGTAGGGATGCAACCAGGAAGCTTGGTTTGGCACCTCTTGTAAAGTAATGACTCTCCGTCAACTAGTTTACGGTGTTCCTCGACATCGTGGACGAGTACCTCCGTATTGGGGAAAGTACGGCCATTGTAGCTCTCAAGAAGTTCGTGAAGGCGGTGGTCCAGGTTTTCGGGGAGGAATATCTCCGATCTCCTAATGCAGAAGACATTGGTAGACTCCTAGTTGTTGGTGAGCACGGGGTTTCTGGAATGCTTGGTAGCATCGATTGCATGCATTGGACCTGGAAAAACTGCCCGAAAGCATGGCAAGGGGCTTTCACAGGGCATACTCGCAAGCCTTCCATAGTCCTCGAGGCGGTTGCTTCGTATGACCTGTGGATTTGGCATGCTTTTTTCGGGATGCCAGGAAGCATGAACGATATTAATGTGTTGCACCGTTCTAACATATTTTCTGGAGAAAATGATGGTACAGCTCCGGAGGTAAACTACATCGTCAATGGCAATCAGTACGACATGGGCTACTACCTCGCGGATGGCATTTACCCAGAGTGGGCTACCTTCGTTAAGGGATTGCGTGCCGATGGGAAACAGGAGGGTTTACTTCTCGCAGATGCAGTCCGCTGCAAGGAAGGATGTTGAGAGAGCGTTTGGAGTGCTCCAAGCTAGGTTTGCCATTGTACGGGGCCCCGGCCGATGTTGGCACCAGAGTACGTTAAGGAATATAATGACTGCATGCATCATTCTTCATAACATGATCGTGGAGGATGAGAGGAATGGGGCATCACAGGACATTAACTTCGATTTTATGGGAACTCCCGTTGTTACAGGGACGTCACCCAACGGGTCGGTCTTGCACTGCATACAAGCTACTCAAAGGCGGAGGGATCGCCAACTTCACCATCGGTTGCAGGCGGATCTGGTCGAACACCTTTGGTCACGGCACGGGGGATAATGCAAGTGTAAGCTATGTTTCGGTGTGAGTGTGAAATCATGTGCTGAAAAATTGGCTGAGTAATAAAATTGACATTGCAAAGTGGTTGTGATTATGGCATGTGTGGTGCTTGTGCATGTGCTATGTCTGATGATTATTTGATATGCTGGTGATAGCATGATATTGGTTTTGTTTGATGCAATGCGCTCGTTGGTGTTGGCGACTAGAAGTTGCATCGATTGATGCATGCATGTTTGGAGGTGTATGCATGCAAAGATAACATCCAGTAACTAGAAGATAAGTAACTAGAAGTTTTCTCCCTAGCGCCAAGTCTGAAGTTCTGAAGATTGGTCCGCCTTGAAATCATTTTTCGTCATTACCTGATTCAGTCATCTTACGAAGGTAATATCTTTTGATCCGTAGATCCGATCGAGTTGATTTTAATTGGGTTAGATTCATAATTAAATCTAGTTTCTCAGATTAAAATTTCATGTCAATCGAACGGTTGGATCTTCGATGATCTTGTTTTTTAAGATAGGTCCGTCGTAGCCTTTGATGTTCTGAAGATTAGTCCGGCGTAGCCTTGGAAACCAGTTTGTATCATCAGCTGATTCAGTCATCTTGCGAAGGTAATATCTTTTGATCCGTACATCCGATCGAGTTGATTTTTATTGGGTTAGATTCATAATTGAATCTAGTTTATACCATTAAAATTTCATTTCAATCTAATGGTTGGATCTTCGGTGATCTTGTTTTTTAAGATAGGTCCGTCGTAGCTTTTGATGTTCTGAAGATTGGTCCGGCGTAGCCTTGGAAACCGATTTACATCATCGGTGATTGATCATCTTGCGAAGGTAAAACGAGCGAAGCAAAAAGGCAAGAGCAGGATGTGGGAAGGAACTAGCGGTGGAGGAAAAGATAGCGGTAGTGAGTGAGAGGAAGAAAGGATCCGCCTCCCACCACCATCACATGCACCTCTGCTGCACTGCAGCAGAAGAATGCAATGCACCACGAGCCGGGGAGGTAATAATAAATAGCCCAAGATGGCGTTTAGCCATCTTTTCTCGCTGAGACATGTTCGTTTGTTCCTTTCATGATTTATAGTACATTCAAGTAGTGCATACTGATTGTTCTTCCATTCATGTTCTTTCCACGTTTCCGTAAATCGAGTGTAATACTTTCCTTTCGATCTTACGAATTTAATAAGACATGCAATTTATGAGGTGTAAGCTTAGTTATTCTTAGGTGTAATATCTTTTGATCCGTAGATCCGATCGAGTTGATTTTTATTGGGTTAGATTCATAATTGAATCTAGTTTCTCTGATTAAAATTTCATTTCAATCTAACGGTTGGATCTTGATGATCTTGTTTTTAAGATAGGTCCGTCGTAGCCTTTGATGTTCGAAGATTGGTCCGCGTAGCCTTGGAAATCGATTTCGTCATCGGTGATTCATCATCTTGCGAAGGTAATATCTTCGATCCGTACATCCGATCGAGTTGATTTTTATTGGGTTAGATTCATAATTGAATCTAGTTTCTCTGATTAAAATTTCATTTCAATCTAATGGTTGGATCTTTGGTGATCTTGTTTTTAAGATAGGTCCGGCGTAGCCTTTAATGTTCGAAGATTGGTCGGCGTAGCCTTGGAAATCGATTTAGTCATCGGTGATTCATCATCTTGCGAAGGTAATATCTTCCGATCCGTACATCCGATCGAGTTGATTTTTATTGGGTTAGATTCATAATTGAATCTAGTTTCTCTGATTAAAATTTCATTTCAATCTAATGGTTGGATCTTTGGTGATCTTGTTTTTAAGATAGGTCCGCGTAGCTTTTAATGTTCGAAGATTGGTCCGCGTAGCCTTGGAAATCGATTTCGTCATCGGTGATTCAGTCATCTTGCGAAGGTAATATCTTCGATCCATAGATCCGATCGAGTTGATTTTTATTGGGTTAGATTCATAATTGAATCTAGTTTCTCTGATTAAATTTCATTTCAATCTAACGATTGGATCTTGATAATTTTGTTTTAGTGAATGTGTCAGGCTGTTTTCATGTGGTCCGGCGTAAACTGACAACTTGGTACAATGCGAACAGTACAAATCCGACAAGTCTGAAATAAAACTAGATAGTTCAAACATTAAAACAACAATACAACAATAGTATTACAAGCCCTCACCCAAACAGGGATGACATAAGGCAATAGTTATTTATTCATTTGACGACGATTCATCACAATCTCAATCTGTCGACTCTCGTAGTACTCGCGAAGCAATCCGGTACACGAGTTCAAGTCGACCTTCATAATCCTTTCATTCTCCGCTTCCTTGGACATGGCCAATTTTTCACGCTGTATTTCTACCATAGCAGCTCTGGACTCATTCATCTTGTCGAAATGGTCGGAGTACACACCCACAGATGACATACTAGACGAACTAGCACGCTTCCTCGCGGCCTTTGCAGCGTCCCGGCCTAGTGGCCTTTCCCCCTCCTCAGAGGATGCTTGGGAGGCCAGGTCGATAGGAATGTCATTGGACCCTTCATGCGTTGCACCATATCGTATCGTCTTTTGCTTCTTGTGGGACAAGTGCGAAGACCACTTCGGATGATCCTTGAAGAGTACCCAACAATGGTGGAACGCGAATGGCTTGCCCTCAATGTCTGGTACATCCTAGCGGCATGGGCCATCGCAAAATGAGATAACAATTATAAGACTCGGAGACACGATTAATTATGAAGTGACTACAAGTCGATCAAGACGAGGACATGTCCTTACCCTATCACGCTCGGTGCTCCCACTCTGATGTAAACCGTCGGTCTGATTGAGATACCCAGCATATTTGCTAACACACTCATTTATCAATGACCAGTGGTTAACCATTCCTTTCTTCGATCTTGCCTTCATGTGTTCCTTGCTATTGCTTTTGTAATAATCGCATTCGCTCCAATAGGTATCGGACGATTGGTCCTTCCCAACAATGGGGTCTTGGCTCACATTCAACCAAGCTGAGACTAGAACTTCATCCTCCTGCGCACTCCATTTGGTCCTCTCTGTTCTGGAGCTGTTTTTGGTTCCCTTCTTGACGTGCGTGGACCGACTTGGGGCAGCATCAGTCGTGCCCATGCTCGGAGGTGCTGGCGGGGGAGATAAGCCGTGTACCACAGCGTCAAAGTCATCCTGAAGGTAGTTCGATAAGAAAGGGTCCATGTCGTCCTCCCTGATCATTGAAAGCACACACATAGTTTGTTATTACGAAATCATGGCAGAGCAATGTGGGAACAATATGAGTCAACATGGAAAAGACATCACATTGATGTAAATTACGGTAAGGATTACAAGTTCATAGCCAGATGGTGCAAAATACAATAAAGCTCACTGAGCAGTTCAAAGCCACATGGTCCAAAATAACAATATGACTGAGCATGGAACAGACATGTAGATCTAAACAAGGTGGCCCGAACGATCGGACTCGATGGACCAATCGCTAAGTAGACAATCCGTGGAGTAGTCGCTCAGCAGGGAATCGTTCGAGCCCTCGTAGTCTGCGCAGCACTATGTCGTCCGGATGAACGCCCTCGATAGATGCAATGTCATCCATCACAGTCGGAGGAGGTGCAGTGCTAAATTCTATCGTGTCGAACGACATCTTCTCCATGCTCTCGGCTATGGACTCGACCTGAAGAAGTGCGTTGTTAATGTCAATGGCCCAAATTTCATCACTTGGACTGAAGTTGTCCCGAGCGAGCTTCCTGAGGTGCTCGGCCTTATCCTCCAGCATATCTCGCAGCTTAGAGATGACGTCTCGAAGGGTCTCCGAATCCATCTAAAACAGCATGTAATGACAATATTTCGCACATGTTATGTCAATATTGAATCATACTACGTACGAACCAATTAAATACAAGCTGCGACATTGGTGTGTGTTTCAGGATTAGCTTTATTGAACTGAAGGTCACACCATGACAATGCAAATCATTGCAGCATCAGCACAAAAATTGAATCAACTCATCCATTTCAGGTTCCCGAATAACTACTAGTGGACCTGACCATTTGATCTGTGCAAATTGAAACCAATGCTTCAGGTTGACAACTTGCAACTATATGAATTTGTGCTAGAATTTCATTGCAGCAAAAAACAATGAGGAGAGCACCCATGAACTAAATTTCCCTAAACCCAGCAGGACAACACATATGAACTATCAGGTTCACTAATTCGATCTAGTGCTCATTCAATCAATCTTCTACACCAATCGGTCATCATCACCCAACGCAAGTTTCCCCAATTTTCCCTATCTATGTTCTGGACTGCCATTTCGGTGAGGACGAAATTACTTGTCCCTAACCCATCCAGGTTTTCCCCCCACTGAATCGAAGATCCCACAACCTAAATCCATTTCAAATCGGCAAAGATGGTGGTCCTCGATGCGTACCTGAAGGTCTCGATTTCCGTCTGCGCGTCCTCCTCTCCGCCGGTGGCGAGCACCTTAGCTCCTCGCTCGCGCCGCCTCTTGCCGATCGTCGCTTCGTCCTTGCCGCCGCAAGCCTCCTCATTGATTGACGACACAGCCGTGCGATGTCGGGAACGGGGCGTAGCCCTCGGGAGGATCCTCTCCTATCCCACGTTGCATCGGTAGGGAAGGGAAGCTGTTGGAGGAGCTGGGAACCTTCTCTCTCTGTCGCTTTCCCATGCGGACGGGATTGGGTTTGAGCGACGGGAAACGGTTGGAGATGGTCTAAGGAATTCCCGTGCTGGTCTCTTTGCCTTCGTCACTAAGGCATGCATGACCAACCTACATTTTTTTTAAGACCCAGCTAACTACAAACATTCAGAGTTCGCCATAGTAATTGTTGAGCCATGACTATGACTACAAGCAAGGTTAGGCTGTATTTATTCAGAGTTTACCGTACCCATAAATCAAGAAAGTATTAAATATAAGAGATAATTAATTAAAAAAAATGACCATACATACCACTATTACCTAACCTCTTATAAAGCATTTAAATAAGAGTATTGAGTGAAAAAAATTATCATAGCTATGTTCTATATTCTCTCGATGAATGAATATATTAAAACGAATGCTCCGAAGGGGAGCGTGTCGTAAAAAAATAAATAAATATATAAACACTGCTATAGAACACGAAAGGAGTATGTCGTAAAGTAAATAAATAAATGTATAAGCGCTTTCACGGTTTCACCCCATCAAAGCTAAACAGTCAAGTCTCAACTCTCAACTGCCGCTCTTCTCGTATATCCAATTAACCAGCCTACAAATCATTAATTTTTCCCATAGTTTGCCGGGAGGGAGACGGGCTGGGGAAGGCCACATTCACAGCAAGACTCCGAGATCGGAAACCGAATCTAACCACCTCGTCGATGCGTGGGGAAACAACATCAGCAGCAGCAGCAGCAGCAGAAGCAGCAGCCGAGGCGGGGTCCCCGCGCTCGCCGGACCTCCACGACGACTCCGACGACGCCGAGTACGCCGCCGCCGCCGCCTCCAACCACACGGTACGCGCCCGCTCCGCCCGTCTACCCGATGCTTCCTTTTTAGGTCGCTGGATTTCGTTTTGGGGTGGATCTGGGGTTGCTTTACCGCCCCCCTCCTGTTGTTTCAGCATCAGATACTTTCTGTTGTTGTTTGGGGGAAGTGCTCCTGTTCCATGCATGATCGATTCGGCAGCAGTTGCTCTCTCTCTCTCTCTCTCTCTCGTATTGGAGTTAGGACTTGAAACGTTTCTGGATATTGGTTGGGTTCGTTGGGTGTGCATGTTACGGCGATGTATATGGCCGTCTATGTTTTCCCTTTGGATCATTGAACTGATGCTATTTGTTCGGTGATCCAAGGCGATGCGGGGCGATTTGGCGGACGGAGGGTCGGGCGAGACGGCGAGGGTGGACGTGGTGTACGAGAAGGAGCGCGTGACGATCCACCCGACGCAGTATGGCTCCGGCCGGATCAGCGGGAAGCTGCGCCTCTACTTGCAGCAGGGCTCCTTGTTCATGGTGAGGTTAAATCCATATCTACATGAGTGGTTGGCTGTTCATACATATATGGTAGGACTAGAACATGTTATAGAACTCATATAGGAAGCAAATTGTCACCATACAACTGCTAGGGTGGCCAGTGGGCAATGGCGTTACTACATGGACTGCATGTTGGTTGGCTTATACTATGTATCTTTGCTTATTATTTGCGCTAATGATCCATAGCATGCTACTATTTTTGCTTGCTGTTTCCATTCTATATTTTCTGCTGTATATGTGATATTAGACTTGGCGAAATGAAAAATTGAAAATCAAGATGATTATTGCTGGACTGCTAGTTGCTGCCTGAATATAGCTTTGCTGATGATGTGCGCTACTCACAAGTTGCTTAATTTTTTCGTCTACTTTTGCTAATGTCTCGCTCTCAATCTGTGTGACAGAGCTGGGAGCCAAATGTGGGAGTTGATTCTTTCTCAACCAGTTCAGCCACCGTGGAAATAGAGAAATGTAGGAAAATATACCTTTTAAATTCTTTAGTTATAACGATGTTTGGCAATTGAAGCATGGCAGTGATGATGCTTGACTCTTTCTTACCTACCTAATTCTACGCAGACAGAAATCTGTACACTATCAAGGCCTTGCCTTTAAGTGATGTACGCTTCATCCGTAGGCACACCCCGACATTTGGATTGGAGTACATAATCATTGTTCTGTCATCAGGTGAAATGTTCTTCTAGTTGTTTGTTTTCTCTTGTAGTTTTATGAAACTCCACGTGATTTGTATATCAGATTAGCTTTGAGGTACTATCTTGTTTATGCATAGCATTTATGTTTCTGCCAGCTAGATAAAATCATTGAATAAACGTACTAACTTAAAATTGGAAAAGGTGGGATCACTTTTATTTATCTAATCTGTTAACTTGTGCAGGACTGGCTTTTCCTCCATTCTATTTCTACAATGGTGGAATCCGTGAATTGTTTTCAACACTAAAACAGCATGTCTTCATTATCAGGTTTCCTTTTTTGCTCAATGGTTCTAAATACTTGATCTTGTTGTTTCATTGTTTTGTTTATTAGTGCCTAAATTGCTCGTACTAAGAAACAAAAAAGAAAGTTGTTTGGACTAAAAGTAACTGAGAATGCCTCAATGGATAAGGCTAAGTATATACATAACTACAATTTCTCAATGGATATTTTGTTTTCCTTCAATTAGATAGGATAATATCTTAATGCCGCATGAACCTACATTCAAGGAGAAAAATTAGTGTTGACTTTGCAACCTATTTAGGAGAGTTTAATTGTGAATCTTTAGCAGCAACTCACCCTATTGAAAAGTAATTGGGTTGTAAAAAATTAAAGCTTCCAACTACTACGATCAAAAATCGCAAATAGAAAACTGTTTTAACTTCTTCATGCAGTGTTTACGGAAGAATTTTTTTCCCTGCATATGTGATTCAAATGTTCTCGCCTGTGTTTCAAGGTCGGATGATGATCCTATTGTATTTCTTGTCAACGACTTTCAAGATCCTCTTCAGGTGTGTTATCCTATTGTAGTTTCTTGTACCCAATAAACCATTCTCAACTGATATTTTGGAGTTTTGTTCTTCTGTTGGTAGTTTACTCTATAATACTAAAAAAGACCACTGTGCTCTTGATAGAAAATTTTGTACTGCCCTTGCTTTCTTCCACTGCAGCCACCTTCTGAATCTGTTAAGCTTGGAGTCCAGTCTTTCAGTTAAGGTTTACATTGGTTAAAATACCATGCACCTTAATCCTTGATCCATTTATTTGGATGCCTTGTAGAAAAGCCTGTCTTCTCTGGAGCTTCCAGGGGTTGCTTCTGTGGCAAATGCCATGTCAAGACGGAATTCACTCAGTTTCGCTGGTTCAGTTGGTGAGGACAGACATGGGAATGATGCCAAACATGATGCGCCTTCTAGCATGTCCGAATATGGTCCAAAGCAAAAGCACAAATCGAATGATCCGGGTCGTGATCTTTCGGTTCAAGTTTTGGAGAAATTCTCGTTGGTTACAAAATTTGCCCGAGATACCAAATCAAGCCTCTTTAGGGAAAACTACAGTAGTGATGCTCGTCCTTATGGACGGCTACAACAAGGACATGTTCTGGATGATAAAGCAAGTGATAAGTACAAAGATCAGCAAATAACACCAGACAAGGCTTCTTTGCCCTCAGATTCGATAGAGGTAAAATATCTTGCATGAGATTTGTGTTTGTATTCATTCAAGCACTACAAATTGTGGCATTAAACTACTACTTCTCGAAGCAGTTACTTACCAGTTGTGGACAAACACTTTTTAATTTTATGGTGATATACTGATATTTAGTTCAAATTTGGCACTATTTTTTCATTGGCAGTTAGGATCACCGGTTGTCTTCTAGCCTCAGATGCTGTTCAAAGCTTTAACCTGCTTAAACTTCCATGATTATAAACTGTGCATACTTCATTTTGTGTAACACCAGTTTCCCTACTCTTTTGGCAGTCTGATCATTTACCTCTAGTATGGGGAAAACAAAGGGACCGCCCATTAAGTGTTGAAGAGGTACCAATTTCCCGATGTTTGATATATTTTATGGAGTACTTTATTTCACCATCTATATGTTTCGTTAGTCCAATTGACTGATGATGCTTAAAGTCCATGCTGCAGTTATTCTGCTAACTTGCAATTCTAATTATTGCTAGATCTGTAACTGAGTCCACATAATACATCATTTGTGTAACTTTACAATGGGACGAGTCCAACATTGGATTTCTGGTGTGTTTATTAGCATAAAGTATTATGATCCTCAGGAGAACCAAATTCCTTTTCAATCTTGAGACCTGTGATACTTGAGTTGGACGTATACATTTCCCCAGACTCACCTAGTGTCAGGTTCAGACTCTAGGCACCCTCAGGTACAACTTTGGTTTTAACATATGACTTGGATTTCAAGGGAACCCAGTGTTATCCTAGGCGTTAGTTGGTAGGCGGGCGGCCGCCTAGGTGGGTGAATTAAAACAGCAGCAGCAGCACATAGCAGACCACATAACAGAGCACACAGCAGCAGCAAGCAGAGCACACACACACAACAGCAGCAAGCAGAGCACACACACACAGACAGCAGCAAGGTACCTGACAGAGCAGAAGCGGAGGCTGGAGCAGCGGAGGGCTAGAGCAGTGGAGGCAGGAGCAGTGGCGCCGGAGTAACGGAGGCTGGCCCGGCGGGCGTTTGAATCCTCCCAGAGCAGTGGAGGCGGGAGCAGCGGAGGCTGTATCTGGCCGTTGGCGGTGACCAGTGGCACGGGGCAGAAGGGGATTCCGCCCAGACACCGACTTTGCCACCGAGAAACCGCCACGCCTTGCTCCGCCTGGCCGCCTTGGACCACCTAGGCGCTCCCCCCACCTAGACATCTGATTAACGCAGAATCGGGCCGGAGGGCTGCCACCGAGCACCTAGACGGCCTAGGCGCCCGCCTAGGGGAACACAGAGGGAACTTTTAATAAGTTCTGGGATTTTACTGGAGCTGTTGCACCGTAAGTTTCAAACCATGCTTTTCATGGCGGGCGAACTAACATTAGAATCAGATACCTAAACCTTTGGTATGAACAACACGGTTTCTGAAGGTATAAATAGATAGTTACATGGGCCATTATCCCTTTTGTCCAGTGCAGACCCCTAGATAGCTGATCATGTCGCAAGCTGAGCTGCGTGGTGCTGGATATTTTTTCCATTAGTTAAAAAGATTGGCTTTGCCAAGAGCTAGTCTGAATTTTTTTTTTCAGCCATTAAGAACTGTATGACTTTATACGGAATATCTTGTTCTTAGTTTCACGGATCTTTATCACCAACCATCTAGCAATTACTCCTGTATTTACCATGTTGTCACTTGTCAGTACCATTCTCTCTCTCTGAAATCTTCTTTTGTTTTTTTTTGGAAATATCTTTGGACAGTGGAGAGCTTTCTTAGATCCTGAAGGTAGAGTTATGGATTCGAAGGCACTGAGGAAGAAGGTTTTCTATGGGGGAGTTGATCATGTTCCGAGAAAAGAGGTTTTTATACTTAACCACTGATTTGCTATAATCACTCAGCATGGCATTCTTATACCTATATTCTGATGTTGAATATGTAGGTCTGGAAATTCTTGTTGGGATATCATGAATATGATTCAACATATGCTGAGAGGGGCTATCTTGCTGCCATAAAACGAGAAGAATATGAAGCCATAAAATCCCAGTGGAAGGTTAGTCAAGGTTTATAAGTTCACTGTTCTGCAATTCAGTGTGACTGAGGCTGTTTTTTAAATGCATAAGTTATTAATGCTGGCTGGGACATATTCACTCGCACTACATTTTAGGTATTATATGATTTAGTTTTTATCATATGGTTTTGTTTTAACTCTTAATGTACTTTTCGTAAGAAGATGGAAACTAAGTCATGTTTTTTGGGGTTGGACATCAATGACCACATTGTATTTTCTTGGGTCATTTGTGTTAATTTTGGTAGAGAAGAGAGGAATTGCGGGCTAAACCGTTACTTGTATTGTAAGAGCCCAAAGGGCGGTATATATAGAGTACAAGGACTAAACCCTATACTAGACTACAATACCACAACTACCCCTAACACTTATATGACTATTACACTTCTACCCTTGATCAGCAGATAGGGGTTGTTGGACACATTTACTGCCCATAATGTAGAGTTTGAGTTTCCAGAACCATAGAGACTGTCAGTAGGTTTTGTTTTGGCAGGTGTTTTGTGAAATAGATCTAATATACGTGATAACTTAATGGCAAGTTACAGAGTTGACAGTTCTGACTTCTGAGGAAGACAAAACAGACAGTGCTGACTTTTGAGGAAGACAAAACACACAGTGCTGACTTCTGAGGAAGACTAAACACGTAGTGCTCACTTAGGCTTATGGCAGCCTCTTATCTGTGAGGCATTTTTGGTAGACAGGAGTAAGAAAATATTGGATATTAACCTTTGGGCAAAGTTGCTGGCCGTGATATTCTCCATTGGCTGGTTCTTTAAAAGCATATTCCGGTTTGCATTATTAGCACTCCACTAAAAGTATTGCTAGTTACTTTCAGCTCCTTTGGTTTTAACTTTTTATTATAACAATTCTTTCACATTTGGACATACATCACCCTTTACTTCACATAAGTAATCATGATTCTGCTTATACCATGTGCAGAGTATCTCAGCCACACAAGCTAAAAGGTTCACCAAGTTTAGAGAAAGAAAAGGCCTTATTGACAAAGATGTGGTATGACTAACAGAATAAGTTTCCTCCTTTCCTTTCTACTGACCACTTCTTGTTTGTAATTCTGCATTGTACCATTTTAGCTTACATGTTGATGCTGTATTTTTTTTCCTATTAAGGTGAGAACAGATAGATCCATTTCCTACTACGAAGGAGATGACAATCGAAATGTTGTAGTTCTACGTGACATCCTGTTGACATATTCCTTCTATAATTTTGACCTTGGCTATTGTCAGGTAAGTGTGCGTCTTACATATTGCCCTGAATCTGCAATCCCTCAACGTCATGTAATAATAAAAGCTCAAAGCTGTCTGTCGTTTAAGTGAGAAACACAGTGTCCACTTGCTTGTTTCTACTATTTATCATGCTTGAAGATATGCTCATTGTCATGCTTGTTTAAGAAAGTGCATCACATACCCATACTGAATTATTAAGGTCCTGACAGATATTCATTCGTTTAGATACTTTAGTTTTAGATCTATCACTACTAGTATTAAAAGAGTTAGACATTCTATCCTACGAGATGTTCACACCTACAAGTGTGGAATTTTCTTGGACAGTTGTCTATATCTCTGCTATGTTGACTATGCAGCAGGTTCACATCGGTAGATTGGCTGTTTGGTAGTTTTCTTTTCTCAAGGGACTGTTTGGTAGCTGACACTAATCCAGTAAGCCTTGCTGTTATTAACTTGTTGTTCATACCATTTTGTTGACTGATTGTTTGAGATGCAAAAGTTGAACAAACGCTTACATAGATTTATCTTTTTTAATAGCGTCCACACTATTTTTGTCTATTGTCTTGATGGAACTGTACTACAATATATGGTGTTCTGTCTTCCAGGGAATGAGTGATTTTTTGGCACCTATACTATATGTCATGGAAGATGAGTCCGAATCATTTTGGTGCTTTGCTTCTTTGATGGAACGACTAGGAGCCAATTTTAATCGTGATCAGAACGGCATGCATGCTCAACTACTTGCATTATCCAAGGTATGTCTGGACTCTCCATTCATCATGCTAAGTGCTGAGCAATTAAACAGTATCATGTTGCTCGTTTTCCACTTCTGTTGTTATGTGATAGATATTGCAGTTAGGAGTCCGTATTAGTACTCATGGAATTTTGTTTAGTTGACATATCTAGTGCAAGTCATGCAAAGCAACTTTGCTTTAGGAATATCTATTGATTGTGTGTGTTTTATTCTTATATGGTCACCTCAGTTCCTTTTCCTTATGTATAGCTTGGTGCAAGATTTGTTGTTAAAATGCAAAGGAGCTCTATATCCTTTGAAGGCTTTAAAGCTCTTAAACATTTTAAGATGTTGTTGCATTATAGAACTTTATCTTTATTAATTTTCATAACTATTCATCAATCCCATGGTATAGTCTTGAATTCCCTACCATGTTATGATTATTCAGTATACCGGTGTTGAAGTATAAGTGAATTGCCTACCTTTCCTCATCAGCTTAAGCTTTTGAGTGAACTGGCTGGAGCATGCAACTCAATATGGTATCAGAGCAAGATGTCTCGAGTTCAAGACCCGGTTGGCGCAATTAGAAAATAATAATTGCAGCCCACTTCTATTCCACGTCCTAAGCCTGAGGGAGCTCTATACGTGAGGGGGAGTGTTGAAGTATAAGTGAATTGCCCACCTTTCCTCATCAGCTTAAGCTTTTGGGTGAACTGGCTGGAGCATGCAACTCAATAGTCAGCTTAGTGCTCACAGTAACTATTTTTTATCAATATATTATTTTTTATGAATACAATACTAATTTTGTGTGAATTTTTCTGTGTGCCTCATAGCTTGTGGAGCTTCTTGATCCTCCGTTGCACAACTATTTTAGGCAGAACGATTGCTTAAACTATTTCTTCTGTTTTCGCTGGGTTCTTATACAATTCAAAAGGTAATATTTTTCTCTCTCTTTTGACCTGTACCTGTTTTGCATCTTACGCACTTGAATTTCTTTGAGGTGTCATTTGTTATGCATCTGTCACAAATCAGTTTAGCTTCCATCTTTAATTTTAGCACTATGTTCTAGGTTCTCTGAGCTGCTTATGTTGTATATAATTAATTAATTCTACTGAAATTTCGATAATGAATTAATGAAGTTTTTTCCGTAGCTTAAATCTTTGGCTACTGAGGAAATCTAGTCTTTCAATGTTTGTCAAGAAAATGAAGCAGTATCTTGCTTCTAAAGAGCATAGTTCAAAATCCGGGCGAAATTTCGGAAATTTTGTCCGAGATTTTGAATTTCGGCCGGGGATGAGATTCAAAATCCCGGTCGGATTTTAAAAAAAATGAAAAAAAATTCAAATCGCTACAGTTTTTCCGGGAAAGTTCGCTAATATTTCGGCATATTTGAGACCGAAATTGATACAAAATCGACCGGATTTGATGCTGCTTACTAAAACACAACAAGGTTTGTGTACATGTGAAATATATATACAAGTAATGTGTGAGCTTACTAAAACACAACAAGGTTTGTATCTTGCTGGTTAGGCCACTTTGCTTCCAGGGGTGAGTCGGATTTCAATTCACAGTTTCACACGCCAAAAAAATAATGTAGAGAGTGGGATTCGAACCCACAACCTTCAAACCGGACCGATCCTTGATGTGGCGCCTTAGACCAACTGATCTAGGCGGTCAGGTATGCATACATTTTTTTCCCAATGTTTCTAGCCTCCAGAGACCATTTGACAAGAGGTTGAAAATCACCGAAATTTCGGTGATTTCGGCTAAAATCTTGGAAATCCCGGTTCAAAAATTACCGGATTTGAATTTTGACTGGATTTTGTCCAAAATTTCGGATTTCGTGCACCTCTGAGATGTCAACCGAAAACGAAATTTCAAACCTTGCTAAAGAGTAAGAAGGCCAAATTTTCACCAAAGATTAATAGTCACATCTGGGATGACACTATTACAGTACCTCCCTGTCACTTGCTACTTATATCTGGCAAACCTTTATTGGTTGGTATGGCCCGTAGCTCAGTACCTTCCTGTTACTCTTATCTGCCCTCTTACATGGCAAAGCTACCAATGGCCATCAATCATCATGTTTAGTTAGTTTGAGAGTTTTGAAGCTAACTTATTTACGAAAAACTTCCTAGGCTTTGCTGGTGCTCAATTGAAACCAGCGAGCTTTTGACTAGGCCCTATGTTAGTTCAGACCTGGTTTAGTCATTTGGCAGTTTACTACTGTACCTGATTTTTGTTTGGTTACCTCTGGTCCCCGGTAACTGATTTATATGCAGATGTTTTTCTGCAAGTATCAGTTTCTTGCTTTTTAAAAAAAAATTTGGTCGACTCAAAAAAGATGAATCGAACAAGAAATCAATCTATTCAGTGAACTCCCAAGCAATTACTTGTAGTCAGGGAAAATGTGACTGGCAGTCACCCGCCCTTTTCTAAATTCTAAGTCGCCCCAATTTCTTATGGATTGCAGGGAGTTCAGTTTTGATCAGATCATGATCTTGTGGGAAGTTTTGTGGACCCATTATTTGTCTGAACACTTCCACCTGTACTTGTGCGTGGCAATCTTGAAAAGGTACCGCCAGCGGATAATTGGGGAGCAAATGGACTTCGACACCCTTCTCAAGTTCATCAATGAGCTCAGTGGTCAGTTCAATCTTGACCGTGCTCTTCAGGATGCTGAGGCATTATGTACTGTTGCGGGTGATAATGGAGCTGCTTGCATTCCACCTGGAACCCCACCTTCTATGCCCATCGAGACAGACGGCATTCTGTATGTACAACAAGATGAGGTCTTGTGAGATATCAGCGGTCACCTTACAGAAAATATTTGCTTAGAAAGCATTACGTTGGTTTCCCGTTCTGTGTTTGGTCCGTCGATATATCATAAATGTGATCAGTTGCAAGTTTATACCTGTGGAAGAATAATGAAATCTTACTGTTGTATATATGTACCTTAACTCTCGATGAACCTATAGTTGACACTACACTGCTTTTGCTTAATGGAAATGGATTCTCAAAGAGGCCTACCCTGCTTTTGCTTAATGGAAATAGATTCTCAAAGAGGCCTTGTTTTGATTCACTGCCTATCTGTCACCTAATCCTTCACTGGTGATCGGAAGGCTTGATACGCCTATCCATGTGTTCCTGCTTACGGTGCTTTTTGTGTTACTTTCCACTGTTTACTAGAGCTATAAGCCTTCGGGCTCTTTCAGATGAAGTTAAGGTGACTAACTTCTGTGGTATCTTGGGAGTTTGAAACTGAATCCAGCCAATCTGCAAGCTGATGAACAGTAGTATACTTGGATTTGTATGAAAGGCCAATAGTGTTGTCAAAGGGCCATTAGTTTGCGCTAGTTTTATGTTGTAGTTTAGCCTGGACAACGACGTGATGGCATCAGGTTGAGTTCTTCCTTTCACTAGCGTAAGCACAAAATAAATCAATCTCGAAAGGCGGCTCAAAAAAAAAAACATTGCATTGATGCACGACCCTATTGGGAAACATCACAATTCACACATTTTGAAGCATTGGGATGGCAAGTACTGTCGTACCCAGATTGTGCTTTTGCATTAGTATGTCTCTCTATCTTTCATAAGAACAAAATGTGGGCAAATTTTTGCACAAGTTTATTCTTACCGCTACCGGTCGCACTTAGTACAATTTTGCTTCAAGCTGACCCTTTTGCCCCAGTAACGAAGAAAGGTCACACGCATGTTGCTACTAACCAATACTCCGTTTCGCGAATGAAATTGCCACCGAAAGTCGTGAACAATACTAGGCCCACGAGGCCACGGCCACGAGCGATGCGTGCCCTTCGGGAACAAAGTGGAATCTTAGGCTGGATCTCTTGGTCTGTCCAAGGGACTACACTGTAATTATCCATCCATCGATGAGCCCCCAACAAGCAATCAATCATCTGCAGTGCCCGGACAAGATTACATCCCTTGGGCCCACAAAACATTCTTTCTTCTCTTGTCATGGTAAATTAGGACGAATCAAACAATCTTCCTGGATGCCTCTTGTGCAAGCTCCTCTTTTCCTTTCTTGAAAAATGGGGAAACTTTGTTTGTTTCATCTAAGTTTTGCTGATAACAATGGCAACTGGACAAGCGACGAAACGACAAGATCTCATCCATGCCTGCCACTTGTTCACCCTTTGTATCTGTTGTCGTCGTCGTCCGGTGAACCATGGCTATCTTCTTTTTTTCCTTGTCGCCGTCGTCAGATGTGCTGAAATGCAGAGTTCGTTCAGAGAATAAAGCACTGCAAAATGCTGAATGTGTTGCAATGTCGAGTCGTCGACGCACTATGCGGTTCAGAAAATAATACTGCTAGCGATGGCAAATTAGATGTTTGCTGGTGAGCTTCCAGCTGGGAAGACTACTAGCTGATTGTATCAAGTAGTATTAAAACTGCGGATAAGAGTTAAAGCTGTGGATAAGAGAGAAAGCTGCACATTCCAAGGCAGTCCTTAATCTGAGGGCTAAGGTGTCGTGCAACCATGCACAAGCTCGTAACTGAATCATACTTTCTGAAGGACGAGAATGGCATATACTGCTTTACTATTACAACTTGCACTGAAAGGCACTACTATTACCATGCATCTTTTAGCCTACATATCCTGAATTGCCTTTTTTTGGGTTAAGAGCATAACTGCCAGCCTTTCCTTCAAGAACCAAATTAGTGCGGCCAAGTTAGTCCTATAGAGTACTTACATGTAGAGGATGATTTGTTGATTTAATACCACTGGGACATTGAAAAGGAGCTCTTTTTTCCTTTTTTTTACAACATAATGGTGGCTTACCTTCAAAAAACAACATAATGGTAGCTCCACACAAGGAACGTGGAAGAGATTAGAACACAAAGTGAACGGTGACGAAAGTGATCATGAACGAAACTGGGTGGGAATAATGGAATATTATCACCTTTGTATGTGGAATCCTGAGGCAAGATTGGACGGCGGGCTATAATATTCTTGCATGTGCAGATTCCACTTCTGAAAAGAGCTGGAGGTCGTGCGATTAATTAGTGGCTACCGGCACTAGCTTAGTAGCACATTGTCTCTTTGAGTTGCGAGTAGGCTGCGACGCGAGGCCTACCCTGATGATATACACGGTGATTAGAAGTTCCGACGCTAAAACGGTCGGCCATCATATTATGTTGTAATCTCTGAATTCTGAAGTATCATCACACATCCGTTCAGTTGTTGTTATAGGTCGTTTCATACGTCGTGCAACCTTTTCTTCCCTAGAAAAGAAAGACACATGAAGCCATCAAAGCCTATATGCATGCTTGCACTTAAAGATTCAATTTGAACTATTGAAGCCGCGGTATATTCGTCAACTTGCACACTTTTTCCCCTGCTTTTGGCTCTCCTCCAAACGAAATTGCAAATCTAGCCCTCCCTCGACTACGAAAGCACCAACAAGCAATACGTGTCACCTATCGTACTCCCCTACCTTGTTAGGTTCCTACCAAACTCGGGTACCGTGGCAGGTACTTGTAGAGCGCAGGCACCACGATAGCTCGTCTGTCACGGTGGGTGCGATGCCGACGACCTACCACGGTAGGGGAACGTGGTAAGCGACACGTGTCGTCTGCCGGTGCTTCCGAGGCGGTGCTTCCGAGGTCAAGAAGAAGAAAGCTAAATTTATAATTCCATTCGAGAAAAGGCCAAAAAATAAAGTGCCCTAAACAAGGTAAAACTTCCCGATCACTAGCTACCGCCGTTTGCATACACGGCAGACCATCCACTTGAAAAAAAACCGTCCAGACCATATATACACACTAGCAAAAAAACACAATTTCAACCGTGAGAAATCGCCGATTTCCCGATCCGACAGCCGCGCATGCGCGCGGCCGCTCATCCATCGATCGGCCTATCCATCCATCCCCAGCTCATCAGCGTCCACACTCCATTTTTTTCTTCTTCTCAAACACGATACGACAGTGGGGGCGCCACCACAGCCGGGGAAAAACTAAGCAGCGCGGAGTAGCGTGCAAGCGACAGCTTTACGCGCGGCAATGATCGTACGAGCGCGGAGCATCTCGGCCGTCGGTTGGCGCCTGACCAACTAGGCTTTACTAGGCTAACTAATACTACTACTAACAGTTTAAAGATCCAGCTGGTCTCTCCATGGCCCAACCAACAACCTGGGCGCTCTCATGACGTTCCCCTGAGCCATGCCAATGCCATGCACTCCCTCTAGCTAGACCTGGTCCACCGGCTCTCTGCCATGTGTGGCCCACCTGGTCCATGCTTGTGCCCAGCCAGCAAGAGAATAAAGTTGGCATGGATGAATGGAAGAAAAAGCAGTAGTAGAAAAAGAGAGGAGAAAAGTGAGATGGAAAGGATAGTTCCATTCTTAAGCCCTAATGATGAGGAATAAGTGGGTTTATTACTTGGGAATATGAAAATGCTGAGGTCACTTTCAGTTGTGTGACTTGTGTATAGCTTTAAGATAAAATTAAAAAGTTCAGGTCCCATGGTCTTGAATAGTTGTAAAATATTGGTCGTCATAAAAGAGGCTTCAGGTACATGGCTTTGCGACCTGCCAAAATATTTTCAGATATCAATGATGTAAATTTCGTACTATGTCGTCCCAGATTACGCTTGGCTGATATCATTGCCTCATTGGTGATACTTAGTGAGGTCTGATAATGATAAAGATAAACAAGGAAAAAAGAATAGCATATAGTATTTTCATATTAATCATGATCCAGGAATGGGAATCTACTAATTAAAGGTTCCATGCGTTAGGTTTGGTACACGAATATCTCCATAATTTTTGTTGGTTAATATCTTCCATTCCAGTGAATAAACTTCTCTCTAGCTGCGCCCACAAAAAAAAGATGGGGAAAAATCGATGTATCCTACTATCTGATTTGCTTTGTTACCACAATTCACAGTTTAGGAGCAATACGGAACGTTGGTTTAATCTCGGACTGTGGATTAAGTCTGCAACAAACTCATCGATAATCCCGCGCCATGATCGGAGGTGCCCCAACTAATTTGGGTTGATCCCCCGATCGCACAGTGCTATATAGAAAAGGGAAAGACGGAGCCAAAAGATTGACCGAGACTTTGGTTTATCATTCTCTCCAAAATTACTACCGATCCTAACGAGTGCGCTGCAAGCGATTGGAAGGGTTTTCCATCGCCGCCACGTCTACTCTTCCCGGTCAGTGCAGGTGGAGGCCTGAGGGGCGACGATACCCGAAGCACCGCCGCCGACCTCGTCCTCAGGCTCCTACCGGCTCTACACGATCTACATCATTTTGGGCTTCTTCACCGACAGAGAAGATCCCCGATCCGACCGACCGACTAATGGCTTTATCTTCATCACCATGTCAGTTTAAATCTAACGTTTAATTTCCGCATTAATGTTTGGTGATCATGTCATAAGGCTAGTTCATGTTTTAGTTCACCCTAAGTCTAACATTTGGTATCAGAGCAACCCTAGCCTTAGTATGATCCCTTTTCATGTTGGTTTTAGCCTGTTTTGGGTCTTTTGTTCGTCGGTTTAAGGTTGGTTCGGCTTTGGTTAGCATGTAGAAGAACGGGATCCGAGCCAAATCCAATCCCTAATCAGTTTTCCCCCAATTTTGTCCCCAAAATCCCATATCAATCAAGAATTCCTAATGTTTAAGAGGGGTTTCGGGGGTTACCTCATCGGGCCGTCGTCGTCGCCGTTGCCGATGCTTGGTCGTCGTTTGCGCCGCCATCCTCCCGCCGGTCCGTGCCTTTTGCTCGCGCGTGTTCGCCCTGTGGGAGCGTGGCGGCCTGGTCGCGACCGCCTCGTTGGAGCCGTGCGTGGCATAAGTATCGCCGCGCACGCTTGCGCCTTCGTCACCACCAATTCGTCGCACTTCGTTTTCGCCAGTGCGCCCTCGCTCGGCCGCCGCTGCGCGTTGTTTTCGGGAGCTCGAGAGGAAATGAATTAGGGTTAGGGTTTCATCGCCCGCTCAGCTGTTTTGATCCGTCCCCGATCGATCTCGGTCGTCTGATTCGATCGACGATCGCTGCTTTGCCTCCGCTCGTGGTGGCGCCTCGCGTCATCTTGCGCGCATTGCCGCCCTCCGCGCGGTGATGCCGCTCTCCTCGCGAGCCGCCGCTCGCCTCCTCGCTTGGGCGGTAGCCGCGCTGAAGGCTGGCGGTCGCGGCCGTTTTAGCGTGGCCGTCTTTGCGTCGCGTTTCGGGCGCGTCGCCATCTGGGCAGTGGGCCGCGCGTTCGAAGGCTTGAACGCGGGCGTAGCTGGGCCACGGTCATGCGGCTGGACCGTGTGTTTTTAGGCCGGGATTTCAGTGCTTTAGCCCTTCAATTTTGTGTTTATTCAGTCTTGTTTAATTTCAGCACTAAGAACTGTTTATTATTTATTTCCCGAGCTTTAATATTATGTTTAAGTTTATTTTCCTGAGCATTTATGTTATGATTAATTTTCTAACTAATTAATTAATGATGCAATAATTATTCATATGATGATTATTTCTTAGCATGATCTCTAATTAAAATGGAACCAACGAGAAGTTTGATTAGAGATTATTCTTTAAATTGGGATTATGTTATAACAATGATCATATACTGACCAACGTTGTTTATGAACATGTGTCACTCATAAAATAATTTAGTTCTTTTACGTTTCTGCCCAACGATGATGCGAGATAGAACTATTAATTTTTCCTATCATTAGCATGTTATTAATCAGACCAACGTAGGGTTAATTTCATGCATAAAATGATATGTTTCCTAATATGAATTGTGTTATATTTTCTCAGCGGCCAATGCCTCTAACATTGCCAATTACATCAATGACATTGAGCAATTGACGGGAACTAATTTTTCTGCCTGGAAGGAAAAGCTTGAGATCGTCCTTGGTGTTCTTGAGCTTGATTATGCCTTATGTCACCCTGCTCCAATTGCTCCTTCCTCAACTGAGAAAAATTATGCTGAATTAAAGAAAACTTATGATATTAACTGTGAGCGATGGGAGCGGTCCAATCGCATGTCACTTATGATTATGAAGAGCACCATCTCGGTGGGGATTAAGGGAGCAATCCCCGAATCTGATAAGGCTAAGAGCTACTTGGCTGCTATTGAGGAGCAATTTAAGGGCTCCTCAAAGGCTTATGAAAGTACTCTTATTATAAAGATCCTCACCACTAAATTTGATGGCTCTTGCAGCATAAGGGAGCACGTTATGATAATGAATGACATGGCGGCTAAGCTTAAAGGACTTGACATGGCATTTTCTGACTGTTTTCTGGTTCACTTCATAATGACATCCCTACCTTATGCGTACACTCCCTTTAAGATTAATTACAACACACAGAAGGAGAAGTGGTCCATGAGCGAGCTCATTGCTCAACTAGTCCAGGAGGAGGAAAGAATTAAGACTGAAGAAAGGGATTAGGCTTTTATGGTCAATATTGGAAATGGGAAAAGGAAGTACTCTCATGGGGACCATAAGGCCAAGAAGAAGCTGCATTTCTCCCCCAATTCTAAGGCAGAAACAAGCAAATCCGCGCCTAAAGGGGTGAAGTCTCCTACTGCCATCACCTGTCGCTTCTGTAAAAAGGAGGGATATGTGCAGAAGGAGTGCGCCAACTTCCGTCAGTGGCTCGCCAAGAAGGGTAACGATACAATTACTTTTGTTGATGAATCATTTTATGCGGATTTTCCACATTATTCCTGGTGGATTGATTCTGGAGCCACTGTGCATATTACTAATTTGATGCAGGGATTCAGTTCGTTAAGGACCATAAAAGGGGACCGAAGGCTTAGAGTGGCCAATGGACAAGAGGCTGAAGTTGAGGCTGTTAGGATGCTTCCATTAGTTTTGGGGAGCGGCTTCACTCTTCTCCTAAAGGATGTCCTTTGTGTCCCCTCCATGAGGAGGAATTTAATTTCTGTTTCCTTTTTAGACAATGATGGTTATTATTGTGTTATTGGAGACAATAAATGTTTGATTCAATTTGAATGTAATAATGTTGATCTTGCTTCCAAGCACGACATGCTTTATATGTTGTCTATACAACAGTCTCCTTTATTGCTAAATGTGTGTGATGCTCCTATTAAACACAAACGTAATATGGATAATGAGACCTCATCGAAACTATGGCACTGTCATTTGGACCATATTTCGAAGGGGAGAAGAAGCGTCTCATTAAGGAAGAGATAGTCCACCCATTGAATTTTCTGACTCCGACGCTTGTATCGATTGTATTAAAGGAAAATACGTTAAACAAATTAAGAAAGGAGCAACACGTAGCTCATGTCCCCTAGAAATAATTCATATTGACATTTGTGGTCCCTTCCCTATTATGTCAGTAGATGGTTATGATTCCTTTATAACCTTTACTGATGATTTTTCACGGTATGGTTATATTTACCCTATTAAGGAACGGTCTGAATCACTAAATAAATTTAAGATATTTAAGGCTGAGGTTGAAAATCAACATAACTCAAAAATTAAAGTAGTGAGGTCAGACAAGGGAGGAGAATGTTATGGAAAACATGCATCTTATGGACAAATTCCTGGCCCTTTCGCTAAGTACCTCTAAGAAAATGGAATAGTAGCTCAATATTCCATACCTGGTGAATCTCAACAGAATGGAGTGGCTGAAAGGCGTAACCGTACACTTATGGATATGGTACGGAGTATGTTATCTCACTCCAGTTTACCACTTAAATTATGGATGGAGGCCTTAAAGACAGCCGCACACATATTAAACCGGGTTCCCAGTAAATCGGTGTCATCGATGCCTTATGAATTATGGACTGGGAGAAAACCAAGTTTAAATTATTTACGCGTGTGGGGATGTGCAGCTAAAGCCAAACTGTTCAACCCACATATTGAAAAATTAGATACTAAGACAGTAAGTTACCATTTTATTGGGTACCCAGAAAGGTCAAAGGGGTACCGCTTTTACTGTCCTAATCGGACTACTAAATTTGTTGAAATAAGGTACACTGTGTTTCTTGAGAATAATGAAATCAGTGGAAGTTCTGAGGGGAGGAAAATAGATCTTGAGAAAAATCAGGTTTATGTACCTCTACCGATAATCCGAGAGGCTGTTATTCCTGCACCTCAAATTAATGCATCTCCAGTTGAAAGTCCTGAAGAAGAAACCAACACTGAGGACTCAGGAAATAATGTAGCGGTTGATAATGAAGGAAATAATACAGCGCCTGATAATGAACCTTGGGAACCGGTTGTGACCTCTAATGAACCCTTAAGAAGGTCACAACGGGAAAGAAGATCCGCCATCCCAAATGACTATGTTGTGTACATGAATGAAGATGTGCATGATATTGGGAAGGTGGATGACTCCATTTCATTTAAAGAATCCATGATGAGTAAGAATTCATCTGAATGGCTTGACGGCATGAAAGATGAAATGAAATCTATGAGCCTGAATGACGTTTGGGACCTACTAGAAATCCCTGAAAGAGTTAAAAGGGTAGGCTGTAAGTGGGTCTACAAAACTAAGCATGACTCCAAGGGGAATGTCGAAAGGTTCAAGGCAAGGCTTGTGGCTAAAGGGTTTACTCAAAGAGAAGGGGTTGATTATGTTGATACTTTCTCTCCCGTCTCTAAAAAGGACTCTCTAAGAATTGTCATGGCACTTGTGGCCCATTATGATTTGGAGCTACATCAAATAGATGTCAAAACGGCATTCCTTAATGGCGATCTGCAAGAGGATGTCTACATGGCACAGCCCGAGGGTTTTGTCATAGAAGGCATGGAGCATTTGGGATGTCGTCTCAAGAAATCAATTTATGGACTGAAGCAGGCGTCCAGACAATGGTACCTTAAATTCGATAATATAATAAGGAAATTCAGATTTAAGGAAAATAAAGTGGATAATTGTATATATTTCAAGTCTAAAGATGGCAAATTTACTATTTTGGTTCTTTATGTGGATGATATCTTATTGGCTAGGAGCGATAAGGATATGTTGTATGAAACCAAAAGATTTCTTTCCGCTAATTTTGACATGAAGGATCTTGGTGATACCTCTTATGTTTTGGGTATTGAGATTCACCGAGATAGATCCAAAGGAATATTAGGCTTATCCCAAAAGGCATACATTAACAGAGTACTTAAGAGATATAATATGCATAATTGCTCTGCCACGCCTGCTCCTATTGTTAAGGGCAATAAATCTGGACTATTTCAGTGTCCAAGGAATCAATTAGAATCTGATTAGATGAAGTCGATTCCTTATGCTTCAGCTGTCGGAAGCATTATGTACGCTCAAGTTTGTACTCGCCCTGATTTGGCGTTTGTTACCAGGATGCTTGGCAGATATCAGTCGAATCCAGGATTGGACCACTGGAAGGTTGTAAAGAAAGTCTTACGTTACCTACAAGGTACTAAAGATTACATGCTCACATATGAGAGGTCTGAAAATCTTGAAGTCATTGGTTATTCAGATACTGATTTTGTCAGGTGTGTTGATAGTAAGAGGTCGACATCAGGTTATATCTTCACCCTCGCGGGAGGAGCCATTTCATGGAAAAGCTCCAAACAAACAATTACGGCATCTTCAACGATGCAAGCTGAATTTGTGGCATGTTATGAAGCTATAGGACAGGCGATATGGCTAAAGAATTTTATCCCGGACTTAAAGGTGGTTGACAGCATTTCTAAACCACTAAAGTTGTACTGCGATAACAAAGCCGCAGTATTCTATTCTAGTAACAACAAGTCAAGTGGTGCTGCCAAACACATTGACATTAAGTATCATGTTGTGAAAGATAGAATCCAGGATCAGACTATTGATGTCAAGCATATAAATACTAAGTCTATGCTTGCAGATCCACTTACTAAAGGCTTACCACCCAGTCTCTTCCGAGAGCATGTTGCCGGCATGGGTTTGAGGGAAAGCCTCTAATTCTGGAATGAAGGGATCATAAAGAACGATCTAAAACTCCCATTAAAGAAAACTTATGATCCTCACTTAATGGAATGGTGGACTATAGATGATGGAGTTTAATGACGACTAATAAACTGTTATAACACATTACCTTGGTCATCGTTCTGTTTAAGTGTGGACTTATGGTAATGCTAATGAGTCCTTCGATTAAGTGGGAGAATGTTGGGTTAATCTCGGACTGTGGACTAAGTCTGCAACAAACTCGCCGATAATCCCGCGCCATGATCGGAGGTGCCCCAACTAATTTGGGTTGATCCCCCGATCGCACAGCGCTATATAGAAAAGGGGAAGCCGGAACCAAAACATTGACTGAGACTTTGGTTTATCATTCTCCCCAAAATTACTACCGATCCTAATGAGTGCGCTGCAAGCGATTGGAAGGGTTTTCCATCGCTGCCACGTCTACTCTTCCCAGTTAGTGCAGGTGGAGGCCCGAGGGGCGACGATACCCGAAGCACCGCCGCCGACCTCGTCCTCAGGCTCCTACCGGGTCTACACGATCTACATCATTTTGGGCTTCTTCACCGGCAGAGAAGATCCCCGATCCGACCGACCGACTAATAGCTTTATCTTCATCACATGGTCAGTTTAAATCTAACGTTTAATTTCCACATTAATGTTTGGTGATCATTTCATAAGGCTAGTTCATGTTTTAGTTCACCCTAAGTCTAACAAACAGTAATTACTAGATTTAGTATAAAAGAAAAGAAATGAAAAGAAACGGAGAGAGAGAGAGAGCAATCAGAGTTTCTTTTTTAGCACTTACATTATACATTCCTTAATTGTAACTAATTTCCCCATACACTTGTTCTGAGATACTCTGTAATTGTATGAGTCGCCGCTCGCCAGTGACTCTCAACGAAAAATTACTGACCAACGTTATAGCTAGCCGCCTAGCGTTTATTGGAATAATCGAATGGAGTGCATAAAACAGGGGTGAGTTAGCCATGAACAGCCCTCAGCCATTAGACAGATAATAGTTTTAGCAACTGAGATTGTTATAGAGACATTAATCTTCGGCATACATGTCTCATATATAGTGTCATGGCATCACACCCAAGTTAATTACCAAATCGATATATTAAGCACGTAAGTGATCAGTGATATTGTACATACACCAATGCCTCCAAATTACATGACGCCCAAGAAAGAAACACAAGCGCAAACTAAGCGTGCATGCATGCGCATATATACGTACAAAGTCAACCGAAAACAAAACGAGATTTTTGGCCTGATCGATCGTCAGACTCTGAGCAGATAGATGCTGAGCTCGGGGCCGCCGTTGCCGTCGGGGTTCATCATGTAGAACGCCTCCGAGTCCCTCGACCCCACCACCCGCTCGAACCTTGCGCGCATGTACATCAGGTCGCCCTCCGCGGCGCCGGCGCCGGCGCCGTCGTCCGGGAGCACGCCGGCGCCGACGGACACCGGCTCGACCGCGCCCAGCACCCTCCACTCTTCGGCGCCGCACTCCCGGCGCACCGCGTAGCCGCACTTGCGGCCGTTGCAGTACGCGCGCCACGTCGGCTCCTCGAGCAGCGCCCGCCGCTTCTCGCCTGCGCGTGCGTCGGATGGATAGATATCTCGCTGTGTGAGTCTCTGAGCGCGCGCAGATGGAGTAAATCTTGTTGTATCTACGAGTGGTATATGTACGTACCTGCGTTGAGCGGCGGTTTCTCGTACTCGAGCGCGAGGCGCACGAGGCCGGAGGACATCTCCCTGACGAGCGCGCCGGTGGAGTAGGCGGCCAGCTCAACCAGCAGCACCGGCGCCGAGCGCTGGTCCGTCTGCAGCGCCACGTGCACGCGCCCGCGCCGCCGCCCGAAGATTGTGCCCGTCACGCATGACCCCAGCTGCCTGCGCCTGCGCCGGTGCGTGATCGCAGCCAGGAACGCCGACCGCAGCCGCGCCAGCGCGTCCGCGCGCTTCCTCGACGACGAGGACGAGGCCGAGCACTGCTCGTCCGTTGACGACGACGGCGGGGAGACGCGAACGGCCGTCCCGGCTTCCTCAGCTCCCTCGCCCTTGCTCTCCGCTTCTTGGCCGTTCTGCCCGCCGCGCTGCGGCGCCTTGCTCGACCGCTTCTTCATCAGCCACGGGAAGTTGGCGCCCCCACCCCCACCCTGACCGCTGTTCGCACCGGCGCTCCTGGAGCTGGAGGGCAGGGGCAACGGGGAGGCTGCTCGGAAGGCTCTCGCCATCATGACCGGCAAGCTCTTTCTCTCTCTCCTGTCCTGCGTGCGCGCGCGCGCGCGTGATGTTAATAATGGGTGGACGCGCGCGGCTGGCTCGAGTATTTGATGGGTTTTCAGTGGCAAAGCGGCACGCTTTAAGGTGGTTCGCACTCGGCAGGGTGGCGCACGCGCTTTTGGCAAAGCGGCCGGGCAGTGGTGCGCGCTGGGGAGTGGGGTGGGGCAATCGGCGCGCGCGCAGAGTAAATACGGGCACGAGAGCGAGACGGATGCAATGAAACGCAACGTCGAGGAAAGGGAGGTCGTTGCATGGTGGTGGCCTGACCGACCGGCTGAACGGGCAGGGCACGTACGAGACTAGACGGGCACGCAGGCGCAGCAGGCGGAAGACGGGAGAGGGCACGGGGCGTGTCGCCATCTCATGGTTGACACTGACAGGCCGGTGACATCAATACTCCTGCCTGCGGTAGCGGTAGACTTGTAATAGTGTAGTTGTACATATCATTGCTCCTGCCTTATGCCTAGATCTGGTCAATGGATCTTTTGCCTTATTGGCTGGTTCTCATCACGGCCAATCCTCCCACGACATAGTTATCTTTAGATCGAACCAGAACGATACCAACAATGGATTGTGCTAGGCCTGAAAGATCAGCATGGCTGGCGACACGGCACACCGTGATCGACTAGGCTATACAATTTAGCCAATCATCAATTACCTTTCTCCAGCAGTCCAAACTATCATCAAATACTACATCTTCCCTTCGCCTCCGTCTCTCTCTCTCCCTCTTCCTCTCTTGCTTTCTCCCGGCTGACTTGTAACGCATGAACGATGTGAATATTGATGAGTAATTAGTATATATGCATGTTGTTACTACACTCTTTTCCTTATGAGGAGAACCTTGCTCTGGGGTATTAGGTTTTTAACGAGGTAAAAACTTTGTATCTGTCCTAATGAATAAATAAAATTTAGTTCCTTTTTCTCAAATAATTATGTGTACTAGATCCTCAGACACTCATGACGACGGATCGACAACAGTGGCGTCAACGACTCCACATGTCCAACAGGATAAGGCCTAGGCTGACACGATTGTAAGATTAAGGATGCCAACTAGAGAGGGGTGAATAGGCGACTTTAAAAATTTCTTCTACGATTAATTAAAATCTCGCCTAAATACCCTTATGTCAAAACCTAAATGATAATAGATGCGAAAGCGATAAACTAAGATTTTAACAGTTAAATCCTAGGTCAACAAGGCTCACTAAGTGCACTAACTAATTATGTCTCTAACAATAAATTATAATCCTAAAGACAAACAAGCAATTTAATTCTAGGAATGAAAATTGCAACAATTTAAATAAGGAATTGCAAGCATACACAAAGAGACACAATATGTTTTACCGTGGTGTTCAAAGACTTGTCGATCTCCCCTAATCCACGTTGAGGCAAGCCCAAACCACTTTGGACCGGCTTCACGAATTGAGCACCCGCCTCGGTTCCACTAGTGGTAGCTCTTTCCCCCTCCGGGTAGGTGAGCTCCAACCTTCACACTCGTCGGGCCTTCTCACAACCTTCTTGAGAAGATCACCGGACCACGACGCATCCACGCCGTCTAGGTGTCGGCAAACACCAAGAGTAATAGATCAAGCCTCTTGCTTGATCCTCACCAAGTGCAACACATGTGCAAAGATGCTCAATCCTTCTCTAGATGCAACACATGCAACTAGAGACCTTCTCTCCTTACTCACAAGGTGCAACACATATACAATTGAGAGGAGATGTTTGCACTAGCTCAATATAAGGAAAATAGAACACCAAAAGTCATCAAACAAGAATCTCTAGCTCAAATGCTTCTCAAATCACTTAAATATGGCTTTATGAGCTCTTGAGATTTTGCTCTCACAAGAATACCTCAAATGGGTGCTAGAGCAACAACAAAACCCTCCTAGCTCGGGCCGTTTTATAGCCCTCAAGAAAACTAGCCATTGGGGGCAAAATGCCCAAAAATCAGTAAAATCCGGTGCTACTGCCCATCTAGGACCGGTAGCGTCGGCCTCAAGCTCAACGGTCAGATTCGTGCATTAAAAACACCAAAACTAGCTGTTGCTACAGTACCCCGGTGCTACCACGGTTTCAGCCACTAAAACGGTTATAACTTTTTACTTCGAACTCCGAATTAGGTGATCTTTAACTCTATACAAAGCTTATCAAGAGAGCCACAATCTCCACTCTTTTTCAAGATTTAAGCAACCATAGATATTTTTAAATATCATAAAACTAAGACTCCAATGTAGTCACTCAAGTCTAAAATCTGATTTCTCGAAATCCCTCACATAGACTTGATCAAGAGCGTGACTACAAGCTAGCAAGAGTCAATAAGATCAAATATTGAGCCATGTGATAATCAACTCATAATCAAAACAATTTTTCAAAACATATTTGCAAATTCTAATCACATTCTCCAAAATTAAATGCATGAACACCAATATTTTGCAAAACACATTTACAAATATAAATCTTGCAAACAAGAGCAATCAAGATCATATCTTTGAGCCATGTGATGATCAACACATGATAAAACCAATTTGCAAACTCTAGTCACATGCTCCAAAGAATTGCACAAATATCAACTTGTTTACAAAACACATTTATAAAACAACATCAAACATGAGCTTATCCTATTTGCAAAACACATTTGCAAATCAAAGCTCCATGCAAAGAACACATCAATAAAATTGCAAATATGTGCTACAACTATTTGCAAAATACATTCGCAAATATTTGCTCTATGCAAAAACCAAATCAAGAGAGTGTGAGTTAGAGCAAGCGAGATTGAGCTATCAACACATGATGAGATTTAAGCTATAAGACTTGACCCCTCTTAATAGTACGGTAACCTATACTGGCAACCCGGTCTCCCGACCAAACACCGACACCGGTAAAAGACTAGGAACACATCCTTAGCCCTAACTAGTTATACCTTTTTCTCTCACAACCACTTGGAGCTTTCACGACGACCGATTAACTTTCTCTCCAAGTCGGGATCTTCGTCTTGTCCATCAACACATGATGAACTCCCATTGTCTTAGCTTTGGGATCCTCTCTTGATGATCATCAACACATGATGACGTCCTTATCCCGTTTATCCATCTCAACCTTGTACTTAACCTATTTCAAACTTATTAAAAGTGTTAGTCCAAAACACATTATTGTCTTAATCATCAATGCACTCCATTAACACATAATGGATGCTCCCAAGATCCTTTGATCTTATCCTTTGATGATTGATCACACCCAAAGACAAATTGATTGAAAAATTAATTATGTCTTGAGTATACTAATGCAACTAATGCTTTATATACTCAACAACTTTCAATTGCCCTAAGATCAACAAAGTGAACCATCAACACATGATTAGTTCTTTGTTGATTGAATGGCAATCGAACATAATTTAAATTGAATTAAATTATCATGAGTATATATTAACTACATAAGTTTCATATACTCAATTCGATAGAATCTAAAAGTAATGATCCAATTTATATGGAGTGGTGGAAAGGGATTAATATTCTTAAGATAGTCAGCTATATAATAAACTCCGTTAAATGTGTGCATACAAATAATTAAACTTGAATCAATATGCACATATTCAATTTTTGAGATTGCTTTGAAGTGTGTCCGATATTAACATGAGTATACTACAACTACACAAGTTTTATATATACTCATAGGGATGGCAATGGGTCGAGTCGGGTGCGGGTTTGACAAAACCTGACCCGACAGAAAACTCGAATTAGAAAACCCGACCCGAACCCGAATACCTTATCGGGTAAAAAATTATACCCGAACCCGAGCCCGACGGGTACCCGAAATCCGGTGGGTACCCGACGGGTTTGTGCATATGGGTGGCAATAGGTTGGGTTGGGTATGGGTTTTGTAAAATCCGACCCAACAAGAAACCCGAATCAGAAAACCCGAGTCGAACCCGGCGGGTACCCGGAACCCGACCCCAAACCTGGCGGGTACCTGGAGCCCGATGGGTATATGCGGTATTTCGGATATCCGATGGGTACCCGCAGGTAAAAATTAGAATCCGAACCCGACCCGAAGAACCCGCGGGTAAAAATTAGAACCCGAACCCGACCCGATCGGGTGCCGAACCCGCGGGTACCCGAATCCGCGGGTTTGATTGCCATCCCTATATACTCAGGAGTTTGTTTCAAAGTAATGAACCATGAAATTTATAGCAAGATGAAAGGGATCAATACTATTGAAACATCAAGATAAAGCATGAACTCGATCCCCCTAAGTGTGTGCATTCATGTTTATATAGAATTGAAAACATTATGCACATCTTAAGATTGAGACTACGGTGAAGTTCATCTTTTATCTTGAATCCAAGGAATGCATCTAGAAATAATAGAGTTGTATTGGATGCATATCTTTGAGATTTCCATTTTTCAATAAGATGAGACTAATCAAAGATATATTCAATAAAAGAGTTAGTCTCATATTTAGATTTATCAATATGATCATAAATATTATATCCAAGGAATGCAACAAGATATGATAATATGAACTCGAATGCATACTTTTGATATTTCTATTTTTTCATCAAAAAAACTAATAAGAGTTAAGCTCAACAAAAGAGTTAATCTCATAAAAGGATTTATCATTAATCAACAATTGAGACTAATCAAATATTATGATTACCAAAATAGTTAGTCTGGATATTAGATTTGTCATTAACACAAAAGCCAAATTAATGGAGCTTGAACTTTCAACGGCATGACGGCGCATGCACTGTAGTTGACATTATTAGATGATTCGAACTATTAGTTGCTTCTATTGAATAGTTTATTGCTTAAGTTGCAGTCCCTTGTAAACTGCACAGGAGCTATATTCGGAGTGGAGTATAAAAACCGTTGCTCGCACGAGTACGTGCACTTACGCACAACTCGAACTATGTGTGGTCAATAGCGGCCAATAAGGCAAGTTTGTACAATAGTATAGATAATGATTGTGTATATATAATACAACTTCATGTTATTTATAGACAGAACTAAAATCAACTTATATAATGGATTATCTATATGGTTATCTATAATAGTCTCTTATATAATTAATACATTGTTTATACAATGGTACATATAATATAAAATCATCTGTTAAATAATAAACATCATATTTCTCTTTTTTTTTTTCCTCATATCATCTAAATTTCTATATAATACAAGATTACAGGTAACTGACATGTAACAAATGTGTGTAGCCGTGGTTGGATGGAAATGCGTGCAGCGTGTGTGACAGTATAGGCGGGCGCAGGGAGCGACGGACGCAAATAATCATCACCTACTTCAGCGGCGCCAGATTATGTCGTGGGATTGCCTGCCAGCCCAGAGTGGCATTAAGGCGATCGAGGCTCGAGGGAGCACTTCAAAGTTGTATAGTGGTCTGTACTACTGTTTTACTGCTATCACCCGGTACGTACGGATTACGTATTTGTTACTCGTATTTAGTGCCGTGTCGTCGCCTTGCATGACCACACACGTACGCTGACACGCAGTGTGTGTGCCGCCATTGCTGTACGTGGTTGTTGACTGTGGCGTAGCCAGATGATAAATCTATGGGGTCAAATATATGATTATCAATCCTTGTGGGATCAATTCTTATAAGTTTTATACTGTTTTTTAGTTTTTTATGAATTTTTATTTGTATAGGATGATTTTGCAGAAAAAAGAAAAAAGAAGCTGTGAGGTCAATTGAGCCCACAGCTTTTTAATGTCCGCCACTGGTGGTTGATATCAGTGCTAGTTACATTTTAATTTGCAGGGTAAAGTTTTACAAAATGTTGGACCAAACCATGATCAGTTTAAATTTGCACCAGTATAGTCTACCATACGTTGATCGTTGGGTAAGCTACACTAGTACAAATTGATATAAGATTTTAGTGCATTTTTAGTTTTTTTTAAGAAAAGAAAGGTTTTAGAATCAAACTTGCTCTTGGATGCAAATATGTCACGCTATAGCTTAATGGCTTGGCGCAATGTTTCATAAAACTTCACTCCGTGGTTTCAGGGTTACACATGTGTCTTGCGCTCACGCTAAGGCAATTTTAGTCTTATTTCTAAATTTCAATGGTTCAACACTGGCTTTGTCTTATGATCACGATAGTCAAGAAATTTAGCTCAATTTGATGTAAGCTTTAAAGTTCTAGGTCAAAGTTAATTGTTCTCAAATGGAAATACTCCGTGCTAATTAAAGCTCATGATTTTGAGACGATTTTTTTAAGAAATACATTTTAATTTAAAGGTCAGGTTTTGTTTGCTGTAGCAAATTGTTAAAAAAATTTAAAATTTGTTCTCAAATGAAAATATGTTATACTATAGCTCATGATTTGATACGCATTCTTCTTTTTTTGTGAAACTCAGCTGTTTCAAGGTACGATTTATCTTGCTATACGGCTATAACTCACAATTTTTAAGGCAAATGTTGCTCTCTTTTTATTCTAAATTTTTATGCTTGCATCGTATTCAACGTAAATGGGAAGCTTTTCTATACCAGAAAAGAACATTAGAAGTTAATTGAACGCTATTACAACAACCACCCTATGCAAACCTACTCGTCGACAGTGTGAATTCATTCCGGAGGAGAAAACATAGAATCACCGCACTATAATTCATGGTAAATATTTATCTTAAAACTTCATTTAATGGCTTAAGGGCTAGGTGCTTTCACTATTACAAAATGATACATCACTATCGCTTCATTTGGATCGGTTCTTAAGTTTTCTGAAAAAATCGATTGTGATAGATAAGTTAGGAGAGGGTGTTAATAATAATTACAATCGGTTCTCAGGTTAGAAATGATTGTGATGTAGTACTGGACACATCACAAATCGGTCCTAACATTAGAACCGATTGAGATGTGCTATGCACATCACTATCAGTTCTCACATAAGAACCGATTGTGATGTCGATATATACATCACTATCGGTTCTTATATTAGAATCGATAGTGATGTACACGCACATCACTATCGGTCCTTACCTAAGAAGCGATAGTGGTGTAAGCAGCACATCACAATCGGTCATTACCTAAAAATTGATAGTGATGTGAGCATAAACATCAGTATCAGTTCTTAACTAAGAAGGGATTGTGATGTGCCTAGTGCTACATCAAAATCGCTTTTAACCTGAGAACCGATTGTGATGTGCCTCGCTAGGTTATTTATACCCTCGGGCTAAATTCTCCTCTGTTTTTGCTCTAGAGGCTAAAAAAATCGTCGCCACTGAAAAAACAGCACATATTTTAGTTCCTACCGTACTTGCGCCTGCTTCCACCACCATGATGAGTCTTACGTAGAATGCATAGCTGGCACACAAAAGGACTAGCATGACAGCCACAGAATCACATGAGGCCTCGAAGACTCCTTCTGTCAGGAAGGCAAAGCTAACAGAGGCCTCAGCGCCCCCTCAAATACAAGAAAAGCCCCCTGTCCCGACCTCGGAGACTCCTTCTGCCCAGAAAGGAAAGTCGACAGAGGCCACGGAGCTCTCTCAAGATTTTAAGGGCTACATACATGGAAAGTTCCTTTTGGCAGCCAACTAATTGAATGCTCTGGGCAAGTGGACTCGCATGCTCCATAGATGGTACATTGATAGAGTGAATGAGGCAGAGCGTTGTGTCGACTTCAATATCAGGTATAGAAGGGGAGATTTCCACCGCGACGAGAATGGGACATTCTCAATCAGTTTTGAGGATCTATTCCGTTTATACCAACTGATATCTATCGATATTTCTATTGTACGATTCTAGACGCTGTGAGTATTGCACCATACTGCATGAGCTTATGACTTTTATATGATTTCGCATAATATTTTTTAACATTCAACACGAGTTACAGGACAATGAGGCGGCGAGCCGTGACGGGTCAACACCTAGTTGGGTTCGTCAAACCCGAGCTTGTGTCTGCGACCATGGTTAGGCTTCAACCGGAGTTTGTTGTCGGCTACATCAAGGGGGTATTGCATGTTAAGTTGAAGAAGAATTTCGTTCTATTCGCGTACCACGAGGAATAAGTAATATTTTACCCTTCAATTACTTGTACGCACTTAAATCGTATGTGAACTTATTTCTTTGTACTGCATACCATTTAATAAGCAACCATTGAGTTCTACTCATGCTCGCTCCGAGTGAAAATAAAGTCTACACTTTGAACTCGCTCGAGAAGAGACCGATGGCCTATGCGATCAAGCCTACTTTGGAGAAGTAGGTGCACTACTCTTAACTAACACTTTCTAAATTTAACTACGTTTATTTTTTTACTCAATGGTATCTCTCCAATGTATGTAGGGGTTTCTCGTCCTACGTCGCTGAAGGAGGACCACACGATGACAAAAAGGGCAATAAGTTGGAGTATAAGCGCTTCAAGATACAAGTGCCTAGCATATATAGGACTAATTTTTTCTGACATATATTCTTCGTCTTTTAATTTCTTTTTCTTTCTTCACAGTGTCATCAACAGGGCAGCGACGACCTGTGCGGCTTTTTCGTCATGCATGACATGCTGCTCGTGGTCGGCGGTGCAGACATTTTCCTTAAGGCATATGTACATGCATAATAATACACTTAGCCTTTTACATTTAAATTTTAAAACTTAAATTAGTGCGCTCATTTCTATTTTGCAGAAGATCGATACCCCAGAAGAGCTTAGAAAGCAAAGAACTTAACAAATTACGAGGCCACTTATGTCAGTGGTACTAGGTAGAAGTTATATCGGAAGACGGTAGGTTTAGAGATCTTGAAGACTCCTACTAATCCATATGTAAACAATATTATATATGTGAATACGATATGCATGCGTACTGACTGTTAAGAATGTTTGTGTTCTATATTGTGAAAGAATGTGATATGCGTGTTGTAATAAAGTGTTTGTATTCTGTGAATGTGATATGTGCATATTGTGTGTAATCTGTGCTGTGTGAATGTGATATGTGTATATTATGTGTAATATGTGTTGTTTTTTGAAAGATGCACAAATGGGAAACAGCACACCCCTAGAACCGATAGTGATGAGGCACATTCATCACTATCGCTTCTATCTCAGAACCAATCGTTTCTTTCTAAGAATCGATAGTGATGAGTTATGTGATGATACATTTATCATAATCGGGTGAAAATCGACTATGATAGCGTCGTCTCATCACTGTCTAATGACTTTGTATCGCCATCAGAACCGACTTTGATGACAAAAAAGAATCGATTGTGATGTACATTCTAGTAGTAATGCTTACTGTAAGCACATGGTTTTAACGCGATTGTAGTTTTCGTCTTTTCAAAAATCGAAGTTCTAGAGAAAACTACCAAACTTGATCTTAGATGCAAATAAATCATGCTATAGATCATGGATTGGTGCAATATTTCCGTAAAACTTTGTTAAGTAGTTTCAGGGTAACACATTTGTCTTTGCTATCACGTTTAAGGCAATTTTGTCCCTTCTCTAAATTTCAATGCTTGAGCACTGGCTTTGTCGTACTACCGCTCACAATTTTCAAGCATTTTAGCTGTGTATCGTACCTCTACCTGCATCAGCTGTCTTGCATCACTAATATTATTACGCATTGCCTGAATCACGTACACAATATTTCAGCATAGCAGCACGGCATGGCACGATACCCTATGCTACCAAAGGCAGCTTTCACAGGATACCAAAAAAATAGCTTCCACTGAATGAGATCAGATTTTGATTTACATACAGGGCAATCAATGAAAACAACTATGGCCGACTACTTCCAAGTTTGGATCAACAAAACTGCAGCTTGCTAAGATGGTATTTCCAAGCTGCACAAGAGCTCTATGCGCTTATAACGACAGGCACAAGGTTAACTCATCTAACTCTATAGTATGTACAGGGTAACATGGGATACCTATACACAGGATGGGGCTACTAGGTCTAAATGTTAGCTGCCACCACTATCTACAAGCATGGACTAGAAAACAGCCACAATTCTTCTCATCCAACACATGCACGGTGGTCAGAGAGTCAAGAATCTGATGCATTAACACCATGCAACCTGCTGACTGGAAACATTGCCGTCCATCCCTTTCTTTTTAGCAAAAGAAGCATTGCCTTGTCTATCAGCTCTACGAAGCAACCAAGCTTTTATGTACTAGCATGTAGCGAGGCCTGATGAATTCCAGTATATTCACGTCGAAGAGCAGAGCTGCTGCATCATAACTCCCAGCTACAGGTGTATTGATATAGCGAAAATCCTGAAATGGTTACATGGTCAGTTAGCTCAGTTCTTCATTTTGCATCTGAATTAATGCATGAGCATGTAGCTGCACATGACATATGCTGTTTGCACTTTGGAGCAAACTGTAGCGTTAGACCCTGCCGTATGAGGCTAACAGTAAGATCCTTTCGGACAAGGTAAATAGGAAACAGGGAACTTCCTAGACGATGGGCAAGAATCAGATACTTACCATTTTCTGTTCCTCTCGAACCCACACCTGGACTCTGCATCCCTAGGACCCCAAGGAGCCTGGATCAGCAGCCATAAGGCACAGCTACCAACAGCAAACACATGGAGTCTCAAATCTTGCATTAAACAGCTTCTAGTTTGATTGGTGCTTTTGTAAAAACTGACAAAACAAAAGGTGCTTCCTCGCCGGGATGAATTGTTGTTGGCACAATTGTGTATCCTTTCGGATAAGGCTCCAAGATCAATTCACATGATATTTCTCTTGAGTTAACGTAATCTGTTCCGCCTACTGATTCATGCATGTAGATATTGTAAGCAGCACGACAGCCCCGTGTCTTGAGTATCCTCATTCCAATGTAAAACATAGAAGAATCATGACTAGATTGGTAGTTCCTGAAACCATTCGTCTTTCTAGAGAAACCAACACCCTGACAAGCAGAAGTTTGTTCGGATCAACATCAGAGTGCTTTGTACAAGTCTTACATTAACATGCAGGTTGGCACATACCTGTGTAAGAGTAATAAACACATGAACAGGATATAGGGCATCATGTCCTGTTACTCTAAGCCGATACTGAGGATTTTGATGCCATGAATCATAATCTTGGCAACCACCAGCACTATAGCCACGCCATTGCCCATGGACAGAGTAGCGCATCTCAGGTGGATAAACACGACAAACATATATTGACCGAAAGTGGATCTGAAAATCTTGCCAAGACATCCAGAATACCCCATTCTTCGACTGCAACAAGAGTAAGAGATCATGAGAGATAAGGGGGAAGGGTCAGAGATGTAAATGAAAATGAAACTGCAGTTATATTTTGTTTCCTATTGGTGCAATGCATTTACTTATAACCCAAAATTGTAGGGGTGGCAATTGACACTACGCTATTTTCACATACTATTTTAAATTAAACTGCAGTGTACTCACTTGAAAGCTTAGGCAATGAGAGGCGCTAGTAAAAATGGTGTGAAACAATTTTTATCTTACTAAAAATATATCGTTTGTACCATCAAGATAAAAAAACATCAATGATAATCCTGCGTATGGTGGAATCTAATCACCTATGCAGTTTAATACAAGCAGGGGTGCAGGATAGTGCAGGCTAGCCTGGGCCATAGTATCCCCTCCATTTCAATATTTCTTTAGTACATTTAGACCTACGTATTGTTGGTCCTATAGATTGCCACCCCTGGCTCTCCCTTAATTTCAGCTCAAGCTCCATCACTGGATACAAGCATGTTTTTTCTGACCACAGCTAGTGCAATACCATATAAAGTAAACTGGTAGCAAGGAAGAGACAAGTACCTGCGGAACATGCTTGAGCTTATGCTTTATTCGTTCAGTCCATTCTTGTGAAGAGTCTGACCATGGTCCATTCCATTCGACTTCATTTGCCCATGGATTTCTAATTTGGACAAGCTTGTGACCATCAACTTCTCTCACCTGAAAATACAGTGTAAGTGTGTCTCACATAAAAGAAACTAGAACTGACTATTTGCCAGAAGCTCACACAAATGGGAGCAAACCTGCAAAATTGAGTAAGCATGTCCCTGAACAATGCCACTTGATGAAATATGAGCATCAGAGCCAGAAGGACTCCCAGCACCAAGAAGAAAACCTTCTTGTTTAAAATGCAACAACTGAGACCACAATCTTCCACTAGCAAGATCAATCTGCGCTTGGGGGCTCCGCATATCAATCTCTTCGCCAGCCCCTCCTGTGAGGTCCACTAGAGCATCTTGCACAAGCCCACCTTCCAATGCCTCATAAGAGCCATGAAGTTTCGCATATGCCTTCTCAAGAATGGATACCCAGAGCTCATTTTGTTTTCTACTAGTAGCAAATGCTGGTTTACCAGGAGACTCACAGGGGATCCAATCATCAACAACCACGGCCACCCACTCACCCTTGTGAAAATATATAATGAAATATAAACTCAGAAAGAGTCAAATTGGTTGAAAATAATGCATGAGCTCTGTTGTTCACAAGACGAAGACAAATCTTCAATATTGGTGGAAAATAATGCACAGGCCCTAGAGAAAATATGTTGCATGCACTCTTCATGTGATATTTATCTTTCTTTCGGTTCTCTCAACTACTGTCGAGTTTGACAGTGGAATTTTGCAGGCATGTGCAACATTGGTAGCAGTGCACTAGTGAATTTTTTTCACATCTTTTGGACGTACTACATGCAGTGGATAATGCACTGCATATGTAATATGGGCAGCGGGCTATCTGTGATATGATAATATGGAGACATTAAAGAAAATGTGTTTTTTGTTAATATTCTGAGATTTAGGAGAAACACCAACAATCTACGCTATGGACCAATTGGTCTATATATATACATGCAAAAGATATATGGAGTGTGGGACCAAACCCAAACTGTTCGTAGTACACAGATACGTTAACATACATGCATATGTACTACATAGATCAAATGGTCCATGATGGTCATCATCAGCATTTCTCCTAAATCTAACAAATATCCTGTGACTCCAGTCATTCCATTTAGGAAAGATTCCTAAATGCTGAGCAAAATAAGGGGTTATATTAATGTTTGTTCATGATGGTAAGTCCCCGTAAGATTTAACTAAGCGTCTGATACTAATGGCATCTCAGAAGAGGTGACATACATATTAAGAAACACAGGTAGCCAATCTGAAGGAAAATCAAGCTACCTCTGTGCAAAAATGTGTAATAAGCTTTCTTAAGGTCAGTGCTAAGAGTGTCTAATTTGTCAGCTCTAACAACAGTACCGGCTGTTAAAATATTTAACTAAGGTTCTGACAATAATGGCATCTCAGAAGAGGCTACCATACATATTAAGAAATGCGAGTAGCCAATCTGAAGGAAAATCGGTCTAGTTCTGTGCATTAACGTAGAATACAAGCTTTGTTCAGGTCAAGGCTAAGAGCATCTAATTTGTCAGCTCTAACAACAGTACCTGCTGTTGTTTAAACTGTTCTTAGCAACTATCTAAAATTAGTACTTTCAAAGGAGAAGCTGAATTTGTCCCAACTCTAATTTGTATGTCTACGTTGCACTGAGCCTGTAACAGCACTATAACGTAGCATACAATGGACATCTGACATGACCCCAGCACAGCTCCAGTACATGTTGCAGACTGTACGAATATTTCTGATAAGGTATTCTTCTAATACAGCAAAATATGCTTTATCAATACATGCGGCAAACTATACAACAAAGAAACAATTTGTTTGCTGTTTTTAAATTTGCTTGTTTGCTTCACCAATTAAACACCGATGTTGAACTGGGTAGAAGAAAGAGTAAAATGTTAAATCTGACCAAGATGTTGTTTTCAACCAATATGTGCTAAAACAAACAACCCAGGTGAATGGATATTTATTAAGCAGATGGTTCAGATTATTGAATACCTGGATGCAGAATCTGACAGTGTAAATCCCTTCTTCATTGTACTCAGGAGTGATTATAACTTCATATATACGGGACATCTCCGTTAAAACTGCAACTGCACTCAGGAACCAGCAGTCTCCCAACCGACCCTGAAAAAAATAGTTGGGCAAATTGGGTATTACTTCAGATTCTAATTCCCACGACAGAGAAAGATACCAGACCAGCGCAAAGCAAACATTATATACCTGACACACGTCTGAGGAATTCAAAGAACCAGAAAACAAGCATGGCTGAGAACTGACAGATATCTCCTTTGTTATGTCAGAAGGCCTCATCCACTCAGAAACAACCTAATCTCGTAAAAAAGAGATCAATGGCAAAGATTTAACCAATACTTAATGCACAAGTGCTAGAGATAACGTAGACTCTAGAGTACCTGCAATTTTAGAGGAGGATTCATTGGATCTACAAATAGAGATCGATCATCAGGAGGAAACTCTTGATCGGTAAAATTCCTCTCTCCTTTTGTAATAAGAGCTTCCCTGACAGCCCTTTCAACAGATAGCATACGCTGGTTGACATCCTCTCGTGTCTCAAACCTAGGTTTCCTTGGTCTTCGAGCAAAGGAATCGATGTCGATAGCTACTGCATCACGCATTGGACGTTTTCTACCACTTGAGTACTGCCCATCCCATTCAACATCCTCTTGATCATATAGCTCAAAATTTGCTTCTTCACTTTCCCAGTCATCTACCTGAATGAAAACACAGTAAAATCACATTTGTAGTTTCGCACTACCTTCAAATTCATGACATCATAAAAAAGGTAGGAATAAGCAATTGCTTGGTAGAAGCATTCCTACCCTTGCAGAATAACTTCCATGCCAAGCATCTTCAGCTGCAAGGTCAAACAAGCCATACTCAGCAGGACACATGGCTGTATGTAATACAGCAACCTCATCTTCAGTCAGACATCTTCCCCACAAGAAAGCATCCATGATCTGCATCTTTGAGTCTGAACCTTCGCTGTCTGACCTACCAAAGGCATCCAAGTCTGTGGGTGGCCTAGCACCAACCCAAATATCTGTCCCAGGTTCCCAAATGCCGTTATTTCTAGGCAATGGCAACCCATTCTGATATCCATCGTAAACTCCGTCTATGAAAGAAGTTGCTTCACCTAGGTCGGCATCTATAGTCACAGTGACAAGATGCCACCTGAAATTCACATTGGCAACTATCAGATATTACTAGTAAAAGAAAATAGATGTAGCAGAATTGAACAGGTCTGAACCCAAAAAATGTCGGTATTGACGAATGTTCATCAAAAACATCCTTGCTATTCAAAATACAAGTAAAAACACATAAACAAGCAACAGAGTAACAGGCAGCAAATGTTCGTCGGGCACTGCAGTGGCAAGGAAAAGCTGAACAGGTTGCTACTTTTGATTTGTTTTTTTAATTTCCTTACAAAATAAAACAGTTGTGAATAGCTGGTACCTGCCATCTGCAATACTCGATGCACCAATATTCCACTCTTTAGCAACAGTAGTCATCCTTTCGCCTTTAGTCACCAATCTAAGACCAACTTGTCCAGCTTCCATTCCCTGTTCTGACCCTGCCACCAAGATTTCCCAGCAAACCTTCTTTTCGAATTCGGTTCCAAAAAGACAGACTGGACCAGATACCGGTTGAACCATTACTGCAATGGAGAAGCTAACTTTTTGACTTTGACAAAGACACAAGTCAAGTTTTCCACAATGACGGTCAGTACTCCTTGGTTCATCATCAAGTACGCAGACAGCGCCTGGAATGCCAGTCTGTTTGATAGTTCATAAGAATGTCAGAGATCTTAATAGTATAAGCAAAAACAGTAACTATAGGAAATGTGCATATAACATGTGCTACTAGAGTTAGAAACATAAGAAAATTTTCCAGTTTTGATTATGTAACTTAAATTGCTCCATGAAATTGATGTGGTCAGGTGAACCAGAAAGCAGGCAATAAACTCAGAAAGGATGACTATGCCCGAATCATGCACTCAAAAAGTACATTTTTAAGCTATATCATCATGGAAGGTATGCTCCAGAAGTTAACAAAATATAATTATTATGGGAACAGAACCTGCTCTGCTCGCCGAGCCAATTGCGACGTTCGTATGTGACGAGCTATTGACGAGACCCTATCCCTTGCAAAAGAGTCTTCCAGAGCAGAGTCACCACCCACAGCTCTGACAGCTGCTGCCATAGCCGCAGCATCCCTGCTTCCAGCATTGGGAATAGACGACAGCAGTGACATTTCAAGCTCCTTCCACTTACGTTCCTCTCTCTCCAACAATGCCTTCCTTCTTTCCCTCCCTTTCCCTTCTTCCTCTCGCCTTTGCATCAAGACCTCCTCTTCCATTTCTTTTTCCCTTATGTAGCTACAGACACAAATAGGAGCAAAATTTAGATAATGAGCCCATAACTTTCAGAGAGCTCTGCATACAACCATGGTATAATTAAAAAACATTATAAATTACCTTTCTTGAATGAGTTCAAATTGCCTCCGATCTTCCGGCATCCATTTCTTAATTTCTTTGGCACTTAAGTCAGAAAGACCTATGCTGTCCAGAAAAAGTCTAAGACGAACTTCATCCTGAAACCAAATAGAAATACACAGAGTTAACAATGTTAACGAACCGGTGGGGAAGACAAGAATGATAAAAAAACCGAGTTTATACCTGTATTTGTTCAGCTTTGGCGGTCAAGCCAAGCAACAGAAGCAGATAACCACCGAATTTGTCCCACATATACACCCATTCAGTATCAATTGCTTCTTCTAAAGCCAAAATGCGTGCATGGGCACACATATTCCTCCGATAATCGACATCTGCCGGGGACCCAGGGCAAATCATTAAACAATTTTTCACCCCACAAAAGAAAGATCCTGCAGTGATTTCTTCATTTCTCAAACGATCTCTCAGCTTCATAACATCAGCCCTAGGAAGCACAAAGTTCCCAGCCCTATCCAATGTGATAGCTGGATCTCCAACCAAAAGAGCAGCAGAACTTGCAGACCTCTGAGGCGCTGAGTAAGTCCCAGATATAGCATTTCTTGTCTGTGTTGCACATAAAACAAACTATCAACAATATAGAAACAACAAATATCATACTGTTATAGTAATTTCATTGTTATGTATAGATACTGGAAATTGGTGGATTAACTAGAAAGATTCTGACCTCGACAGGTAATCCTGCCTACAAATGAAGAGCTGCCGAAATAAATTTAAAATACGATGCCATCTCGGAAACATTTATGTACTTCCCAAGGCACAAATAGGAGAGGTATATGATAGAACTTAGATGCAATAGACTAAGCACTAAAATGCTGATACTCTCAGCATTAGATGCTAATGAAAAATAAAACTAGCAAGGCTGGTTGAAACTGTTTTAACAAAGTATGCACACAAGAAACTACATTAACCAATTTAAAAGCAGGGATTTGTTGAATATCTTAATAATACGTCTGTATGGTAGACTTACTTTGTTGGCAGACCGTGACATTGCTTGAACGACTGTATCCTTGCTAAGGAAATGAACAGCATCCTCCATCATCTGATTCAAATTTCAAAAGTATTATTACTTCAAATCTACAGATGAAAAAGGGAAGAACAAAGAATGTTCGGTTGATTAAAGTTTGCTGATTTTGGCTGCATAAAGTACCAACCTTAAGAGTCAGGCATGGTCGAGAAACAGCAAAACTGAAGGAAATTACAAGAGTAATAGCAGAAATAGCAGCCCCAACAAATGGAGGATTCATTATTAGACTAGCAATAACACCCCAAACTTCAGTTGCCAATGCAATCCCATACAAGATAAGGAACGCATAGCTGTAAAGAGAATGATGTTAGGATATTTTCTCAGCTGCCAACAGCACTTTTAGGATAGGATAGAACAGAAACAAAAAGGAAATTATGACCAATCCTGAAAACAAGAAAGATACGTGAATAGGTATATTGGAAAGGCCATTTCCATACCTAACATTTTTAGCAGAGTCTGCATGAGCATCGTAAACATATACAGGCAATACCCTCGGTGAATACACAACAATTGGTGGCGATAGAAGGACCTGAGAAGAGTACACTCATTCAGCGTTACGAGATAATCAGCAAACATCAAAAACTAGCATCCGATGGCTAACAGTTATCTTAGCATATATCAAACTTACAGTCAAAGCCCTTCCCGTGAGAAGAAACAGAAAGGAGAAATAACCTATAGATGCTCCAACAAAAGGCTTCTCTGCAAAATTCATAAGCTAATTTAAGCTATGTGTATTTAATATGAGTATAGGACAATAGTACCTCAAACCGATAAAAATAGTGAAAACAGGTTGAAAGACATGTAAGGAAGAACATGCAGTCACCCTGAAATAAACCCATCAGGAAGGCAGCCAATGCGAGGAGAAAAGCAAGTGAACAAACGAGTAACATCTGTGTCCTTGTTAAATAGAAGTTGTTAGATGTCCAGTAGTGAATGACCCCAATAGCAAATACAAGGAACAGGATGACTAGGAGGCATGCAACTCCGACCTGTACAAAGATGAAAGGTCAATTATACTCTGTTACAACCAGTGTTCTAAATATAGGCTGTTAAGGCATTGTAAATGGACGTTAAAACGTTAAAGATGGCCTGCCTGTTACGTTTATTTAGATTTCAAGGTTGGTCCGTTTTATCGGGCCATTTATACAGATTAATGGATGTTAACGATTACTAGGCCCGTTTTATCGTTGATACTAAGCCCGATGACAGTCGCATCATGGGTAAGAAGATGACTAATGGCACAACATGAGCATGTCATATTAAGTATTTAGCAAATAGAAGTGTAGAAATTGTCAAATCTCTTTTCTTTATGTCACCACAATGGACAATTGCTGAGAGCTTGGTAGTTCCATTCTATATTCAGGAAAGAAGATGAATAGATACTTATTTTCTTACTGCAAACATATCTATATATTTGTCTAAATTTTAAACAATAAAACCGTTTACAAGGCTGCTTACCGTGTAAACGCCAAAAGGTGGGGTGATCATTTGTTAACCATTTACCGTTATTTAGAACAATGGTTACAACACAGATGAATTGATATTACTATGAAGCTATATGGAAGATCTAGGTCTCAAAAACTTTACTTACAGTCCAAGGTCTAACTGTGGCAATAACTGCTGATATTGCACCAAACAATAGCAACATTCCCATGCCAATAAAAAGATAAACTCCACGGGAGATCTTCCAATCATCATCCTTCCTGAAATTATTTGCAATTTCATCTCAGCAGACTAGAAATACCAGTGGAAATGCAAATGCTAAAGATGATCTTTATACCATTTGTACAGCCCTGTGAGCAGGGAGAACATTGCAGGAATGCAAAGCAAGGGAAGTAAGGCTGACAGGAAATCAGCCTTCAGAGGAACCCCATCCTGTCGTGAATTTACCACTCCCCAATAGGACGTACCACAAAAGGATACAAGAACAGCTGCAGAAAGTCACAACACAGAAGTCAGTTATCTGAAAGTGTACGGTGTTCCATACAATATCCAATGAGAACTTTGAGAAAAGATCAGGTAGGAGTAGGACATACTTGCAAAAAGGCCAACACATATAGCTGATGAAGGCGAAAATCGGTATGTGGCAAACCAAGCAACAATAGGTATCACCCCAGTGGCAAGCACAGCAATTATTGAAGATAATGCCCATCCAAGATACATCGATGTTGCATAGGGAGAATAGAAACTCTTTTTATCAGCATCCCATCCCTTGTAGCCTAAAGCATCTAATGGTTTTGCTGATACTATTGCACCAAGGCCAATAACTGATGCAGTGAATACAGTTATGCTGATTGCAAAGAGAGCCCGCTGGCAACATAAGACCATGAGCAACATGAACATAATTTTAATGACCATTGCTGGAAGGTTGAAATGCATTCCAAACTATCTAGAATAATATTAGAAAAGTAAAAAAAACATAGATATGTGCTATAAATTTGGGACAAAAAATTGTTAATATTTGGAAATGCTACAAAACAAGGTGCAGCAATGCTGATAGGACAAGCACAATATGGAAAAAAGCTGATCCCAAGTAAACACATTCAGCTATCCATCCAGGTCCTGCTAATGGTATTGTTGACATGACACATGACACATAATACGAGACTGGGTCACAGTTCGTCTTACTTTATACGATATAACTAGGCAAGGAACTTATATAGATGAATACTGCATATTGCTTATTTAAATATATAAATGTAAAAAAATGCCCGTTGCTAAATTTACAAAGAACTGAATAACAGACCTCTTTCTTCCCTAGAGCCTGACGAATATTTTCACGACTATCAAGCTCCCTTCCCGGAATCCAGAAACGGTAGCCGTTACGCATCCATATAGGAATAGCAAATGAGAGGCAAGCCACCATAAGTGGGACCGTGAGAGACAACCCCAATATAACTGATGACTTGCTGCAGAATTGCATAAGTAACTTTCAGACCAAAAACATGATACACTTCACCAATGAAATGCATTAATTGATTGTAGACATCCAGTTGCTACAGAAACCATATATATGTAAAGCAGGTATAAACAGAAGATGATTTGAATATGTCAAGCCAGCACCCATTATCCAGCCAGAAATAGCAATCAACCTAAAGCTTTAAGTCTTGCACATGCTTCTTATTTTTAGACCATTCTGAGCCATTTAGGAACATTACGTAAAATATACCAAAATTAAATTAGTTGATCAATCACAAGGTGAAACTAAAGCATAAATCAGTCTGCGAGACTAAGACCAGCCAAAACCTACAGCAGCGACGCCATCATTAGACTTTGTTACTGGTACATGTGTGCTAGTCTAGAGTTTTTTAGTCCCATATTGTCTTTCCCTCGAGACATGTGTTCTTGTACCTCTATATATTAGCCCATTGGGCACATGGAATACAACAGTTGACTCCCTATTTTACTATACTTTGACAAAGTGCCTTAAAGTATAATTTTGTGTTCATTAAAAGAGCCAATTTTGAACAAGTCTCATGCCACCTAAAATGAACTGCGCATGTAACAGGCAACTAGTTGTGTGATCTGTACGACTGTACCCAGTGCTGAAAATTAACTTTAAGAATCTAAATAGAAGGTCCCTTCGGTTGCCAACTGAAAAATGACACAATTATATTTTCACTAGTAAACCCACTATTGAGTTGCATGCACCAGCCAGTTCACCCAAAAGCTTAAGCTTATAAGGAAAGATGAGCAATTCACTTATATACTTCAACACTCCCCCTCAAGTGTAGACTCCCTCGGACCTATGACGTGGAATAGAAGTGGACTACAAATTTTTTTTAATTGCGTCAACCGGGTCTTGAACTCGAGACCTCTTGGCTCTGATACCATATTGAGTTGCATGCACCAGCCAGTTCACCTAAAAGCTTAAGCTTATGAGGAAAGATGGGCAATTCACTTATATACTTCAACACCCACAAATCCATGCCACAAACATAACAAGTCCCATAAGTTTCAAAAAAAAATGATGATATACATTATTCTCATGTATAGAAGCCATTTGGGGTTGCAATAAAAAGCTATCCAAACCATATATGAAATAATAAATACAATAATGTATTATAACTTAAAAGCATACACAAAACACATGGTTATGACTAGCATGCTGTGCAAATTTCATTTGATGCCCTTGTTAAATAAACAAAGCACGCAAACAGGCATGAAAACTAATGAGTAGTATTCACATATGATTAAAATTATAGTAGTAACTGATGTTTCAAATATTAAGCAGCGTACCTCAAGAAAGAGAGAAATAAACCAACACATGTACTCAGCAGCCACGCAATGAAGCCATACTGAATGAAGATAGGGAAAGGAAAGGTAAATTATTATAGCTGAGAATCCAGTAATATTTGAAGTAAAGTTCAGAAACAGAGTAGCATATTCAATGCAATATAAAACACACATGACACATCAAAACAAGATTTTACAGATGGCAGTTAGATGCACTGAAGCATGAATAGTAAAGATACCCACAGTTATCTTAGAGGCGCACACTGGTAAAGTTATTACTAAAATCCTGTACAATAAGAATAATCCATTTGCCAATCACATCATATTCATTTTGCGTTACATACCATTTGGCTCACAATGAATGTTCAAACAGAAAAAATACAAAGCAATTGTTCTATTATGGTAAAAAAATATCTTGTATTAATATGACAATCATATCATGACGTGGCGCGATCATTGGAAAACAATGAAAAATACTCTTTTGTTGTACATCACCTTCCGGGGTTTGGATGTCATCATCTCTTCCGCACGCAAGGACCAAATGAATGCCATGATGGAGCAGACAACCGGTGATAGAAGCAGTATTGAGAAACCAAACTCAAACTGCCAATTAAGGAAAAACAATCACTCTTAATCAAAATTAAAATTGGCCTTTCAAAGATATTATAGTGCCTCTGCAACAAAAATTACCTGTTCATGTGTTGCATTTATCACCTTGATGGGCTCTGGTTGATGGACAGCGACAGTAACCGTCTCTATGATGAACATTAGGGTAAAAACAACGAAGGCCCGTATTGGAGTACCAGCTACTTGATGGAATATCAGCCTTGAAAGGTTCAGCCAGTTTTCTAGCCCATTTCTCCTAAGTTCTTCTGACAGAGAGATATGGTTTGCAATAGTTGTATCCAATCTATCTGAATCAGTAGCAGTAACATCTACATCATCTTGATGCTCTCTGTCTGCGTCTAAGCTGCTTCTCTGTAGCAAAGCTAAAATCCGTGGATCCATAACCTTATCTTTCAACATGTAGGAAAAATTTGGATCGAGGCCTTTATCCTGAAGAAGATTAGCCAGTTCCACATCTCCAAATCCACCATTCCTTTTTAGCATAGATGTGATCCTTGGGTCATTCAGTCTGTCCTGAAAAATTGCAGCCAAGTTCAAATCCAATAGTTGCTGATTACCCGAGGCAGTAGCTGATCCACTAGACTCGCAGCCTTGACTTTCCAAACCACTACTAGAACAAACAACAAGTGCAGTAGTGGGATCCCCATGCCTATCTGCTGAAACTATAGCAGTTTCAGAGTCTTGGACAGCAGAAAGGCAAGAATTACTGCGATGGGCTAAACTTGGACGTCCACTATCTATGTTCTTGTCGGAGCTCCGGCCTTCTTGACAACTATTGGATCGATCAAAAGGAGCATTGTTCCAATTGACACCATCGCTTTGTGAATTGCTTCTGTACATAGAATCAGTAGCATTACCATGTTGACCTGCTTCAACACTACCACTACTACGCTTCACACTAGATCCACAACCTTCGGATGAATTTGAGGAACTATTTTGTCCCTTTCTTCGAAATCCTTCTCGCAGCTTTATCACCGTACTTCTTAGCGCATCTATCCTTGCAACTGAGGGATTCGAAATAGAAAGCCAGCCAGAGACAGCAGCAGCTAAAAGCACAGACGCTACAAATGCATAACTGATGCAATGTCCAAGGTACCTAAGGTAACACCTTAGTTAGTAAATAGGAAAAAGTACTAGATCTTAAACATGTACCAACTATAAAAGTACAAAAATGAATACAAACCAGTAATGCACCCCAAAGCATATAAGAAAAACCCTTGATGTTCCAGCCACAAATAACGCTATTGTCCGACTTTTAAGAATCTCAAACCTAAATGAACACAAGCCCATATTCCAGTCTGTACAAAAGAAAACAAGACGTCAAAGGAACAGATACAAAGTACAATGACCAATGATACAATGAAAAATACATTACCAAGAATCACAACAGCAACTGAAGTCGAAGCACCCAACCAACGTGCTTCTTTTGAAGTCAGGCCATACAAGACGGAATAGACAACAAGCACAAGCAGTGAGCAAAGGTAGAGAAGCCCAAGATGCAAGACCCTGCATTTTTAAGGAATAAACATGTTATCATAATTACAAGAAAAGATATATTATCCAAAGCAACAACATAGAACCTATTTAAGTTGGCAGCACAGTCAAATTAGTAGTAATAGATATTTGAGTGTCTTATATAGTTAATAAAGGGGGAAAAGTGGACTCACCTTCTGGATTTTGTCATGTATAACTCACTAGGGTCTGGAGGATCAGGCGAGCATGACACGGGGGCCACTTCGACACAATCAGAATATGCATACTTGTAAGACCTCCGCACGTATTCATCAACATCGAATCCACTTCCTGCACATCAAATGTATGAAGAATTGAGGTTTCAAAAATTTCCGTATTAATTTAATGAGTGGTAAGAGATTCTCAACTAAAAGTGAAGAAGAATAGCTTTACCATTAAACAGTATTTTACATATAAATAGCATATTGATGGCCAATGATATTGCAGATACCCCAAAGAAGAACCCAGATGGGGAATTGAGCTCAGAAGCAGTAGCACCAGCTGTAACATAAACAGCACAAAATTCATACGCACACAGTAGACCTACTGCCAGGAGGAGGAGATACGCAACAGCCTCTGCATCAAACAATCCATTTGTTAATACCATTAAGAGATCGACAAAGAACCAGCATGTCGACTCAATAAAGAACAAAGAGATAACAGTGACCCAATTTAAGAGAAACAGAACATACATAACAAAGTGAAGAAAGAGCTGGAACAACTACTGAAAACCCTACATTCTGCTGATAACTCCTTTTTAGAGGGAACTGATGATAACATTTTGAACCCTCACAGGCCTTTAAAAGTTTACCCTCTATGCATGTCTTATGTTTTCTCCACACATTTGGTTATGGTAATCTAATAAATCAATTTGACCATTGTTATGTCACTGAGCATGTTTTGCAACAATTTCCTTGGCATTTCAATTTTCTAAGGTGACTGATCACGTCCTGCCTCAAGAAATTTTGATATGGCTAACATGATGAACATCTTCACACAAATTTCATAATGAACATCATGTCAAACTCATGGGGCTAAGTAACATTTAACGTTTATAGCCAGAATTCAGTAAGGTCTATTCTGTGTTCTAGAGAGAGAAAGGTCATGCGTCCCAGAAGTCTAACGAATTTTAAGAGCAGCCAAGCGCACACAAGATGACATTCAGAAAAAGAAAAGGTAGACAGACAACATATTCCTGTAGTTTCATTTTTACTCGAAATAAGTTGGAAGTTTGTGATACATGGACTAATACATTTCACTAGCAACGAACAAATTAAGGACAAAATATATAAACTATAACCTACCAAAGAAAAGTGATAAATAAAACTGCCCAAAAAGCACCACCCTGAGAGAATAACAAGAGTCACAAGATGATCACAATGTATAGAGGATAATACAAAAGGTCAAAGTATATTTCCAAGAAAATATCAGGAAAATCATAGACAAAAAAACACTTATCAGAGTATCAAATTCAATGAATCTATTACCCATGGGTATGTATGGACATAAGATTCTAGTGATATAATGCTAAGTTATAAAATCAAGACAGAATAGAAACATACTTGAGCTTTGCCATTGTGTTCTCCACCAGAGCATTATAGAGTAGAATGACAGGAGCAAAGCAACGCCAGCCATTATAACAGCTAAACCAATTATGTTCTTTTCCAGAAGAGCAATAAGGACAGCTCCCCATACTAGCAGAATTGCTATAGGGGAAATGACAACAAGCCACACAAAAAGAGTCAAAAAGCTGCACAGTGTGCTTAGTTGAGGTCCTTGCGCGTATGCTGGCCATTTCCTTGCATATATCCAACTGAATAACAAAATAAATGGAAAAGGTTAACAGGTAATGAGACAGATGCAAATGAGAGAAGAGAACTAGTAGTCAATGCATTGTGAACACAATGAGCATAAATAAAGATGCATATTTGCCAGGCCACTACTTCTGATAACACAACATCAGACAGAATTACAAAATCATATTCCACATATGAACAGCAGGCTTAAAGTAACCAGAAAGTAGGATATTAGATTGGTGACATAGTAAACTAATTTCATGTGTTAGTGTGTTACTGATACCAACCCTATATACTTTGCTGTCTGAATATGCAGTATAAGCAAAACGTGTTTCGTTGGTTGAAATTTCTACAGATGGAGCAACCAATCTACTACTAGCATACTGCTACGATGATGGACCTCGTGCACAAAAAATATTAGAAAGCACAAAGGTAACATTCACAATACAAAGATATTCAATTGTACAAAGACAAAACAGAAACACACAAAATTTCAATAGGAAACAATAGAGTCCACAACAAGTAATAAACACAGCAGGATATTGGTTGAGCCCAATTAAGAAAGATACAAATGCCAGATGCTATTAGAGGTACACTCAATCTCCAGCTTACCTATATAACCTCCATGGCCTCCAATTCACAGCCCATAGGACCCAAAAGCTGAAAGGGCCAAAGATAGCGAAGAGGAACCCGCAGATGCTGCATGCCAAAACAACCCCGCGGTGTTCCTCCTCTTCCATCCTCCCCCTCTGTGATCACCTTCTGAAAGCTGAAATCATGGATACAGGCTCAAAGAAACCTGCTAAAAAACAGAATATAATAAGTGCAATAATAACATTACCAAAAATAACTAATTGTCACTCAATTATACAGGTCGGTCTTTACTATCCACTACAAGAAGACACTCCTAGAAGCCCAAACCACATGGTAAATTTTTTGCTCGCCATACTGGCATATGCTAGCCCAGTTACCAAATACATTGCATCAGATGTTGTGTAAGTATCAAATGCAACATTGCAGCATGAAAGTCCCAATATGGACATGACTTTGGGGTCTCATTACCAAACCAGCAAAGCATGAAGAATGGATATATATATATATATATATAGTTCAATCCCATCTCGGTGAAGCCCATTACCTTACAGCTAACATACCCAAAATATATATATATATATATATATATATTCGTTCCAAGAAACTATTGCACCTAAATCAGCACCTCAATGGACCCATGAGAACTCAAATGAAAAGTATGAAAGATCTCTTTTGGGTCTCCAATTGGGTAAACCCATGAGAACAAAACCAAAAATTCCAAGGAAAAAATAATAGTGCTGGTACCAGTAACAACTTCATCACCTAACAAGGAATATTTTGTCACTTCTCCACTGCAAGTGCTCTGGGCCTGATGATACCGAGCAAAGAATTTCCCAGAAATTTCAGTCTTTATGTGAAACAAACGTACAGGTTAACTTCTGGAAATGAACGACCCAATTCCACCAAACGTTACGAATACAGGGTTACAGAACCAAAAAGCTGATCAGTAAGCACCAGCCCACGCACTGGAGTTAAATCATTAACACGGACTACTAAATTTAGCCAAATCTCCCTAATAACCCCAACCAAGACTCAATCCCTGTAATTTATTAAAGCACCTCCAGCTCAAAAGTCGAACCAAAATTTTTCCACAGCCACAGAAAAATTACCAAAATCAGATCTTTAGCCTAAATTACCAGGAACTAAACTACAAGGAACATTAATATCACTTGATGCATCATTCATCCTCGGGAATAATGGAGCCCAGCACATAACAATATCAAGGAACTATGCATCTTGAAGCTACGGAGATCTAGGAGATCGGATCGCATACAAAACGCACCAAATACAACCGTTGCCCCCCAAAAAACAATGAAATAAATAGACCACCCTATCCACAACCGAATCAGAAACAGCAGGTTCCGTAGGTTGGAGATCAAACCATCTGTAATGAACTGTCAGGAGTCAGGACAAATCCAATCCTCCCCGTCCAAACCTGCCCAATCTCTACACCCAGTGTATTATAGAATGTTGAGACAAGCTAAATTTCACCAAGCCGTTTGCTACAAACCCTCCAAAACGGCCACCAAATCACACCACGCCAACGCAGCCTCAGCAAACGGCATCATTCCCAGGATCCCCCAAGGGAAAGGTCGAACAGCCATCGCGCCCTAAAAGCCCTCTATAACCTCGACCATTCCTCCACGTACCCCCAGGCAGGCCAGGAAAATCTCTTCAGAAATTGGCACCTCGTAGCACCACGCGGACGCGCCACGCACAGGACTCGTCCCCCCAATTCCACCAACCCCGCCAATGCGGCGCCCCCGGAGCCCGCAATTCCCGCGAGGAGGCCCCCATTCGCCCCCCAGTCCCCCCAGATCCGGAAGACCCCACCGAAAAACCCCCCAATTTCCGCCCGGAAAACCCTAGAGCTGTATTGTAAGAGCAGCAACACGGAGGGCGTTTACCTCAGCGGAGACGCCGCCTCCGGCGACTCCGGCGGCGTCGGTGGGCTCCCCGCCGGCGAGCGAAACCCTAGGTACGGTCTTTCTTTTTCCTCTCGGGCTTCGATTCGATTCTTCTCCGTGCGCTTGTGCGACCTGTGTCGTGACCAAGGGGGGGCGAGAGAGAGAGCAGGGCGGGGAGACAAAGAGTGACGTTTGTCAACTTGGGTGGGCTGCGTGCTGACTAGTGTTTGGTTGGTGTGTGTGCGCGTCACTGCACTGCGTCCCCTGCGCGATTGCTTCAGCGTGAGCGTGAGCGTGAGCGGCTGGCTACTCCGAGCAGTGCGTGCCGTGTGCGCGTGACCGAGCGGGGGACGGGGACTGAGCCAGCGAACGAACAAAACGAGTGAAAGCAACGGCAAATTAGGAGAAATCAAAAAAAAAAATCTAGTTCTTTCGTACATATATTTACAAATTTAACTTCCCTACCGTAGAAATACAGTAGGCAGCACATATCCCATGTCATACTCGAAGAATATAGAAAGTCACCGACACCCCGAGAGCTCACTCAACCGCTAGGGCAACATATGGTCCACCACGGCATGGCTCCTTCCGCGCTACCGAGCGTGGTAGCAATGCTGTGCACGCTGCCGCAGCTCCTCCGGCACTCTCCGAGCGCGGCAGCGCCTCCTCCCGCGCTCAAGCGCCAGCTCTCGCAGTCCCTCGTCCCTCGCATTGCCACGGCACCGGTACCTTTCGCGCTCTCCGAGTGCGGTCGCACCTTTCGCGCTCTCCGAGTGCGGTCGCACCTTTCGCGATGAGGAAAGGACTAAATTTGCAAATATATGCGCGAAGGCGCTACATTTGCAAAAAAATATATATTATTTCAAATTTGAACACACTTTTTCTTTACCCAATACGTCATGCTCCATGCAATAACACAAAAGTGGTTTTAGTGTGTTGTTGCTAGTCCAAAGAGCCCGTACCTTGTTGCAACTTAGCATGCGTATAGCATCTGGATTTTCTTTTGATTCTTAGGTTGTGAAGGGTGCAACATGGCAACGAGGCTCATAGCACTGTGACAAAGGTTCCATTTAGCATAGGTCTACGCTTTTTTGTAGACTGTGATATTGATAAACTAGTCAGAACAAAATGGCATTGGAATGAGCCAAATCACGATGTGAGATGTGGAGGGGGAAGTGATGGGAAAAGAGAATACATGTCGTGAAAATACATACGAGGGCATAGGTGACACTGAAGGAAGTGAAGCTTTTAGGTATTGAGTGAGGAGACGGATTCAAGAGTAAGATTCACAAGCAGGGAATAAGGGGTTTGAAAGTCATACAAATGGTGTGGAGTTTATCAAGAAAAGGGAGAGAGCCCTTTTGTTAGTGCCAAAACCATGAAACCGGGGGTGACGGCGTGAACTAAGAGGAGAAATATCGATATTAATGGTGGTAGTGAAAAGGTTTCTTATTGTAAGCAGTCAAGATCACTCGTTGAGACTTGCTTCTAGCACCCATCATAGAACGTTGGAAGTTGGCTGGTTTGAAGCAAATCTATGCCACTAAAGTTTAAACAAAAGTCTATATGAATTTGTGATATGTGACTTACTCTTAGATCAAATTTAGAGTATTGTTTGTGTTTAGTGGGGATCGTTTGTATAAAAATAATGGATTTGCATTCCATGAATGTGAGGCATGTTGGCATGCAACTCAAGGGATCCAAGAATGTAATAGGTATTTTACAGAAAGAAGATTTCAACGGCCATGAGTTATTTTTTTTCCTCGGGGAACTAATGATGTGTTCACACTATAGTTTATTATTAACATGGCACTACAACTAGTATATATGTTATGAAATGGCTTCCTTTGGACTATTTAAAAATTGTAGGAAGATATTTGACAGTGTTACAGATAGTAATACAATTTGATATAAAAAAAGAGAGTAATACAATTTCTGAGTTGACATATGAAAACAGGTAATTTTTTAATTGTGACGTAACATACGTGCCAAATCCCAACTAGCCCATGATGTTTAGTAGATAAGCACAGTACGTGGGCTTCGGTCCTTCCCTGTTCTAGCGGTCTAGTCGCATTACCTTGCCTGCTCTGTGGCACGTGACCGGCTCTAATCTACACCAATCGAGCGCAAGCAGCCATAGGTGCAATTGAATCGGATAGATGCTGATCGACCGGATATATTTGGCTTGGATTTAGCTAGTCACGTTGGATAGTTATCGTATTCAGCATCGGTTTCAGATAGCTGGTGTCAGGTTCGACATTGAATTCGGGAGAGTCCTATCCGTCGGCTTGAGATATTCCAATAATATTCTCGAAAAATTCCAAAAACCTCTACTTGGATATCCCAAATTTTACAGCTCATATTGTTCCAATTGGGCCCAATAGCCCAAGCCTGCAAACTCTAACTCCCCCAAGTGGACTCCCAGACCGAGTCCCACACTCCCACTCGGTTGGCTGCCACCATCCGTCGCTGTCTACTCATCTAGCTCTTGCCACCGCCCTCGCATCACCATCCATCGCCCCTCTTTCCTGCTAGCTCGCCGCCCTTCCACCGGTCACTCCCCTCACTTTGCCTTCCCACTAGTTCATTGCTCTCTCATCGGTCGCCACCATCCCTCCTACCGCCCTCGCTCCTACGCTTTCCCTCTAGCCTCTGCCCTCCTACAAGCTGTAGCCCTCCCTCCACAGCTCCACTCTCCCGCCGCCACTTGATGTTACTACGAAGGTACCAGTATATCACACGACACTTGATATTACTACGAAGGTATTAGGACTTGCTTAAGGAAATACTTGCTTATATGTTCCTTAAGTTCGATATTTTAGTTCCTTTGTCCTTAAGGTCATGGTCTCATGGATAGAGTAATACTTTCATATGTGATGTGTTCCTGTTTGATGAATGCTTGATTGAAAGTAAATTATTTAGCTTTTTCGTATTCAGCACAAAATATTGACTATGTTCGAATATTTGTCAATTTATTCTTTTTTTCCTATTCGATGCAAACTATTCTGAAGTGATAATTATTCAATTATTCTTGTCTTAGTTGCATGCAACTTTGATACCATTTCTTGGTTTGCTCTATACTATGGTATATGCTAAGTATTAGGAACCGAGTAACCATTGGTGATTGTGAAGATAGAAATAGTCGGCTTTTGTGTGACAAGTATGGAAATGTATGTGCGAATTGGTTCTTCTCTTTAGGCTATTATCATGATAGTGTTCAGAAAACACACAAACATGCTATTCTGCAACTGCAAGCTGTTATATGATTAGTTGATTAGGGACATATTGCTAAATATGAGGGTTACAATGCTTCAATTGACTTTTATTAGGGGCTATTTGTGGTTGTATGATACAAATTATCAGAAGAATAGATACAATTGAGGCTTTTGCTATTACATTTTAAGGAACATTTGGGTGGTTAAGGAATTCAAGTATGCAGTAATACTAACTATTGGTACTACGTACATGTTTCTGAGTAATGCTTGAGTGTCGAGTACAAGGAGCCATGGTTATGCACTTGTGGCCTCATTGAAATGTAGCTAGTTTGCTTGATCACTTCAATTTTGAAAGTCTTATACAAGATTGTGTCGTTGTTGAGTCTTGTGTGTATGATGCAATCCTATCCTAATACTGTCTATTTGTCTCTTTCATGGAGTCATGGACATGTTATCTGATATTATTTATGTATCATTCTACGTTTTGTTATTTTTCTCTACATGTACCGTTGAAATTGAATGTACTTTTGTAACTTTGTTGGACTACATGATAAAATGACTTGTTAAATTGCGATAATTTTGTTGCACGTCGAACTCATATGGTTGATTAATCATTGCTATATGTTGTATCGGTTTTTATGTGATATCCGATAAAAAATATTTGGTACCATATGGATTATACTCCGTATTCGCTTCGAATGCGTGATCGATATTATCCGTGTCATATTCGTATCTAGCATTAACCATATTCGACTCAGAGTCAGAAAAAAATATGATTTAGAATATAAAAAGAAATATATCCGATTGAATCCGAGCAAATTGCAATCTAGCCCGCACGCAGTAATCGTCGTCGCAGGGAAGCATTCGGCAAGCGACGTGTTGTGAGACTTCTATCTGTAGCTCGCCAATGATAGCATGTTGCCATGTTTCTAGCGGCGCACTGTGAGATTATATCGAGTAGAAATCAATGTGCCAATTGTTGATGCATGACGTTCTTCATATGCACATGCAAACGCAAATACTTAGCAGTTTAGAGACCAAAAATTAAGAAGGTTTGCTTTGCGACCTGGCCGTAGAAAGGTACATGTAGCCTTCGTCTGATTGTTTAGAGGTATTTATATGTACTATTTAATAGTTGTATAAATATTAAAGTATAAATAAGTAGTAGTAATAATTATTTATTCTTCCACTTACTTCAAAATTAAATAACTTATACTCAAAATTAATACATACAAACGCTTCTACATGCCCCATGGCACACTGAATGTGCCCGGAATTTTAGCTTTCCAAAAATTAGACACGTGGTCCTCCGGTCCTCCTAAGCATAATACCGCTAGTTCATTCGAGACGGACGGGGTTGAAAACTTGAAATATCGATAATTTAATGGATCAATGCATACATACATGTATTATGGCTCTCTTTTGTGTGTGTGAGAGAGAAGCAGAGCTCCACGCTATTTGTTGCCATGCCCCTGCTGGGTGTGGAGAAAGGCCAACAGCCTCACCCAGTGAGCCCCCACGCACGATGCTGCAGGCCACCGTGCCGTCGCCAGCCGCCGATTGCGGCATCTTGAGTCCTTCAGCCCCCCGCCGCACAGGCCGTAGCGTGTTTACATCTTCAGTTTAAGTCACCTTAGGAGTTACTAGATGAGTCACCGCGACGTGCCACGTCGCGACCGTCGCTCCCCACGCGAGAAAATCGAGAAAACAGCGAAAAGGTTGAAAGGATATAAACGTAATTGCGTTTTTATCATATTTATTCTGCGAAACGGTCGAAAGGATATAAACGTAATTGCGTTTTTTTCGTATTTATTCAAGGTCCTCTCACGAAGGATCCGCGATTTCACTGAAATGAAAAGTCCTTTTCGCAAAAAAGGTAAAAATGATCTAAACGTAATTACACTATTTTTTTAGTATTTATTTGGGGTCCACCTTTTTGTAAAAAATGGTTAAAAGGAATTAAACGTAATTTTTTTTTCTGAAGAGTTTTGGTGAAGCGGATCGGCTCTAGCCGGCTCAAACCGCTCCCAGGCCGGGATTTCTTCCAACAATAGTAGAGGTACTAGGAATGTCTGCGCGGCGTGCCACGTCACGGTCATTATTTTTATATGTGTATAAAAATATTTTTTTCGCATATATTCGAGGTCCTCTCACGAAGGATCCGCGATTTTACATAAACGAAAAGTCCCTTTCGTAAAAAACAGCAAAAACGATCTAAACGTAATTATACTTTTTTTTGTCATTTATTTGATAAACGAAAGGACCTTTTCGTAAAAAAACAGCAAAAATGATCTAAACATAATTACACTTTTTAGCATTTATTTGAGATCCTCCTCTTCGTAAAAAAATAGTCAGAAGGACCTAAATATAATAATTTTTTTCTGAAGAGATTTGGCGAATTGGCTCGAGCCAGCTCAAGCCGCAAGCTGGCTCCAACTGCTCCCAGTCCGGAAATCTTTCTAAAAATAATAGAGGTACGATGATGATATAGTCTTCCTCTGATCCTCTGCTTCGTCCTGGCCAGCCTCGTGGCAACTTTGGGCCTTTCGCATTGGCTTAGAGTTAGATGGCTGGATGGTCGTTCTTCATGTCTACAACGACAATCGCAACTCCAGTCTCATCTCTTATTGTTGATGGTTATACTACGGGTCTATTTGGAAGCTGTAATTTTTTTGAAAATCTGTTTTTAGTTGAAAAGCATCTATAGTTTTCTTATAATAGATCGCTTGATAAATAGCTAATTTCTCTCAACAATAAGCTGTAAAAATAGGTCACATCTAGATTTCAGCTTTTGACTTTTACTATTTATACATGACTTCTAACTTTTGCCACAAAAAAAACTGTTTAAAACTGAGCTGATTAGAGGGCTTGCATGCGTTCGTGGTTAGCTAGAGTGTCATCTCCTGTTGATGGCCGTATGAATGCGTTCGTGGTTAGCTAGGTTAAAACAGGTCGATATTGACATCTCATACGGCACAAATCCCATCAGATTCTACTCATCTCAAATCATACCTCACCTATACTTTGCAGAATCCACGCGCTCACATGCGTTTGAGCCGTTGGAGAGCCGGCTCGGCTCACGGCTCGAGCCGAGCCGGCTAAATTTTTTACATCCGGGTCCTTTTTTAAAAAAAAATTACAGATAAGTCCTTTTCGGGAAAAAATATTACGATCGGGTCCTTTTTTCGAAAAAAATATATATTACGTCTATGCCCTTTTAGCGTTTTTAGGAGTAGCGCTCGGGTCCTTTTTAGGAAAATCAAAATTATGTTTAGGTCCATTTTGTAAAAAAAAACATGTCCTTTTTTTTGAAAAAAAAATATTCATTACATTTATGTCCTTTTTACGCTTTTCTAGCATTACGTTTAAGCTTTTTTGCAAAAACACAGGCTTATTTTTAGATCCTTTTCGCGCATTTTCTCGATTTACTGCGTGTATGGAGTCCATGCCCTTTTAGCGTTTTTAGGAGTAGCGCTCGGGTCCTTTTTAGGAAAATCGAAATTACGTTTAGGTCCATTTTGTAAAGAAAACATGTCCTTTTTTTTTGAAAAAAAATATTCATTGCATTTATGTCCTTTTTACGCTTTTCTAGCATTACGTTTAAGCTCTTTTGCGAAAAACACAGGCTTATTTTTAGATCCTTTTCGCGTATTTTCTCGATTTACTCATGTATGGAGCATCAATCGCGCGTTTTTCGATTTTCTCGTGTGGAGAGCGGCGCCCGTGGCATATCACGCCGCGCATAAATTTCTAGTTCAATCGATCTTCAATGGGATTGTCCTGTGCTTTTCAAATGGGATCCTTGTATTGCAGCCGTAAAATCTCCGGGATCGGCAAGCGTTCCAAAGGAGGAGTAAAGATCAAGCACACAGATGATTTGACCGAAATCAGCGATGAAATACAATTTGATGAAGAACAACGAGAAACAAATCGATGAACAAGGGTAACTCGAGATTGAACAACACGAAGTAATATTGATCATAAATTACAAAGAAGGGGTTAGATAGATTGGATATTGTTAGCATCAGAATTTGGTAAGGTATAATCAGTTTGTCAGGCTAAGGATAAAAATGATATTTCTGTCCGATATCGGTTAAAAAAAGGAAAAGTCAAGTTAAAGATAGAATTATGACAGATATTGATTCAAAGATAGAATCTATACCCCTTTATAATGCACCTAAGCATTCTTTTCTACGTCCACTCCAAATAATGCACCCCACTAGAGATGGCTCAACCTTCATGCACCCAGCGAAACGTCCCTAGAAACTTGTCTCCATCAAAATTAACCTCTCAGATCTTTCCTCAGCTTTACTCACCCACATCCGATGGCCATTGTTTAATGTGTCTAACTCATCCCTGTGTCCCACAACAGATCTCCCCCCACCTCCAGCATCATCTCAAGGAAAAGGAAACAAATATCCTGAAATTAAGGAAAAGGAAACAAACGTTCTAGAAAAGAAAAAACCATATATTACGTGTTGAGAAAAGGAAACCAAAAAACAGGGCACTATACTAATTGTATCTGAAGTCGATACGGATCATAGTTGACAACGCATTAAAAAAAGATACGATCGGCCGATACACTATAAAAAGGATCAAGGACGAGCAAAAGAAACAACACGACCAATCAAACAATTGTATCTACTTTTATTTACTTCCTTATCAACTAGGAGTAGCTTTGTAATTTAGAATCTCCCTTGTAATCCGATTTTGATCAATAAAGTTGCGCATCGCCGATTGTTGTTCTTCCTCGATTACGTTAGGTTTGATTTTCTCTGATTTTGTTGTGCATCACCTTTTTTTGAAAAAATCTATCTTTTACCATCTAACCAGCCCTAATTGGTTGTCTAGACTTATCGATACCTTTGATTTAATCGACTTCTGGTAGATGTTAAGATCTTTGCCGATTATCATGTTAGATTGGCCTTGAGCGTATATTTTTTTATCTATCTTGCCGATTACAGAATCAAATGGGCTGGCACGTTACAAACAACTCTGAACTCGGTATTCTCGTGTGTTTGAACCAATCGATCTATCGTCACATTTTTTGACACAACAGATATATGGGTAAAGACTACTCCTAAGATACTTAAAAAGTAAAGACAAAAGATAAATGTTGAAAGTCGTGGACGATTTATGGAGAAAGTCATCGGCTCTTGTTTATATTGTTGCGGGCCTGCGGTTCGCACGAAACGCAACGTCATCAGTTTCCATCTGCTTGATACGACTTGGAGAGCAAGATGCGTTGGCAATGCACTTCTGGTGCAGCTTCCAAATTATCTTATCTTCGCTTTCCTTCTGTTGATTTCTACTAACTAGGTTACGCGCTATACTACGTCGTGGGAAATTTTGAAAATTTAGTCGCGCAACGCTGCGCAGCGCGAAATTTGGTCCAACGGATATTTCTGAAATTTTTTTTGTCTAATTTCGGTTTTCTTGTTTTTTTAAAAAATAGGCTGCTAGGAGCCATCGACGAATCTGCGGATTGCTAGGAGCCGTCAACGAATCTGCGGATTGCTTGGAGCCGTCGGCGGATATGTGGTTTTCTTTTCAAAACCGTGGAGGAACCTAAACGTAATTTCATTTTTTTACGTAATTTCAGTTTTCTTGTTTTTTTTAAAAAAATAGGTCACTAGGACCCGTTGACGAATATATGGACTGCTATAAATCGTTGGCGAATCTGTTATTTTTTTAGAGGAAACTGCGGAGGGACCTAAAAGTATTTTTGATTTTTTTTCGAATCAATTCTGCTAAAAAATGTTTTTTGGAACCTAAACATAATTTCGTTTTTTCTTGGAGCCATCCTGTTAAAAACCAACGGGAGGACTTGAACGTAAATCACATAGAGATCTAAACGCAATTTTGTTTTTAGGTCCTTTCTGTTAAAAAATGACCGGTAGACCTAAACGCGATTTCGAAATTTCCGAAAGACCTTTTGCAAGGGACGTGGTATGGCTTGTTGCTCTCCAATCTCTCCAGCTTTATATAAACAGAATGATTTAGGATCGGACGTCCGATTTTTTTCGGACGCTGCAACATTTTCTTCTACGTGTGAAATATTTGTTTCCTACGCGTGAAATATTTTCCTTCAATAACAGTAGAAATGTTGATTCGGATCGTTGCAATATTTTTTTCCTACGTGTGAAATATTTTTTTACTACGCGTGAAACATTTTTCTTTAATAACAGTAGAAATATGCGAAAGAAAAAAATATTACAGACGTTGGAAAAAAATGTTACAGATGTTAGAAAAAATGTTACGTCAAACCTCCAACGAAACATCCTAAAATCAAATTTCCGGCTCCAGTTCTTCCCAAAGGTACGATGATTTGGTGGCTTGAACCGACAGTGCATCTTGCTGTACATATGCATACGGCCTGGAGTCCAAATATATATGCGTGCATCGAAGTGTGAAGCCGGCTAGTATGCGACCGACCCTCATCAAGCTTGCTAGTTGCTACCATGTTTGTAATAGTCCATCGTCAATATCCTCGGCCATATATCTTCTCCGCACGAATTTGGCATTGGACTAATGATATGTCATTGCGATCAGTTCGTCGAGATTTTCTATATGGCAACGTTCAATACCGCCATGCAAATTGATGAAGTTCATGTATCGACCATTTCTAAATTTTTTTAGCTTGTAGTCACTCTTTTCATCAAGTCTATGTTAAATTTTTTGAGAAATCAGATTTTAGATTGTGTGGCTATATTAGAGTTTTAGTGTTTTATAGAAATATATATTTTCTTAAATCTTCAAATGAGTGGAAGTTGTTGCTCTCTTGATAATCTTTTTATAGAGCCTAAGAACATCTAAATCGAACTTCGGAGTAAAAAGTTATCATTTTCTTAATTTACTGAAAATATCGGCACTACCGAAATGTAAGGGTGCTGGTAGTTATTTTTCATATAGGTGTTTTGGAGTTATTTTTGAGTTGAAAATGTTAGCACTATCGGAGTTTACATGTTAGCAGTGCTAGCAACAGCTAGTTTTCATGTATTTAATGCTCAAAATTATCCGTTATAGGGGAGGCCGACACTACCGCTCTTTATATACCGGTAGTACCGATTTTGCTAAGTTTTTATGGATTTCATCCCAAACGGCTAGTTTCTTTGTGAGGCTATAAAAGGGTCCGAGCTAGGGGCTTTTGAGTGTTGCTCTTGCACCCATTTGAGACATACACTTGAGAGCAAAATCTCAAGAGCTCGTAAAGCCATATTTGAGTGATTTGAGAAGATTTTGAGCTAGAGTTTCTTATTTGATAACTCTTGGTGTTCCATTTATTTTCTCTTGAGCTAGTGCAACCTCTCCTCCCAATTATGCATGTGTTTCACTTTGTGAGCAAGAGAAGAGCTCTAGGTCCATGTGTTGCATCTAGAGAAGAATTGAGTATCCCTGTACATGTGTTGCACTTGGTGAGGATCAAGCAAGATGTTTGACCTATTACTCTTGATGTTTGCCAACACCTAGATGACATGGATTCATCGTGGTCTGATGATCTTCTTAAGAAATTTGTGAGAAGGCCTGGTGCGTTGTGAAGGTTGGAGCTCACCTACTCGGAGGGGAAAAGAGCTACTACTAGTAGATTCTATGTGCTTGGCTTAATTCATGGAGCCGATCCAATTAATTTGAGCTTACCACAACGTGGATTATGGGAAACCGATAAATCTCCGAACACCACGATAAAAAGACAGTGTGTCATCTTTTGGTTTGCTTCCTATTGCTCATTTACATTATTGCAATTTACATTCATAGAATTGAATTGCTTGCTTGTTAACCTATGGTTGCAAATCTTGATAATAGACTTAGGTTGTTGGTGCACATGGTCGAGACTAGTTGATTTAGCCTTTAATTGGACAAAACAATTTAAATTTACTCCTCCATGTATAAGCTCGATTTTGGAAAAGACAATTTTAAATATCGCCTATTCACCCCCCTCTAGTTGGTCTCCTCGATCTTGCAGTTGGTGTAGGCATGAAAAACCTATTTCGGTAGGCATCTCCACGAGATGTAGTGTATCAGAGGGTGGAACATTGACGGATGTGCATTTAGCGATGCCGGTATACGCTATGTGATGAGTGTATGGGCATGTAGACATATTTATATTGCATCGCTCAAGATAAAAGATGATTAATGAGATGAATGTGATTAATAGTTATGTTATTGAGTCGTGGGCTCGTCCAAAGATAATTAATGAGATGAATGTGAAAAATGGTTATGTTATTGTTTTTTATGTACTTGCTAAGTCGTGGACTCAGCATTGCTTATTTTAATATTTCGGTGATCATTAAAGACGACATGCATGGGATGGGAGTCGTGTCATTGTATCACTTGTCACATCATTTTTCACAAATACCTAGTTTAAGTGTCCACTCATAAATAATAAAGTGCTTAGCCAATTTAGTAGATGGACTTTAATAAGCGTAACAATGGATATGTGAACTTAGTTTTATATTACATGGGAAGTTTAGTTGTTAATATATTGCTTTATTTATTCTTGATCACCATCATCACCAAAAGGTAAAGATTGCTTCCGGACGTATGCAATTTGAGCATAATCAAGTGCGAAGACTTAGGTGTTCCCGAGTGCGTGGACTCGGACTTACTTGGGTATGTGGTTCCAAGGTTTTATTGGTTATTGTTCTTGCTTATCCTATTATGTGAATTATTGTTAATATGGGTTAGTAGTAGTGATAATTGTTTAGAAATCTTACTGAAATTATAATTAAAGTTATGATAAAGGTGATGAAAAATATAATGATTTTAATATCTTGAGCACATGAAATACTGGGGTGTTACACTCCCCGACGACAACAATCTCATCAACGGGCGACAGAAGTGGCAAGCTCCCCGACAACAACGACCTCCTCGGCGGCAGTGATGACAAGCTTCTCGACAACGATAGTCATAAGCATCCAGTGCATCATGGTGTCTGCAATCGAGAAGCTCACCATCCTTCGATCCAAAAGCTCTTTGGTGTGCCCCTGCTATTGGAGTCGCTGCACATGATGGCCTGCAATCCGTCTACAGCAATAATAGCGAAGGGGAAGAGGGGCAAGATTATTATGTTGCTGATTTATCTAACTTTAATTTGGTTCTCAATTTTGCTTACTCACCGATCAGTTCAATGCATGCTAGTTTGCACAATATGAGGTAAAACTATTTCTACGTACCATTATAATGGAAGGAAAAAGATTCCTAGTGCACATGGAATTACATCTATTTTTGAATTTGCTTGTCAAAAAATTCGAACTTGCCAAGCAGGCCCTAAGAGGTTTGTGCGAAAGCGTCAGTTGCTTTGCGAGTTGCAGTTCAGTTATGTGTCAAAGAATTAGAAGATGGTGTAGTAAAGTTCAGGAAAAAGAGAGGGGTATGTCTGCAAGGTTGGCTTTTGTACAGATCGAGTGGAAAACGACATGGAAAGGGTGCAAAGTGTGATGAGTGGTAGTCATCTCCATGCTATATTGTGTAATTATTATGTCTGTCCATATCTGTAGAAAACAGGGAAGATACATGCACACCTGAATATACTGTTTGGATGTAGAAGAAGAGGGGGGATAATGTGAGAAAATCAAAAGAAAAGAATATCTTAAATACCTTGTCATGCTATGTATGTGCCATCTGATTGTTTACTAACTTCTCTTGCAACGAGTCAACGAGGAAACAGTCTTCAGTCTCTAAAAAAGGTTATATCCACAAAAATATTTCATATGGCATACTTCAAGAAGGCCTCCTATCAGGTCTGCACAATCAAAAGGCCAGGGGTCAGAGATGCGATGTTGTTTGCCAAACATGCAAGATTACCACTGAAATAGCTACTTTCTTGGATCCCTTCCCGTTGCTACTTTACATTGTGCTTAATTCTGGCAGTTTAAGCAGTACTAGGTAGAGTCATGCACTACGTTGCGCCGGCTGAATTTTGATAGAGTGCGCATATGGCAAAACCAACATTCATGATGGATGTCATTTTTCTTTTGGCGAAAACCAAAAAAATTAAGAAAACTGAAATAATCATAATTTTAGAATTCGCGGGAGCCTTTTCGTATAAACGGTGAATGAGAACAAGATTCCGAAAAAATTTATAAGCTTCTTCACGAAAATGGGGATTGCCCTTAAAAATGGTTTTGGAGGGAAACACAATTAAAAACACTAACGGATGTAATTCGAAGAATTCACGAGGTCTTTTCTTTATTTTATTGAGTCTAAGGATAAGCGGGTGACATGGAGGCGTATGGGATCTAGCAATCCTTTACGTTTTAAGGATAGTAATATAATATAGGATTGCTACCCTCTTTTCATCCGAGTATCAGGATATTCAATCCGGACTCTCGGATTGACCCTTCGGTATGGTCGATGTTGCCAATCCGGATACTCGGATTAAACATGGATACTTTGCGTAATTGTCGGTTTAGAGCATCTATATAAGACCTAACCAAGAGAGGCTTCATTATTGCTCTTGCTCACAAAAACTCATTCACACACTCTCTTGAGCTCTAGTCTCTCTCTCCATTTAAAAGCTTTTGATAGATTTAATCATTTTGGGAGAAAGGAGTGATTTGGAGTAACCTAGTCTTGCATCATTCATTCTTGAGCACAAGGTTCATCCTCCAAGTGGATTTCAAGTATTTATTACTCTTGAGTTTGAAGGGCTCCTAGACGGCAAGGAGTCGCGGAGCTTCAAAGCTTGTGTGGTTAGCCGGAGTTTGTAAAGGCAAGTCTCGATCCAGAAAGGAAAGAGGCAAGAAGTGAGAACCGTGAGTGCTTTGTGCAACCAGGAGGATAGTGGTCAAGAGGGACCGGGCTTTGTGGCGGATCAAGATTCCCTTCAAGAATCCAGAACTTTTGTAAAAATCGTGTCTTTGCTCTCTTGGTTGTGTTCTTGTTGATTTTGTTGTGATAGACTTTTGGAGGACCCGATCTATTCAGGATCTACTATACCCTCGGTACCTAACATCTTTAAGAACTTTTGTATTCAAGTAGATTGTCAAAATATTGCCTAGATTTAAAAGTCCTCATCGAGAGCTACAATCCGAGAAAGTTCACAACCCGACAGTCGGATAATGGATACTCGGGTTATATACCGGACACTCGGATTGGGTCTCTCGGTAATTCCTTTTAAGCGCAAAATTTTTATCACCTATGGTTGAAATTCCATATGATTATCCTACTCTTGAGTCTCAAACTCTTCATCTTATGTTTCAGTATCATCCAGAGAGCACCTCATTTTGATGGCACTCGCTATGCCGCATGGAAACATAAAATGAAGATGTACTTGAGATCACTTCATCCGTGTATTTGGGAGATTGTAGAAACAGGTTTTAAAGCTATGGATCCAAGCAAACTCACTCCCGAAGAGAAGAAAGCCCAACATTTTAATGACTTGGCCGTTAATGCCTTGTTCAATGTTTTAAGTGATTCCGAGTTTAACCGAGTCTATGGACTTGAAGATGCCAAAGCAATCTGGGAAAGACTTATGGTTACTCATGAAGGGATATCGAGCGTCCGTGAGTCCAAGATTGAGCTCATCATTGGTGAGCTAAGCAGATTCACTCTAGAAGAAGGAGAATCCTATACAAAGATGTTCGACCGCCTGATGGTGTTGGTGAATCAAGCAAAGGGTCTCGGGAGTACCGAGCTCACCGACAAAGTGGTTGTTAAGACCATTCTTCGAGTAATCACTCCCACCAACCGCAACTTGGTGCAACTCATCCGGGATCGACCAAACTTCGACACTCTCTCTCCCCATGATGTTATTGGGAGGCTAATGATGGATGAGATGATGGTCAAGGAAGCGGAGGTGGTAGAGGAGCTCAAGTCAGGAAAGAAGAAAGGTATCGCCTTGAAAGCTGTAAGGATTGTACAGGAAGTCGAGGAAAGTACAAGCGATGATGAGGAGAGTGGCCCATTGACCAATGATGATATGGCCTTGCTCATAAGAAGATTCAACAAATTCCTCAAGAAAAAGGGCTATAAACCGGGGAGCTACTCCAAAAATCAATGGAACAAGTCAAGAGGAAGACACTCAACAAGAAAGTGCTATGAGTGTGGAGAAGCCGGTCATTTCATCGCCGAATGTCCTCAAAAGGAAAAGAAGGAAGACAAGCCATACAAAGGGATAAATACTGTGGCAAGGATAAGGAGAGAAGCAAGAAGTTCAAACACTTCAAGCAGGAGTTGCTTAAATCGCCATTGCTATGTCTCCTTCCACAACAACAAAGAAGGGCCTCTTCGACAACTTGAGCGATGACAATGAAGACGCCCAATGTGTCTCATGGCCAAGGGCGCAAGGTATTAATCAAAACAACATCTCCTTCAATTGTAAACTCATGCATAGATGATAGCGATGATGCTAGTGACGATGAGATTGTTTTTAAGTCCATGGAGGATTTTGATGTTCAAAAATTAGATTTACTTTTAAAAGATATTGAGAAGTTGGAGGAAACCATTGAGCAAAAGGAGGCTACTCTCGAAGCTCAAGAGGATTTGCTAATACTTGAAAAAGAAAAAAACCTTGAGCTAGAGAAGAGCCTAAGTAATGAAAGGAGGAAGTCCAAGAGTTGATCAAAAGTTCAAAATAACTAAATCCGAAGCTTACTAGTCTTGTGATCACCAACGCTTCACTCGTAGAGGAACTTGCCAAAGCAAAGGATGCTTGCAAGACTCTTGAAGTGAAGCTCGTTGATCACTTGAATAGCAAGTCTAACTCCTTGATGGGTGACTCCAATTTCTCATATCCCTCTACTAGCAATGGATGTGCTAGATGTTATAATATTAATATTGATACTTGTGCCACTAACCTTGAGACCTTGCAAGTGTTGGCTCATGAAAATGAGAAGCTCAAGGAAATGCTTGAAGATGGACTTCAAAAGTCCTATAAGGCTAGCAAAGGATTAGAGGAGTTTCTTGATAAGCGTCAAGGTAACCCTATGAAGCATGGGCTTGGATATACACCACCCAAGGGCAAAAAGAATCACATCGTAATTGCCCCATTGAATGAGCCAATTCACTTTGTCAAGAGCAAAAGAAATTCTAATCATAAGGATCACGTTACTTTCTTTGCATCTTATGTGCTTAAAAGAACTAACCTTGGTCATGTAGTTGCTCATCATATTGGGCGACCCAACCATGCTCCTCATGTGCGATCTATTTGGGTTCCAAAGTCTCTTGTCACTAACGTGCGCGGACCTAAACAAGTTTGGGTACCAAAAGGAAAAATCTAAATTTATTTTTGTAGGCCTATGTCTCGGTGGATCAAGTTGGATATTGGATAGCGGATGCACGCATCACATGACCGGGAGAAGGCTATGTTCGCACACTTGGACACATATGGATCAAATAGTGAAAGCATCATTTTGGAGATAATGGTAAAGGTGAAGTGGTAGGTTTGGGTAAGATTCTCATCACAAATGATTTTCATTTAAATAATGTTTTGCTTGTTGAATCATTGAGCTACAATTTGTTGTCCGTTGCTCAATTATGTGAAGCGGCTACAATTGTGTGTTGATGATAAGTGTGGATGTCATTAAGAGAATTGATGGTTCAATAGCCGTTAAGGGACGTTAAAGGAAATCTCTATCTTGTAGATTTCTACGGATAGAGTTAATCTTGAAACGTGCTTAATGGCTAAATCTAGCATGGGTTGGCTATGGCATCGCCGACTTGCTCATGTTGGTATGAAGAATCTTCACAAACTCATGAAAGGCAATCACATCCTTGGACTAACAAATGTTGTTTTGAGAAAGATAGGGTATGCAGGCGCATGTCAAGCGGAAAGCAAGTTGGGGCTTCTCATCCCGCCAAAAACGTGATGACTACCTCAAGATCTCTAGAAATGCTACACATGGATTTGTTTGGTCCAATAGCATACATAAGCATTGGTGGAAACAAGTATGGTTTAGTAATTGTTGATGATTTTTCTCGTTTCACTTGGGTGTTTTTCTTGCGATAAAAGTGAAGTCCAAGGAACCATGAAGAAATTTATGAGAAGGGCACAAAATGAATTCGAGGTGAAGATCAAGAAAATCCAAGTGACAACGGCATGTAATTCAAGAACACCGGCGTGGAGGATTATCTCGATGATGAGGGTATTAAACATGAGTTCTCGGCCCTTATTCTCCTCAACAAAATGGGGTGGTGAGAGGAAGAATCGAACTCTCATCGAGATGGCGCACAATGCTTGATGAATACAAAGTCTCAGACATCTTTTGGCGGAGGCCATCAACACCGCGTGTCACAGTACCAATCGTCTGTATCTTCACAAGATCTTGAAGAAAAGCGACATCTGAGCTTCTTATCGGAAAGAAGCCAAACGTTTCCTACTTAGTGTCTTTGGAAGCAAATGCTATATCCTTAACAAGAAAGCTAAGTCTTCTAAATTTGCTCCTAAAGTTGATGAAGGTTTCTTACTTGGTTATGGATCGAATGCTTATGCATACCGAAGTTTTCAACAACACCTCCGGTAGTTGAAATCTCGCGTGATGTAACTTTGATGAAACTAATGGTTCTCAAGTAGAACAAGTTGATGGTATAATATTTTGAGGAAGAACCTCCGTGTGAAGCAATCAAGAAATTGGCGATTGGAGAAGTGAGACCTCTTGAGCAAGAAGAAAATCCAAGCTTTCCAACTCAAGATATTCTACATGAGACACAAAATATTCAAACTAGATGAGAAGAGTTGGATGCTCCATCCTCATCAAATCAAGCCCATGATGGCTCGAACACAACTAAAGACGATGAGGATCCCATCCAAACAACCAATGCCACTACTCCTCATCCAAGAGTACATCAAAGCATACAACGAGATCATCCAGTCGACAACATACTTGGTGATATCAACAAGGGAGTATCCACTAGATCTCGTATTGCAAATTTTTGTGAATTTTACTCGTTTGTTTCCTCTCTCGAACCACTAAAGGTAGACGAAGCTCTACAAGATCCAGATTGGGTAATGGCTATGCAAGAGGAGCTAAACAACTTCGAGCGAAATCAAGTGTGGAAGCTTGTTGAAAGACCAAAACAAAATGTGATTGGCACCAAGTGGGTTTTGGAACAAACAAGATGAGCATGGAATGGTGACTAGGAATAAAGCCGGTTGGTTGCTCAAGGGTACACGCAAGTCGAAGGTTTGGATTTCGATGAAACATATGCCCTGTTGCTAGGCTTGAATCTATTAGAATATTACTTGCGTTTGCTACTCACCATGATTTCAAGCTATACCAAATGGACGTGAAAAGTGCTTTTCTAAGCGGTCCTCTCTCCGAAATGGTGTATGTCGAGCAACCACCGGATTCAAGACCCTAAATATCCGACCATGTCTACTTCCGCACAAAGCACTCTATGGACTAAAACAAGCACCAAGAGCATGGTTTGAATGTCTTGAGATTTTCTACTCGAACAAGGTTTTGTAGTCGGAAAGGCCGACCCACTCTCTTTACTAAGCATGTTGATAATGATCTATTTGTTTGTCGATTTATGTTGATGATATTATTTTCGGTCTACTAATGAACAACTATGTAAAGAGTTTAGCGAGAATCATGACTAAAAGATTGAAATGTCCATGATGGGCGAATTGAAGTTCTTTCTCGGTTTTCAAGTCAAACAATCAAGGAAGGAACCTTCATATGTCAAACAAAGTACATCAAGGACATCTTTGAAAAAGTTTGGTATGGAAAACGCCAAGCCGATCAAAACTCCGATGCAAGCCAACGGACATCTAGACCTCGACAAAGAAGGTAAACCGGTCATCCAAAAGGTATATCGCTCGATGATCGGCTCTCTTCTTTATCTTTGTGCATCTAGGCCCGATATCATGCTCAGTGTATGTATGTGTGCTCGTTTTCAAGCCGCTCCAAAAGAGTGCCACATGGTGGCCGTAAAGAGAATCTTGAGATATTTAGTTTACACTCCTCATTTTGGACTTTGGTATCCTAAAGGATCATCTTTTGAATTAGTTGGCTATTCTGATGCAGACTATGCTGGTTGTAAGGTAGATAGAAAGAGCACTTCGGGGACGTGTCAATTTTTAGGAAGATCTCTTATTTCCTGGTCCTCTAAGAAACAAAATTCAGTAGCTCTATCCACAGCCGAAGCCGAGTATATAGCGGCAGGAGTTGTTGTGCTCAATTGCTCTGGATGAGACAAACCACGAGTGACTATGGCCTTACCTATAATCATGTACCATACGTGTGATAATGAGGCGCCATAAAAATAGCAAACAATCCGTTCAACACTCTCATACAAAGCATATTGATATTCGCCACCACTTCACGAGAGACCATTCTACCAAAGGTGACATTGATATTCATCATGTGAGGACAAATGATCAACTAGCCGATATTTTCTCTAAGCCACTTGATGAGAAAAGATTTTGTGATTTGAGGAGTGGGCTAAATATTCTAGACTCGTAATTTGGCTTGAAATATGTAAAATTGATGGTCATTTACCTATTGTTTTCGATTAAACCTTTTGATCTTCTTTTTCGATCTCTCCTGTGGTGCACAAATTCCTCGATCTATGTTTTGGCCTATACTATGTGACTATAGCTTGATTGCTTGATTGTTAGCTAGTTACTTAGTGTGTAAGGCCCCAAGATCTTTTTTTCTTGCCTCAAGCCATCTAGAGTTCATTCCTGGCCTATCTAATGTTATCTCCCAGGACCCCAATCCGGACACTCCGGGGTTTTCATCCGGACTATCCGGATTATCCGGAGTATCCGGACTGAAAGTCCGGAGTATCCGGATTGAAAGTCCGGAGTATCCGGATTGAAACATCTGTCTTCCTTAAAGGGCTAAACCGTTCTCTCTCTCTATCTCTCTTCCTCTTTTCTTCCCCACGTCTCCGTTTCTTCTTGAGCCCTAGCCGTCGCCTCCGCTTTCCCTCTTCTCGGTGAGATCCTCACCCTCGAGTCTCCATTTTGCTCTCAAGGCTCGGGAAAAGTTTCCTTCTCGCATCTTCATCCTTCAAGCTTTTTATGGTGAGAAATTTCATCTTCATTTCCGATTTCTTTTGCCTTTGAGATCTTTGTGAAATAGGATGCCTTGATAGAGTCTTTTTCCTATCTAGATGATTCCTAGGAAGAACTCTTGGCCTCAATAGATTTGCAAATGTAGGGTTTTGGGTTGAAATTTGACCGGAGTATCCGGATGAATAATCCAGAGTATCCGGATTATCCGGACACTCCGGGTCAGAAACCCTGGAGTATCCGGGTTGTACCTTTCGGCCCAAACTCCTGCTTTATCATCTAGTCTCTTCTGTCATCTTTTTGTTCACTCTATTCCTTGTTTCCTATTAGATGGCTTCCTCCCAAGGAGGTTCTGGTGCTGGCAAGCGCCCTTCTGGTGGGGACCCTCCTGGTTCCTCCTCCATGTCAGGATCTGCTCCAAAGAAACCCAGGCAGGCAGTAAGGAAGATCAGACAGGGTCAACTCTCTCAATCATCTGGTTCAGCTCCTGCTCAAGATCCAGCATCTCAAATCAATGCAGATGAGCATCCTGCCGACACTCATGCCAGACTTCGAGAACAGAAGAGGAAACTGCATCAATCAACTAGGACTTTAATTGGTCCTCTTGAGAAGAACAGACCAGCTTGGAGGTATCCAGGTTCAATGAGTCGCCTACGCATGATAGATTATCGCGTTGGCCGTGGACAGGGAAAAGCTATTGTTGCACAACGAAACAAGGATCCTTTGGAATTTCATCAGGATGAGTATGTAGACAAACGCTTCTGGAATAAATTTCAATCAGATTTCTATGAGTCGATATTTTTTCCTTGGAGCATTCTCGTTGTCAAGATGAAGACCATAGACGGAACTACATGGAAGATCTTCACAATCCAACCTTTGATGAAGTGATTCGGATCGTGAGCGTTTTGAGTAAAGGAAATTATGAGTTTTCGCTATCCTTGGAATGATGAAGTTATTATGCAATTCTATTCCACCTTGTTCTTTGACAAGAAAGAAGATGCTATTTGGTGGATGACCGATGGACTATGGTATGTGGCCACTAAGAGAACCTTTGCTCGAGTGTTGCATCTAAGGACAAATGATGGAGATGCTAAGCTTCATGACAAAAAGGCGTTATCTCCTGATCGGCTTGAATCTCTGTATGACTCCTCAAACACTTTGTAGTTGGAACAATAAAGGGGCTAAAGAATGTCGTGGTTCTTCTAAGGATGCTACGAGTCTCTCTTTGGCCCAAGGAAGGTGACGATCATCTATTAACTCTTATGGCGAAATCTGTTGTTTCACTTGGTGGAGCGCACTCATGGCTTCGACATTGTGGACTTTCGTGGGAGGCTATTCGCCATAACTCATTGAGCAATGTCATTTGCGGTATGCCCTTTATCATGGCTTTGATAGATCATGTCTCCGGGTTAGACTTTGTGAAGGATGTGGAGCACTTATCCTACAAAGTTCGAGCCCCGTCGACTTCGCAGACCACCGCACTCGAGTGCCCCAGCTCCAGTCGACAGAGGTCCTCCATCTCGAGCCACCTCTTGATTCCTCCTTGACCCCCTCGACACTCGGGTTCTCCATCCTCTAGCGAAATACTTTTAAAAGAATGCTCAAGCGTATTTTCTGCATGTGCCAAGATATGTCTAATCAAGTAAAGGAGACACGGCGTGAGATCCGTGAACATCGCCGCGAGTTCAGGGCTTATCGCCACAAGACGGCGGTGAGATATCCTGCCGGTGAGTCAAAGGAGTCCTCTGAAGGACCGTCTGCTGATTCTGCCACTCAGCGTCTTTTTGATTTACATCCCTCAGCGGATCGAGTCGATGGCGATGGCAGTGATGATGTGATGAAGAAGAAGCCTATCAACCCTCGGTGACAGCGGTGACGCAGTGATTCCTCTTCTAGAACGCTTCCTTTTTGGTGTCTTGATGCCAAAGGGAGTGTTTAGTAGCGTCTTTATCTTATTATGCATGTTGGTGTGTGCCGATACTCGTTGACTTGCTTGTTTACCTAATTACTTTAGGTGTTTGTGTCGTGTCGTTAAATTGCTATCGTTGAATGGCGTCTTTTATTTCTTCTCGCATATTGATATATATCCTCTTTGTTAATCTCCGAATCTGAAGGATATAAGGGAAGTTTTTTCTCCTTTAAAGGCTTGCATCCCTTTAGGGAGCTTCCTTGTATAACTTGCAATAAGTTTTTAATCACAAATCTTTGTTATATCTGTAGAAGTTCTTTTTAAAAATTGTGTTGTCATCAATACACCAAAAAGGGAGATTGAAAGTGCATCTAGGCCCCTTAAAAATGGTTTTGTAATTGATGGAAACACAATTAAAAACACTAACGTTTAAGTGAGAATTTATGCGAGAGAAAAGATCATATCCTCATGTGGAAGAGATTGGAGATCCACGGCATATCAAAATTTTGTCAAAATGGCATCAAGATTTTTTGTAATTCTTCTTTATTTTATTGAGTCTAAGGATAGCCGTTCTATTAAGAGGATCTGACGGAAATTGCTTGGAGAATATGCGTGTGCTCAAAGGATGGAAAATGCAAGATAAAAGCTGCATCTCTTGTTTTCTTTTGAATCTTCCTTCTTGAGGTCGAAGCGGGTAAATCCGAGTATCAGGATATTCAATCCGGACTCTCGGATTGACCCTTCGTTGCTACCTCTTTTCATCCGGAGTATCGGATATTCAATCCGGACTCTCGGATTGACCCTTCGGTATGGTTCGATGTTGCCAATCGGATACTCGGATTAAACATCCGGATACTCCGATTGTGCGCAATTTCACCCAATGGTCGGTTTAGAGCATCTATATAAGTCTTCTCTCTTCACCTAACCAAGAGAGGCTTCATTATTGCTCTTGCTCACAAAAACTCATTCACACACTCTCTTGAGCTCTAGTCTCTCTCTCCATTTAAAAGCTTTTGATAGATTTAATCATTTTGGGAGAAAGGAGTGATTTGGAGTAACCTAGTCTTGCATCATTCATTCTTGAGCACAAGGTTCATCCTCCAAGTGGATTTCGCAAGTATTTATTACTCTTGGAGTTTGAAGGGCTCCTAGGCGGCAAGGAGTCGCGGGAGCTTCCAAAGCTTGGTGTGGTTAGCCGGAAGTTTGTAAAGGCAAGTCTCGCATCCGAAAGGAAAGAGGCAAGAAGTGAGAACAGGTGAGTGCTTTGTGCAACACCGGAGGATAGTGGTCAAGAGGACCGGGCTTTGTGCCTCCTCAGCGGAGACGTAGGATTCCCTTCAAGAATCCGAACTTGGGTAAAAATCGTGTCTTTGCTCTCTTGGTTGTGTTCTTGTTGATTTTGTTGTGATAGACTTTTGGAGGACCCGATCTATTCACTTGTTGTTTGTGGCTTGGATCTACTATACCCTCAGGTACCTAACATCTTTAAGAACTTTTGTATTCAAGTAGATTGTCAAAATATTGCCTAGATTTAAAAGTCCCTCATCGAGAGCTACAATCCGGAGTATCCGAAGTTCACAACCCGGACAGTCCGGATAATCCGGATACTCCGGGTTATATACCCGGACACTCCGGATTGGGTCTCTCGGTAATTCCTTTTTAACTGCAAAATTTTTATCAGCCTATTCACCCCCCCCTCTAGGCTTCATCTCTGGTCCTTTCACCCTATTTGGTATGGCTGTAGTTTTTCTAAAAAGTAGTTTTCGGTTGGGCTACATGGATGAAGGGCTACACGGCTAGGCTGAAGAGATTTGGTGTTTGGCATTCTGGCTTTTAAGTGTGAGAGGTGCGGGTCGGGAATAAGAGGTGAGAGGTGGGGTTTCGGATTTTATACTTGGTAGGAGAGGGTAATTTTCTTCAACTCTAGTGGCAAAGTTAGAATCCCAATCCATAGAAATCGTGGGAAGCTATCCTAGACCAACTTTCGGCTTTTAGCTTCTCCTAGTACAAATAGGCTACTGGCTTTTGGCTGAAGTCGTTCCAAACAGGGCCATAATATAATATTGCCTTTTGCTTTGAAAGGGCGAAGGGATCGGTATGCGGTAGATCGTGCAATTTTGGGAGAGAAAAAGGCAATATACCACTTAATAGAGCGACATTCTACGATATATCATATGTAATTGATTTTTAACATTCTTTATGTTGTCTTTTTTATTTGGCACTTTCCATTATTTTATTAGTTTTTGCAATCCACATGGACTTAACCCCACTTGACATGCCGATATAGTCCCTCTCCTCCCAACTCCATATCCTCTTTATAGTCCCTTTTCCTGTGTTACATCAGCAACATAGATGATGCGCTCCTTCCCTCCCAACTCCGCATCAGTGCATGTACGGCGTTGCCTCACTGAAGTACAGCTGCTACAACGATGGGACCAGTAGGTCCAACGACTAGAAGGAACAGCGGCACGAGCAGCGGCACGTGGCAGATGGCAGAGCGTGCAAACGGGAGCACCCGGTTGTGATCTACAACGTCGCTGCAATGGGAAGATCGAACGCTAATGGTAGCCTATGCGTGTCTGCTAGTCCCAAAGACGGGGTAGATCGGCGGCATCGCGGATTGGAGTTGGCGGCAGTGCTGGTTTGTGGATGTGGCGACTCGGTCGATGGATGGGAACGGTTGAGAGGAGCTGGAGAAGAGAGGTGGGATGTTGCAAACATACGCGGGGGGTGGGTGAACGGCAACAGAGCAGCGATGTTGAGGTAACCAGCTAGTGTGGCCCAATCTCATTGGTGCTGGACTTAGAGCAACAAGAGGGAGGAAGGAGGAAGAAGATGGAAAGAAAAAGAACAAGATGTGGGGCTCTTTGCAGCCATAAGGGCGTTGAACGAGTGAAAGTTCAATCATCATTAGCTTGGTTTTGGTGGTTAATGACAAATGTATTTATGAGACTAATTTCTTTATTAATCTTGATAGCGATTAGTCTCATATAGATGAAAAATGAAAAACTCCAAGGTATGTATCCAATATCACAATATTATCCTATCTTGTTGCATTCTTTGGAAATAATATACATTGTTATTAATGACAAATCATTATATGAGACTAACTCTTTTATTAAGTATGATTTTGATTTGTCTAATATCAATGAAAAATGGAAATCTCAAAGGTATGCATTCGATGCAATTTTATTATTTTTAGATGTATACATCGGATTCAAAATAAAAGGCAAACTCCACTTTAGTCTTAACCTTAATATGTGCATATTGTTTCCATTTCCATATATACATGAATGCACACATTTAGGGGGAGTTCATTCTTTATCTTGAATTTTCAATAGTATTGATCCGTTTCCATCATTGCATATATCAAGGATCATTACTTTGAAACAAATCCATTGAGCGTATGAAACTTGTGTAGTTGTAACATACTCATGATGATTTAAATATTGGATAGACTCCAAAATAATTTCAAGTTGGATATGTGCATATTGTTCCAAATTCAAAGATATACATATGCACACATGTAAATGGAGTTTATGTTTAATAGTTTCATTAGTATTGATCCTTGTGGAATATAAGAACCCGGGTACCCTCATGACAAGCCCAAGAGGGAGGCCCAGAAGATACTCCCCGCGTCAGGCCCCGCTGCCGTGTGCAAGGGGACATATCCTAAAGGAAGTTGAACTTATATTTAGATATGATAGATACGGTTGTAATCCGAGTCGTTAATAGGGTAGATAAAGATGTAAACTCTATCCTATTAACTGACTAGAATTTTGTAATCGATCGGAATCAACAAACCGATCAGGACTCTGTAAGCCGCCCCACCCCCGCTATATAAGGGAGAGGGCGGGCAACAACAGAAGGATCCGATCATCCAAGCATAGAGCAATCAAGCCATAGTGCATAGAACACCTCATATCGCCCAGAGCATATTGTGCTTTGAGCAACCCCAGATCCAAGAGATCCATATAATCCCGGACACGAGATTAGGGTATTATCTCCTCGCGAGCACGAAACATGTAAACCCCTTGTCTTGTGTGACCATCGAGTTTGAGATCGAGCGCCTACCCCATAAATTCATTGCCGACTACAAAAGTCGATAATTGGCGCGCCAGGTAGGGGGAGCGCTTCAATCTTTCCCCACAGACTCGATGGCAGCAATCGGTGGATTCGTCGCCACCTTCGTCTCTGGCCAGGCCTTCCGCCGGAACACGGACTTAAATCGCGAATCTTGCGAGTGCTTGTCTGTTCGGTCCAAAACCAGATCCGATCCGTAAAGATCGAGCCAACCCATCTCAGGTATGTCACTTTGACTTGGCCGGCAAACCAGTTGGCGTCGCGAGGAATTGCTGCGATCTTCGTGGCATCTTCGCGATAGAAGAGCAGAAGACCGATCTCCAACGCCAACAAGAAGAACAGGAAGCTGCGGGGGAAGATCGTCTTCGTAAGGGTAAGGAGGTGCAGGTGCGATCGCTTCGATCTCGCGGCCGCAATATCCGTGAGGACCTCCTGCAATCCAGGTTGGGAGATCAAGTCGTTTTCGCGACGCCAATGCGAGCGTCGTCGCCTCCAAGGCGCTTTCGACAAAGCTGGACCCGATGATTGCATCGGATAGCGCGGCCCGATCGTGGCCCGGATCAAGGCCATGGTGAAGCGGCGCAATTTAGCGAAATCAGGAAAAGCCGGTAGGTGAAGCGCACTTGCGCTCCCACGCGGCTTTCGGCACGGCCATGAGCCACGCCTACGCCCCGAGCGCCACTTTCGACACGGCCACGAGCTGCGCTGCGCCGGCGCCACCTTCGGCATGGCCACGAGCCACGCTGCGCCGGCGCCACCTTCGGCGCGGCCACGAGCCTACGCCACGCCACGAGCGCCTCTTTCGGACGCGCCACGAGCCACGCTGCGCCGGCGCCACCTTCGGCATGGCCACGAGCCACGCTGCGCCGAGCGCCACCTTCGGCGACGCCACGAGCCTACGCTGCGCCGAAGCGCCACTTTCGGCACGACCACGATCCATGCTGCGCCCGGCGTCGCCTCTGCTCATCTACAAGCCTACACTGCGCCACGAGCAAAGATGGCATGATCGTCGACAACATATGGAGCATAAAGCGGCTAAGTCGCTTTTACTCAATTATGTCATTATAAATAAAATTGTTGACTTTCGACTTGCTACTTAGTTGACCCACAACTAAGCGATGAAGTCGGGGCTACCTAATAGCGTGCGCATGCGCACATCTTTTGAGTTGTATTTTTCTTCTTTTGCTTAACGATTGCGAGTGAATCCAGTGCGATAACTCCAAATTGTGAAGCTCGACCCCATGAGCGGCGAACTTTAGTCACCCAAAACACGTGCACGGGAAAAGAGCCATCACCGACTCCCAACGCTCGGGGCTAGACTAGTCGGGCGAGTGCTTAAACAAAAGAGTCAAACCACTCGGATGAATTCAAAATCAATAAGGAAAACGAGTAAAAACTCTAAAATTATATATACACCGATCGGACATCACATCCGAGTGAATTGATTTTACATTGCCTAAGTTACGCATATACATGATTTGGGGCTACTAAATTTGGATGCGACGTCGTGAGCCAACGCTTCAACGCGACATCAACAACCGGCTGACGAATGAATTTAAAGGGAGCAGCGCTGAATTTTGCCTTGAGCGGGAAAAGCGTTTTTGACTTTGCATATCATTTGGGATACGGTATGCCCCAAGATGAGCCGACTACCAGTATTCCAATAATGGAACTAGGTACCACTCGGAAGGTTTAACGCGTGGAGCTCTATTGAGTCCTTCACGATCTCTTTGCTTACAACAAGGCACTCGGCTGTAAAGGAAAACTAGTCGGAAAGCTGCATCAAGAACTGGAAGCACTCGGCGTGAAGCATGACTCGGTTGGGTGCAACCAGAAGGCGGTAACTTCGATCGCAAAGGACTCGGGGCTCTTGTGGAATATAAGAAGGTACCCTCATGACAAGCCCAAGAGGAGGCCGGAAGATACTCCGCGTCAGCCCATTGCTTTGTGCGCAAGGGACATATCCTAAAGGAAGTTGAACTTATATTTAGATATGATAGATACGGTTGTAATTCAAGTCGTTAATAGGGTAAATAAAGATGTAAACTCTATCCTATTAAGCGACTAGAATCTTGTAACCGATCGGAATCTCCAAACCGATCAGGACTCTGTAAGCGCCCCACCCCGCTATATAAGGGAGAGGCGGGCAACAATGAAGGATCCGATCATCCAAGCATAGAGCAATCAAGCCATAGAGCATAGAACACCTCATATCGCCTGAGCATATTGTGCTTTGAGCAACCCTGATCCAAGAGATCCATATAATCCCAAACACAGAGGATTAGGGTATTATCTTCTCCGAGAGCACGAACTGTATAAACCCCTTGTCTTGTGTGACCTTCGAGTTTGAGATCGAGCGCCTACCCCATAAATTCATTGCCGACTACAAAAGTCGACAATCCCTTTCCTCTTGCCAAATATACTGAGAATCATTACTTTGAAACAAATCAATCGAGTATATGAAACTTATGTAGTTGAAATATACTCATATGCAATTATCTTGCAAATTGAGTTGTCATTGATCATCAAAGAATAGATTAAAAGATCTAAGACATCCATTATATGTTAATGATATGCCTTGGTGATTAATGATAACAAGATGTGTTATATCAAGGATTTTCACTTTGAGACACATCCATTGAGTTTACGAAGCTTTAGTAGTTGAAATATACTCAAATCAATTTAAATTCAATTAAGTGGTAATTGGGTTATCGCCAATCATCAAAGAAGTAGATCAAAGGATCTAGGCTCTCTATTATGTGTTAATGGTGTGCTTTGATGATTAAGGATAACCAAATATGTTGGACTAACATCTTCCATAAGTTGGTGAAATAGGTTAAGTCTAAGGATGATGATAACTTTGGATGACATCATGTGTTGATGGTCATCAAGTCAAGGTTCGGGGTGAAGGATGTTATCATGTGTTGATGAGCATCAAGATCCCAATGTAAAGAGAGTTCATCATGTGTTGATGAACAAGACGAGGACCCACACTTGGAGAGAAGATGATCGTCATCAAGTGAAAGCTTCAAGTGGATGTGCAAGACAAAGGTATAACTAGTCTAAGGGCTAAGGATGTGTTCCTAGTCTTTTACCAGTCTTGATGATTGGATAGGAGACCAGATTGCTAGTTTAGTTTGCCATACTATTAAGAGGGGTCATGTCTTGGTGTTTGAATTTTATCATGCGTTGATGTCTCAATCATGCTTGCCCTAGCTCATTCTTTAATTGGTTGTTTCTTGTGCATTGTGTCAATATTTGTAAGTTCAAGCTACATTAGTTTTGGTGATTGATTTTAGGTTAATTTTTAATTATTGTTTAATGACAAATCTAATCATTATGAGACTAACATGTTTATTGAGCTTTATTCTTATTAGTCTTAAATTTGGATGAAAAATGAAAAACCCAATGTATGCACTCGTATTCATTTTATTATCATATTGCATACTTAGGATTCAAGTTAAATGATGAACTCTTCCATTGCTTATACATTAAAGATGTGCATTATATTTCTAATTCCATATACTACATGGATGTACATATCTAGGGGAAGTTTGTACTTTTACTTGATGTTTCCATAGTATCGATCCATGTCTTCTTACGAAATAATATAAAGGATCAAGACATTGAAACAAAAGCTTGAGTATAGATTAACTTGCTTAGCTATAGTATACTCATGGTATCTTAGGATAAACTCCAATGCATTCTCAAATAGAAATTGTGCATATTGATTCAAAGCAAATTATTTATATGCATAAGTTTTTATAGAGTTTATCCTATTGTTGATGATACTAAGAGTATTGATCCCTTTCCACCACTCCAACATAATTTGAATCATTACATGGTAACCATCAAAATGGGTATATGAAACTTGTGTAGTTAATATATAGTTGTGTCGATTTAAATGAAATTTAAATTGAGTTCGGTTGTCTTTCAATTAACCAAAGAATGTTTCATCACGTGTTGATGGTATTCTTTGTTGATTAGGGATAAACGAAAAGTTCTTGAGTATAATGAAGCATTAGTTGCATCAAAGTACTCAAGACACAATTAATCATTCAAATTGATTTGGGTTGTGCTCAATCTATCTTGGGGTATCCATTATGTGTTAATAGAGTGCAAATTGATGATTGAGACAACCGTGTTTGTTGAACTAACAATATTTCATGAGTTGTGAAGTAGGTTAAGTTTAACGATGATATAGAATCGAGAAGAAGAAGTCATCATGTGTTGATGAACTTAAAGGAGATCCCGAAGTGAAGAAAAGAGAAGAGGAGGTTCATCATGTGTTGATGAGCAAAACGAGACTCGATCCTGGAGAGAAGATGATTGGATATCATAGAAGCTCTAAGTGGATCGCTAGAGGCAAATGTATAACTAGATTGGCTAAGGATATGTTTCTAGTCTTTTGCCGGTCTCGATGTTTGGATGGGAGACCCGATTGCTAGTTAGATTACCATACTATTAAGAGAGGTTGAGTCATTTAGTTTGAGTTTCATCATGTGTTGATCAACTCAATCCGGTTCATTCTAGCTCACTCTTTTATTTGGATTTTGCATAAGCTAAGTATTTGTATGTGTTACAAATAAGGGAGCTCATGCTTGCTTTTTATTGAATCTTAATTGATTTGGATTTTGCATGGAGCTATGGATTTGCATGTGTTGCAAAAAGGGGATAGCTCATGAAATTTGGTTTAAGTGGTTTTTGCATGGAGCTAAGTTTTGCATCTGTTGCAAAAGAAGAGATCTCATGCAACTTGATTTTAATGGTTGTTTGGATGGAGCTAAGTTTTGCATGTGTTGCAAAAGAAAAGAGCTCATGCAACTTGATTTTAATGGTTGTTGTTTGCATGGAACTAGATATTTGCCTGTGTTGCAAATAGAGAGCTTATGCATCGGAGTCTTCGCTTGTGATTTGATCATGTGTTGATCATCTCATGGCTCAAAATTTGAGTTAATCGTTTGGATTTGTTATTTGCAAATGAACTGGAGGTTATGAGTTTCGATCCTAGAGCATGTGAATAGGGTTTGCAAATGTGTTTTGAAAATTGACTTGATCATGTGTTGATCATCACATGGCTAAGAGGATTGATCTCACAGGTTCTTGATTTATTTGCGATTGTGTTTTGCAAATAAGTTGGAGTTTTTAATGCGATTCTTTAGAGTATATGAATAGGGTTTGCAAATATGTTTTGCAAATTAACTTGATCATGTGTTAATCATCACATGGGTCAAAGAATCAATCTTTGAAAGTTTAGAGAAAAGTTTTTGTGAAAAACTTGGTTTTCTACCTGTGACCGGCACTACTGCTCATGGGGGTGCGGTACTGCCGCAAGGACAGCAGTTCGGCCCTAGGACCGGTACTTATATTCCAGAGGGGGATATTTTTGGGCTCTGCCCGATCGGCACTACCGGCCCCAGATGGGCAGTAGTACTGGACTGTCTGGGCAACGGCTGGTTTTCAGGCCATTGCGCTCTAACAGCTAGTTTTCATGTGAGGGGATATAAAAGGATCCCATAGGGTGCAAGGGCTGAGTTGCTGGTTTTGTTGAGCATTTTGGAGGAGTTGTGCATGTGTTGCACTCTCTAATTTGGTTCTTGAGCTAAGAGTGAGCCTTAATTGCATGTGTTGCAATTAGGAGAGAATCGAGAGCCTCTTGTGCATGTGTTGCACTTGAGGAGAGCCTTGTGCATGTGTTGCACTGGGTGTTCACCATTGTACATATGTTGTACTTAGTGAGGCTCAAGTTAGAAGGCTTGGCGTATTACTCTTGGTGTTTACCGATACCTAGACGGCGTGTGGAGGCGTCGTGCGTGGTGAACTTTTCAAAGATATTGTGAGAAGGCCTGGCAAAGTTGTGAATGTCAGTGCTCACCTACCCGGAGGGGGAAAGAGCAACTACTAGTGGATTCGAGGCGGGTGCTCAATTTGTGGAGCCGGTCCAAAGTGAGTTGGCTTGCCTCAACGTGGATAAGGGGAGACCGACAAGTATCCGAACACCATGATAAAAAGTATCGTATCTTCTTGTGGTTTGCATTCTATTCTTCATTTGCATTCAAGCAATTTATATTCATAGAATAAATTTGATTGATTGCTTGTCTTTACGATTGCAACCTTAATTAGAGACATAGATAGTTAATGCACTTAGTGAGCCTAGTTGTTTTAGGCCTTAATTGTCAAAACCTTAATTTGTCGCTTCCGCATTATTTGTTGTTAAGGTTTGGTCATAGGGGCACTTAGGCGAGAAATTAATTATAAGATAAATTTTTAAAAAACCGCCTATTCACTCCCCTCTAGTCGGCATCCTCGTCCTTACAATTTTTGCGAATATATTTTGTAAATGGTCGATGATCATACATTTGCTCTTCTTGGTTGTTGCTCGTTGCATAAAGCTAATATTTGCGAATGTGTTCTAAAAATAAATTGAAGCTCATACATTTCTCTTTGGAGCATGTGACTAGAATTTGCAAATGTATTTTGCAAATTGTTTTGATCATGATTTGATCATCACATGGGTCAATATTTGTTCTTGTCGGTTCTTTGTTGGATTGGAGAAAATTTCTTTGTGAAATCATCTTGTTTTCGCAGGAACTAGCACTGCTGCCTTATAAGGTCGGTACTACCGTGAGTTGGTAGTACCGTCCCTTGGGAGCGGTAGATATTTGTCAGAGAATGTGTTTCTTGGAATTCCTTTTGGTCGGCACTACTGTTGTGTTGAAGCCGGTACTACCGCAAGTCGGTAGTACCGCTCCTTGTGTGTGGTAGTGATATTTCAGGGCATGTGTTGCTTGGTTTTTTTTCCTATGATTTTAATTTCGGCACAACCATATCTGTGGGCTGGTACTACTGCTGCCTAATTGCCGGTACATACTTCCTAGAGCAAGTGTTCGATTGGATTTTTCCCGAGTTTGGATTCTGGCACTACCGCCATGTAGTGGCCATTACTACCGCCTTTTTGTGCTGATAGCTTTATTTCAGAGAGTGTAATTGTTAGAGTTTTAGTGTTCTACAGAAATATCTATGGTTGCTTAGATCTTGAAAATAGGTGGGTTATATAGCTCTCTTGATAAGCTTTTCATAGAGTTCAAGATCACCCAAATCGGATTTCGGAGTAAAAATTTACGATCATTTTTGTATCGTGCTGTGAGAATGTCAGAATTGGATAAAACAGAATGTCCGAATTTGATTTTAGGACATTTTGGCAGAACTTGTGTTTGGGAGTTAGAATTTGAAATGTCCGAATTTGGGTATTAGAAATGTCCGAATTTGGCATTTAACGGCTAGTGATCGTTGAGAATGTCCGAATTGGTTAAATCAGAATGTTCAAATTTGCAAATCAGAATGTTCGAATTTGCTTTTTCAGTTGATTTTGTTCCAACAGCTAGTTTTCTTTGAGGGTTTTTATAAGAGGCCAAATAGGGGGGTTTTGTTCCCGCTCTTGCACCCATTTGAGGCATACACTTGAGAGCAAAACCTCTGGAGCTCATAGAGTCATATTTGAGTGATTTGAGAAACTTTTGAGCTAGAGTTTCTTATTTGATGACTCTTGGTGTTCTATTTGCTTTCTCTTGAGCTAGTGCAAGCCTCTCCTCTCAATTGTGCATGTGTTGCACCTTGTGAGTAAGGAGAGAAGGTCTCTAGTTGCATGTGTTGCATCTAGAGAAATATTGAGCATCCTTGTGCATTTGTTGCACTTGGTGAGGATCAAGCAAGATGCATGATTTGTTACTCTTGGTGTTTGCCGACACCTAGACGACGTGTAGGCGTCGTTGGTTCAGTGACCTTCTCAAAGAAGATTGTGAGAAGGCCCAGCGAGTTGTGAAGGTTGGAGCCCACGTACCCGGAAGGGAAAAGAGGTACCACTAGCTAGTAGATTCGAGGTGCTTGGCTTAATTCGTGGAGCGGGTCCAATTCGTTTGGGCTTAGCTCAACATGGATTAAGGGAGATTGGCAAGTCTCCGAACAACATGATAAAAAGATTGTGTGTCAATCTTTGGTTTGCTTCTTATTACTTATTTACATCCTTGCAATTTACATTCATAGAATTACTTACTTATTAACCTAGGATTGCAAACCTTGATCATAGACTTAGGTTGTTAGTGCACTTAGTTGAGATTAATCGATTTAGGTTTTAATTGGACAAAATTGTTTTGATTTACGCTTCTGCATATAAACTAGGTTTTGGCCAAAGTGTTTTTAAGAGATAAATTTAAAAACTGCCTATTCACCCCTCCAGTCGGCATCCTTGATCTTACAACGAGTTGAGCTCGTGGGGCGGCGATGCGGATGCCGATGAAGGAGCAGCTTTAGGATCTCCGGTGAGAGGCAGCGGCCATGGCTAGAGGCAAAATAACTCGAGAAAAAAAAGAAGAGGAGGAAGAAGGTAAGGAGGGGCAAAAGGGTCATTTCAAAGTGAATGAGATAGAAATGTATAAAATATTATCAAAGTGGTAAATAATCAATGCTCCAACATAAAAAGTGGCAAAAAAATCAAGGGTGATACTAGCGTCCACGCTGAAAGCAGCGCAACAAATTTTTTCAACGTATGCAACAATTCATGTCAGCATGTGCAACATTTAAAAAACACACAAAACAACATTGAAGAAAGATTTGAAACAAAATCACTCTCTCAGTAACTTAGACAAATTTGAGTAGGGTTGGAGCTTAGTTTGCCAAGGTTAGCAGAGGTGATGAAGCTCGAATTCATAGAGGGCACGACATATATTACGGAAGCTTGCAGAGCGTACTAAAAAATCGAGCATTCACAAAAAAAGAACTTCATATTACAAACGAAGCAACCCAACACCATGATGCATCACATAAGAACTTTGATGCAACATCAACAAATACTGAATGCAACAAAATAGTTCTCGTGTTGCAACAAATTGACATAACTGATGTAACAAAAAGCACTCCTGTTACAACAAAATGGAGAAGATATTTGCAACAAATAGTAACTCTGGTTGTAACAATCCTTTTAAACGAGATACGCAAGTCTACAACTTTCACAGGGAACATCTACAACATCTTAATACACCTGATACAACAAAAAAATATCTAGTTGCAACAAACAATTGACTCACTTACCTTGGCCTTTGGCGGCAGTAGTGACACACTTGTCCTTGAGGCCCTGAATGACACCGTAGGCTCATCGTGCCCCACCCCCACTCCTCACATACCTGATGCTTGGTCTCCGCTCCTCAATGATACCTCATCGCCGGTCATCTACTCACTGTAGATCTCCTCCCTCCCTCTGGCCTTGCCCTTGCCATATCAAATGAGCTCTAGTTGCTCCTCATAAGGGGAGACCTCCTCACGAGCTCCGGCTACGGATGGCCTTATCAAATGCGAGTGATGGTGAAGCTTGGGACACCATGGTTGAAGCAAGAGTGGAGTAGCTCATCAATAGTGGATCGGCTCGGGCAAAACTGGTGCATCGATTTTAGAGAGAGAGAGAGAGAAATGAATGAATGGTTGAAGCGCTCTCCTGCGATAGAATAGATAAGATTGAAGGTGACCGGTAGTTGGAAAGAGAGAGAGAAATGAATGAATGGTTGGAGCACTCTCCTGCGGCAGAATAGATAAGGTTGAAGGTGACCAGTAGTTAAAAGTACTAGAAGTGGCTGGTAGTTGAAAAGTGGTAGGAGTGGGAACCCTCGACCTCATCCGCCGCATGATATATATCAATTCCCAAAAATCAATTACTACAATCTAAACAGCATATACTGTAGAGTGCCACTTAATGGAGAGTGAAATTATCAATTCCCTCCTTTGCGGAAATTATCAATTCCCTCCTTTGCGGACAACTACGATAAAAGGCACTTTGACGAGGGCCACAGTAGAGCTGTTCATACGGTATAAATGGTAAATACAATTTTTAAATAAATACGGTAATTAACGTGATACCAAGTAGAACTTTGGTTCGGTATCGGTAAATACCATAATATTTTGGTTCGGTATCGGTAAATACCATATTTACCAAACTAGCGTGAATTGTTATTTTTTACTTATCATTTGGACATCGATACGGTTTCTAATATACACATTTGACCATTACTCTATCTAATTATACGTTAGTAAAAAATATTACACACATTTGGCCATTACTTTGATAAATCTAGTGATATTATTTTCATGTGAATCTATATTCTATACAAAATTGGCTATTATTTTATCTAATTATACATGTATTTTTTTCTATTTCAGTTTATTCGTGGTTTTTACCGGAAAAATCGTATCATAAAAATCAAAAGTTTACCGTAATATCGAATACTGTATACCGCTCAAACCGACCGAATGGTTTGTTACGGTTTTACCGTGCACAGCCTTAGGCCACAGGAACTTGCCTGATAGGACGAAATAGGCGTAAACACTGGGCCGAAAAGGCCCAAAACGGCCTAAAAGGCGTCCATTGTTGGGCCACTCCCGAGTCGTGCGTCTCGCGGATCGCCTCCATCTTTTCCTCGCATTCTACGAGATCAACCACCCTCCTCGCCGCCTCCTGCTCAGCGCACCCACGGGTTTCGCCCTCAACCACCGCGGAACGAGCCTAGGAACGGGAATGGCGGCGCGGCACCTCAGATCCGGCGTACCCCTCCTCCGCGCCCACCTCGCGGTCTCCGAATCCACGGCCGTCGCACAGGTCCTGGTTCCCGTCCCGCCCCGCTCCCGCTCCCGCTCCTCTCTCTGTTTATCTAGATTTCTATGCTTCCGCTGAATCCCTTAGCCGATCTGGGTCTGTCCTTTGTTCCTGGTATTTTCGGTATATTTCCCTGGGATTATATTCTCTCGTCGTATGTCCGAATCGTTTTTCGTGTGGTGGTTGTGTGGATTTGACGTGTTAGTTATGGTGCAGAGTTCAAGGGGATTCGCGTCGCAGGTGGCTAAGCCCGCCGGGAAGCAGATCAAGGTAACGCTGAAATCAAGCATTTCGTTGGATTACTGCGTTTCTCGCGGTGTGCAGATGTAGTTTAAGACTGCCAGTAGACATTCTTTATATTTATATTCGTCGTGAGTCTGGGGCCAGACTACTCTGATCGACCTTTTCTTTTTTGGAAAATAAGAATCACGCAGTTGTTTCTGTTATCTTAGCTTGCTATACATATCAATGCTTTGTTTTTTCAATGCGAGGCTATGACCTTGAATGCTCTATTGTTGGGAAATGTAATGATGTTCTAGTGTTAGGTACTGTCTGACTTTCTATTGAATGTAATTGTGCTTACAGCCATCTCGGATTGTGGTCATACTCATATCCGAAGTGTGGATCAGTGTATCGCTGTACCCAACTCATTCATCTGCTGCTTCAGCGAATGAAACATTGTTCATCCTCATCTACACGTATTTGCTTGATATATTAATTGCATGACAAAAGAGTTCCACGGCATTGCTTGCTGTATTTTCTTGATCTTGTATATCTACATGGTTTGTACCTATTGTGGACTAGCACTTCTGCACTCCAGTTTATTGGCTAGTTGGCAGCTTGAACCGTGATTATTTTGCCCTTTTAGACACTCCTTGTAATCTTGCAAGTTGTGTTCTTTATGCCACAATAGGTTCCGGAAGCTCTGTATGGTGGCACTGGAAACTATGCTAGTGCACTGTTCCTTTCAGCAGCGAAAGCAAATGTGTTGGAGAAGGTTGAATCTGAGATTTGCGATGTTGTAGAGGCATCCAAGAGGAGCCCGGTGTTTTCTCAATTCATAAAGGACTTGTCAGTGCCAAAAGAAACCAGGGTGAAGGCTATAACTGGAATATTTGCTGAAGCTGGTTTTTCGGACATCACAAAGAATTTCTTGGGTATGCTTCCCATCCACTCATCTTATGTGCAATAATATTATCAAAAGGGTAGTTAACTAGCTGATTGAAGTATACCGTCTAGAAGGTTGTTTTGAATGCAGGTCCTCAGTATCTCTGATAATATGCATAGAATTTACTCCATGATTATCAGGTATTTGTTTGCTTCTAATTTTGTGTCTCTATGAAGCTGTGCTGGCGGACAATGGCAGACTGAAACATATTGAACGCATTGTGGAGAGATTCGTTGATTTGACCATGGCACATAAGGGGGAGGTGAAGGTTGTTGTCAGGACAGTTGTTGTAAGTAGATTCCATACCATATTTGTTCTTGCTACCAAGAATATGGTGTGGTTGATCCACAAGTAGGATGCTGGTAGAATAGCTCAATTCCCTTTCCATGTTAAAAGAGATGTTTGATGCATGAACATATAGTTCTTTTTGGCTTGATTGGATGACTATGAAATGATGAGTTGATGCTCACTCTTTTTTTAATATGAATTTCTGAAGCCTTTTCGTCTTCCTTGTTCTCTATTGGTGTTTTCGTTGCTATATTCTATATTTTTAGCCACATTCTATTTCTTTTAAGCTGAAAACTGAATTGCATTAGACATAGAGGTGAAAAGAAGCCTTTTGTTTGTTAAAAATGTGTATCTGCAGATAAAATTTGAAATATTAGCATACATTAACTGAATTTATTTCCTTGAAGTTGCAAACTGTAATTAAATTGATCTGAAACTATTCATTATTGACAGTAGGAAGTCTTCTAGTGCAAATAGTTTTTTTAGACTTAGTGCAAAGTGCTGAAAGGTGGGTTAAAAAATGTATCACCACTTGTTGTGCGTTTTTTTTAAAAAGTGAATTACAAGCTCTGTCAGAGTCAACCAACTCGATAGGTTTATCTTGAAATTCAGATATAATATCTGGTAGCCAGCTGCAACCATTGCATTGATAATCACAAACTGTTGTTCTTTCATTCTGCCTTGGCTTCTACAACGTGGAAAAATTGGCTATTAGATTTTTTCGAAGCTTGTTTACCTCAGTTTGTCAATATATGGATGCATACTTACTGCATGTTCTATTATATCCACTTGAGAATGTATTGAGATCAGTTGATTTTTCTTGCTGACTTCTCTGTTTTCTGCTGTTAGACACTCCCTGAAAAGGAGGAGAAAGAACTAAAGGAGACCTTGCAAGATATCCTTGGAAAAAACAAAACTATCTTGGTTGAGCAGAAGGTAGTTACTTGATCCACGAGTTGTGTTCATAGCCTGTTCAAAGGATTTCGCCTCAATTGTGCTCTCTGCAGATTGACTACAGCATCATGGGAGGACTAGTGATTGAATTCGGGCAGAAGGTGTTCGATATGTCGATCAAGACTAGGGCGAAGCAAATGGAGACTTTCTTGAGGCAACCCCTTGATATCTAACTGCCTTTTGGAGATCAAAAGCACTTCCAGATGCAGTGGTTGAGCTGCTGAAGGTTTCCTCATGTGTACTGCTTTGATCTGGCCTTGAAATAAAAAGCTTTCCTTTACAATAGAAGGGCACTCTGTTTTATTTTGTCTTGTGGGATAGAAGCCCGCTGAACAATCTTATGTTCATTTCTTTGCTACTAAAAAAAATGCACCAAAAACATGAGGGGGGGGGTTCATGCAAAGTTTTAAATTTTCAAGTGATTGGAATATGTGAATTATTCTCTGAAAGTGCTTTCTTTTCCTCGTATTCAGTAAGGTGTGAAAAATGATTTGATGACAATAGATTTCTTAGCATTTTTCCGTGGGACCAGGAGCTTTTGATGGGACTAACCATATTCAGTTCGAGATATGGATCATATCTGGCGGCTCAATCTAGCTCGGGTAAGACACATGATGTTTAGAACTCATCATGCCATATCACTCATTTTGCATAAAGCAATGGTCGCAATTTGCGCATGATTTGAAAAAGGGAAACTTCGTTAAATTTAAATTCCTTGCTGACTGAAACAATATGCTCAAGAGAATCTCATCCACGCAACCCAACCGACGACTTCACATTTCTCATCTTCTATGTTGGTTCTTCGCCATTGGCAGCTATTCTACTAGTCTAAGAAGAGCTTTGAAACCGCATTCTTTTTTGTGTCAAGGTATATATGCACTTGTCTCAAAACAGGGAAATCGGTTAACTATAGACTAACAGAAACGCTCATAACAACATGTGACGCTCTCACATAATATGTGTGGTTGCCCTGACGTGTGCGTTGCTTTCGTGCATGTCTTGATGCGTAGACCAAACTTTAGTACAAGAAACACTAGCTAGTCACGTATTTAGGGGGTGAGTTGGCTTGAAAGAATCAACGAAATCGATCCCTCAAGTCACTTGAGCAACTCAAGCAACCTAAACCTCACTCTTCCAAGCAGGCCATGCAGTTAGGCTAGCTCTAGTTAAGCTCTCCTCCTCCATGCCCTCACCATCTCCCCCTCCTCCTCCCTCCTCTCCCTCCCGCATTCTCCGTCCTCCACCGATGTCGTCATGCGCGGCGGAGACCGGCCTGGTGACCATGGACTGCCTGGTGGTGTGCTGCTGCTGCCCGTGCCTGGTGCTGCAGATCACCGTGTTCCTCTTGGTCAGGCTGCCCAAGAAGGTGGTCGTCAAGTCCAAGAGGATCATCCTGAGGATGTGGCACAAAAGAAGGGCGGCGAAGAGAGGCTGCACGGTCTCAGGTATGAAGCTGGAGGAGCTACTAGAGGACGATTTTGAAGGTGCATTCGGGATCGGAGGCGAGTGTAGCGACGGCGGCGATGATTGGGAGAAATGTTTCGCCGTCGACGACGACGGCATGTGGGAGGCGCTTGTGGAGCAAGAAGGACTCTTCTGGTTCGGGAGCTTCTGGGGCCGGCCGGCCGAGCAGGAGGATCAGGTTTCTGGAGATGATCAAATGTTTGCAGGCTTGAGGTTACCTGTAGTTTTAGAGAGAGTGTATGACTAGGCAAGACGTTCTAATTCAAGCGCTTTGCACGGCAGTGTCTAAATGAGGATTCTAGCCCACGATTTTTATTCAGAGTAGTTACATCATCTGGTTAGTGCACTAATTCTCGATGTACATATCGTGGTACCAACGATCATAGGAATAGACCTGAAGAAGAGTGGTTAATTCACAGCAGAAAGAGTCAGGATTGAGATATATACACAAAACACGATCGTCCAGATCTAGAAATAGAAACGGTCTTGATTTCTTGAAGAGACCTGTTCTGTAATCACCTTGTGCTGCTAAATCTGAACTTCTCAATTTGGATGTATTAATTCCGAGACGAATGCAAATGATATATCGGCCTAAACGCCATCGTAGGATCACGTCACGCGCTGGGCTAATCATAAGTGGTGTTTTAATACTTTTTATCTCAATACAAGTTGTATAAATTTTAAAACAAACGAAAGAATAAGTAATCATGATCTATCGTTTATTTATACTTTAATATTTATACAATTGTAAAATGAAAAAGTATGAAAGCACCTCTCATTAATTATTGGTTCTCGCTTGCCAGCTCCACGAGACGAGAAGTATATAAGACTCCAGATCAAGGGAAACAAACACTCCTGATCACCCCGCGCTAATCCAGCCGCGATCTCAGCTAGTTATGGCGGCCTAGACACGAAAGTGGACAGAAAGAAGCGATTGGCGATCTCGATTGTAGGGGTGCCGACCGACCAACCCACTGAATGGATGTGTTTTGTACTGAATTCGGTTAGTCATGTCTAATAGTTGTTGGATTCAACATCGGTTTTAAAAAGTTGTTTTCAGATTCGGGACATTACTATCGGTCAGATTAGGATATTTCCTTTATATTCTCAGATAATTCTGGATAACTCTATTTGGATTTGGATATTTACAGGCTATATTCTAGCGGTTTCAATTAGGCTCAACCAAATAGCCCAGGCTAGATCCTCCCTCAATGGCTCCATCCTCCTGCCGCCGTCCCATCCGTTATCCAATCGGCCAGTGCCGGCCGCCACAAGAGTTTGATATGTAAGAATATGCTTCCACTTGGCTACGTGAATTGCTGGTGTTCTTTTGCTAAACATATAGGAATATTTGATACTTTTGCAACTTTGTCAGAATATCTGATAAAATGATTTGTTAAATTGATATAATCCTTTGCATGTTGAACTCATAAGGTTAATTAATCATTGCTATATGTGTGCTATATGCAGCATCTCTTTTCGTGCTATATCTAACAAAAAATATTCGGTATCTTATCGATTCTGCTTCGTATTCGATTCAAATTTATGACCGATATTATCCGTACCACATTTGATACTATCCATGTCTAATAAAAAATAAGGTTTAAGATACGAAAAAAACAATATGCGACCGAATCCGAATGGGCCTATGCAATTGCACGCATCGGTAGCTTGAGTACACGTCCCATGGCTAGAAGTACACGTATAACCAACGAACGACCGACAGTTAACTTAGTGAAGAGGTGAGCTGGTAAGCGTGCGCATGGCAAATCAACAACCACAAAACCCTCATTTAACCGTCACTTGTCACGCAGACGGTCGTGCCATATGTTGGTAGGCAATGGTAGGATGTAAACCTCTACACGCCGAGCCACCCATGTCGTGCTGCTTCACGTACGCCCACGGCTTTGACCCGTCGAACCGATCGTGCCGTGCCATTCGCCAAGCTGCATTATTCGCGAAAACTGCCTTGGCCGAGGAGATCGATCCCTCGCTAACGGCTCGTCCATACGTAGCTCCGCGCGCTGACGACCGACGCCTTTGATGCCGCCAACGTCGAGAACACCATGCCAACCGCAGATCCGCAAAGCCCAGACGATACAACGAACATGGCACGAGCAACCGGGGAGTTTTTTTTCTAACCGTTCGCTCGCGATAAGTGGTGGCACGAATCGCGAAGCGCAGCGAAACAAAATGTTGCCTGCGTGGGCCGTGGGACCCAACCACGGGTCCCCGAAATGCGAAATCATCACTTATCTAGTTTCTCACGTGCGTATTTGTAAAATTAATCATCTTCTCTACTGCAGGAGGCGCGTTAGACGATACATATATTATGACTGTGTTCGAGAAATGCGGAAGAACGTGCCGTGCTAGTGGATTGAGGGAGGACTCAATGTTGCCTTATGCGTTCTTCAGTCACGGCCAGGTTTTGAAAACCAATTTTGGGACTGATTTTCACAACCCCGGTGGTACCGAAAACCGCGAAAAATAGCTCGAAAACTATGAAAAACTTAACAGTACGAAAATTCAACCTATTTTGAAAACTGGTCAAAACGGTGAGCGAAAATCGCTAGAAACCGAAGCTGGTTGAAAAAACGGGAAAAATGTAAAGAGTCGAGAAAAATTGAAAAAAAAGTTGTAAATTTTGTAAAAATCCAGCGAAGGCCAGAAAATAGGAAAAATATAATAAATATATATAAAAAAGTTAGTAAAAACACGAAAAAATTCCAGTATGATCTCTCCTAAATATGAAAAAAAATCGACATGACCTTTACTATATTTTAGACAATTGGAAGTTGTAAATTATGCATTTAGCAATAATATGTCAATAAATAATCTTTCATTTCAATACTACTCGCATATTAATCAAATAAGTGCAAAAATAGTTATTTACATAATCACATAGCAATATCATTCAAAATTTCACTACCATTCACATGTCAACACCATTTACATTCTAATACCTTTCAATTGAAGTTGTGGAGTAGGCATAAGCATAGCTTCGTCGTTCTTACATTGTCACAGAAATGCCATGTTTGATCTACATGAACGGAATATTAATGAAAAATTGAGTTGCAATGAAACGAAACATACCAATAAAATAAAATTTCAGCATGACCTTTGCTACATTTTAAACAATCTGAAGTTGTAAAGTAGGCATTTAGCAATAATATGTGAACAAATAATCTTTCAATAATATGTGAACAAATAACCTTTCATTTCAATACCATTCACATATCAATCCAATAAGTGCAAAAAATAGGTATTCACATATCAATACCATTCACATTTAGATACCTTTCATTTGAAGTTGTAAAGTAGGCATATTTTCGTCGTCCTTCCCACACAAAAACCATGTTGGACGTGCATGGATGTTATGTTAGTATAATATCAAGTTGCAATAAAATGAAACATGCAAATGAAACATTACCTTCGGGGCTACGGGTAGTTTTGTTGCATGTATACTTGGTTGGCCATGTTGTATTTCTCAGTGGACATCAAGGCCAATTCTCGTGTAGCTAGCAACTCCGCCTTGTAATCGTGACAGCTTTGCCCTATTAATGTATTTGTCGTTTGTCATTGTTGATACAACATGGCATAAAACTTAGGGTCGTACCACTCGTAGACCCATTGGGTGGGAGATTGTGCATGAGTATCGGGGATGGCATAGTCATAGCTGCCATATGAGCTATAGCTCCCTTGCGTCTCAGCGACGTCATAGGAGCTAGAGCTATCCTGTGGTGCGTCCTTTCCCTTCCTCCCGTAGTCGTCCTCTGTGATTGGGGAGCGTCATGATCTCTGTCATATGTTGCATAAGTGAACTGCGATTCCCCTGTAAATTCGACGGGATGCTGCTTTTCTAATTGGTGCGTGGGAGGTATGGAGTCATAGCGACCGGAGTCACTGTCATTGGTGTCCGTCTTGAAGCTGCTATCATTAGACCTTTGGTATGGCGGGCTCCAACGGTCCCCACTCTCAGTGGAGTCATCACTCCCTACATGATGGAGCTCATCTGCGGGATGCTTCCTTTTCCTTTGGAGGATGCCATCCTTTTTGCTGTATCCTTTTTCGGGACTAACTGGTGCTTCCTCTTCCCTGTATAAGTGTTTCCGACTGTCCTATCTGCCCATTCGGGAATGCTTCTAGCCCAGTGTCTTTTCTTAACACAGTAGGGTGAATCGGGTCTGTCACAAGCTGTGATAGGAGAGGGGTGTCATTTACTGTATCCTCCTCATCAAGTAAATGGTCATCGTTGGACCTTCCTTTTTTCATCCAATGGCGGATCAGGTTTGTATCGTCGCATAGTGTTTGCTCCATAAGCCTCTGGAATGGATCATTTTTATCTGAGCGCTTTTGATTTTATGCGGCTTGAATTCGAAGCCGAAGGTTGTAGTTAACGTACACCAGCTTATGTAGCTTCTTGTATGATAGACGGTTGCGAATTTTTGTGTAGATGAATGCAAATATGCTCTAATTGCGCTCACATCCGCTAGAAGATGCGCATTGCAACACGAGATGTATGGCAAACCACTGAAGAATGGGTGTTTCCGATCCGAACACGTCCTACCAATGTGTTGTAAATTAACGAATAGAATAGTAAGTACCGACGAGAGTACCATTACATTTAACATGGTGTAAGGAAAATACCAGGAGATGTTTTGCCATCTTGTGCCATCCTCGCAGCTAAATCAGTTGAGAACGATCTAGCCTTCCTTCTAAAAAAGTCGGTGTCATGAAAAGCTTGCGCGGTATTTTTACAAGCGTTTCAAAGGCATCCCAAAGATTTGGCAAGAAGCTGATGTTCGTGCCGTAAGCGTAGGTAGTCCGACGGTTTAAGGCGGCAGCTACATTAAGTGAAACGAAGCATGTCAGTTCAAATATATAACATATGTACAACTACAAGATACTGTGTTTCATAGAAGAATATATTACCAGCATTCATATAAGTACGGTGCGTTAAGTTGTTCATTCTTCGGTCTACCATGTTCATGTACATTGCCTTTGTTGCTGGAGACTCATAGAACAAACTATCGTACTTCTACCGTAATATGGTGTACCGTAGGATTGTCTCGCTCAATGTAGGCACCCTGTCCTGATCGGCGAATGGTAGGAAGGCATATAACGGTTCCACCAACTTGATAATAGATTGAAGATTATCCCACCATTCTAAGCTCGACAGATAGCCATACATGTACATTCCCCTCGGTGGTATCAACAAAGCGAGAGCTTACAAATTCTTCGACAGCCATCTATTGCATGAACTTGTCCTTTCACCGAAAGAAAAACTGTCTAAGAATATATAGTTAGTGCCGAGAAGAGTACAAACGAAACCAAGTAACTTGCGCAAGTATGAGGCATCTTGAGATACCCGGTAGTATCGACGAACTTGTGGAAGAACATGATGCTGTTCAAGTAAATCATGAAGTTAATTATGCTTATGCGTGTCGGCCCAGTCCAAGAATCACACATGATTGTTACTCCGTACGTAGGCCATTGCTGCATGAACTTTGCAAAGCTCTTCTTAATGTCTGCTTCATTGGCATCTAAATATTGGCCATCTATATCTCGATCACTCGGAGACATGACACCATCGCCTACAAATGAAATATAGTATATAAATGTTAGTTATGAATCAGCGTACAACTGAACGAATATTTTAAATGTCACTTACCGTATTTTTGTATTTTCCTCACGACGCTAACAAAGTATGGACTATCTGCTTTCCGCCTCGCGATACCAGCAGTGTAAAAGAATTTGGCCCACGCTGAGTCAATGGCCTGCTTCGCACTCTTCCCCTTCTGTGTCCACTGATGAGTGTCAATCCTTGGTTGCATGGGGTCACGGACCATACCAACATTGTAATCCTCCACTGCCAGCGGTCTTTCTCGTTGCAAGGAACACCAAAACATCTTCGACAACAGACCACCGCAATCTCCTCCAACCCCCTGGAGGAGTCACTGCCACCACCGTGCTCGTACCTGCCACCTGCCCTGCTTCTAAATTCGGCCTCCGCCCTGGAGGCAGCAATGGCATACTGGAGTTGATCCTCCTCATCAACATCACCTGTGTACTCTAAGTATACACTTCACCTCGGCTGGGAATCTCCAGTTGCTCCTTCTTTCCTTAGTCTCTCCTATCTATTGTTCTTCTTATCCCTCGTCCTATCTAGCTCACACTGAAAGTACTCGTGAACTTCCACATGTACCGCGCCCTGCCAAGTGCTGCTTCAGTCGGGTTGCACCGTCTCCTTTCTTCTCTTTGAGACAGTGCTTACATCGAAATCCAACATCCAACTTCTCGCCGTGCCTCCACACCACATCGACATGGCCTGCCATCTGCTAATAGAACCCAATAAAAGTAAGCATACATACTTGAAAATTTATTGTTACTAAAATATGATGAAATAAATATTGCTACTTAACTTACTCGAATAACTATTGGTACTAAAAATTGGTGAACTAACAAACACTGAGCATTTCATCATCAACATAATGTGCAGTTAATCATGGAGAGGAGATCAAGACATCTGCGGCTTATCTACTCTTCTATCGACATGTCGATGGCAAGTCATGTACAGTGTATAAAAATGTTCCAGTGGATACTGATATGGTAGATTTGCTGGAGACCAGTTAGGGTATCAATAATACATGCATAAATTTCATCATGAAGTCAACAAATTAGTACTACAAATGTAACATCTAGTTAGCATTTCATCATCAACACAGTATATGTATCAAACATTCAGCACAGATGCAACATACATGTATAAATCAGTAAATTGGTATGGAGTAACAATAATACATGTATAAATCAACATATATGCATGCATAAATCAGTAACAGTGCGGTCTGCATCAAAAACCAAACGAAAATCGAAGTAAACCGAGCAATAAATCACCTGAAACCGCGATTTTCGTTGTCGTTGTCGATTTTCGCTGGTCCCTACAAAAACCGAGCGGTTTTCTCAGAAAATCGAGCGAAAACCCTCGACGTGGCCCGCGGGGATAGATTTGAAAAGAAAAAACGAGTGACTGACGCTAGATAAGCAATGAATCCCCGAAACGCCCCTGTCCAATTTTCTGTTTGGCCGGCCCTCCGTCGCACGAACCGGCGGAAAAGCTCCCAACTGGCGCCGGCAGTTCGTTGATGGATTGCTACATCCGAGCCCGCATCCGAAACCCGTCCCCGGCGGTATCCCACTTCGCCGGCGAGGGGCCGCGCCGCCAGGCGGCCAGGGTGTACTTCCAGACCATGGCGTCCGCGGCTCCGGTGGAGGAGCCTGCGGCTGCGTCTGAGACGAAGCGGCAGCCTAGAGGTGACTCCTTCATCCGGCACCACCTCAGGAGTCTCGCCCCGTACCAGCCCATCTTGCCCTTCGAGGTACTTCCATCCCATTCTTGGACTTCCTGTGTTGTAAAAAAGCTGCACTTTTCGCTGTGCTCGCGAGGTGCTCGTGGAAATGCTTCGTGGTGGCGTGCTTGTGTTTTGAGAACGAAATGTAGCGTAGTGCAAATTACTGAGCTTATCTAGTATCTTAGGTTGTCAAGCTTAGTTTTGAATCTTTTGATGTTGTAATGCCTTGATACCTTACTGTGGTTCCACCAAAATGTGATCTCTTGCTAGGTGCTATCAGCTCGGCTTGGGCGTAAACCAGAGGACATAATCAAATTGGATGCAAACGAGAATCCATATGGTCCACCCCCGGAGGTGAGTACTTGTATTTTTGGCATATACAGGTTAATCTGATGACTACTTTTAGTAAATGAAACAAGTCATTCTTAACAAGTAGTATTAGTAAGACAACAGAAACTTAGCTAACTTTCTTTACAATGAATCCTTAAAAATCAAATTCAAAACAATAATATGCTTAGTACACTAGTATTAGATATCTTTGAACTTATAGTAGAAAATAGCATTTCTGTACATGAGCAAAAGAAGGTCCCGATTCTCATTGTACACGATTCATGCCTTCGCCTTGCTCGATTAATGCATAACTGTATATGGACAGGTAGCTACAGCACTAGGAAATTTGAAATTCCCTTATGTGTACCCTGATCCTGAAAGTCGCCGCTTGCGTGCTGCTCTTGCTGAAGATTCTGGTCTTGAATCTGAGAATATACTTGCTGGATGCGGTGCAGATGAACTGATTGATTTAATTATGAGGTTAGAATGTAGCTCATTTTGTACCTATTTGTTGGTTAAGATCTTCATCTCAAAGTTGAGTGATCATCTATTTCATAAATGGTGCAAATGCAGATGTGTACTTGAACCAGGTGACAAAATTGTAGATTGCCCTCCAACTTTCACAATGTATGAGTTTGATGCTTCAGTTAATGGTGCACTTGTGATCAAGGGTAGCTGGTTCTTTCTCCACTTGTACTTTTGTTCGTTGAACCATCTATGATTTGCTGAGTTGGTCCACATCTTTTCTGATCATGATTTGGTACGCAATTCACCATTCTTTAATGTAGTTCCAAGACTTCCCGATTTTTCCCTAGAGATTGCACAGATTGTCAAAGTGGTTGAACAGGAAAAGCCAAAATGCATATTTCTGACATCTCCAAATAACCCAGATGGCAGGTATATCTTTCTCATTGAATAGGGGGGTTATTCTCTGTGTCTGTTGTCAAGATGCTCGTATTTTACTGAATTACTTTAATTCTATTTACCAGTGTAATCAATGATGAGGATCTTTTAAAGATCCTTGATCTTCCGATACTTGTAGTGCTGGATGAAGCATATATTGAGTTTTCAAGCATTCAATCAAGGATGACATGGGTTAAGAAGCATGACAATTTGATTGTTCTCCGAACATTTAGCAAACGAGCAGGTCTGTCACTTTTGTTCTTTTTTTAGCTGACATAGAAAGGTCGTGTGTTCTGAAGAATCCGAAAGCTTACTACTACGAGATTCTGAACTCAACTTGTTATTCTTCTCATGATATTGCATGGTAATCGCCAATTTGTTACTAGTTTTCGAATTCCTTTTTTTTTTGTTGACATTATTATGTGATGTGCAGACATAACTAAGGAGCAAGAAACTGTTAAGACAATTTCCAAATATACTTCTGTTGCTAACTCATTTAAGCTGCACTGTGCCTATTTTTAATTACCGAATGACTATGTTTGAGCGAACTAATTGAAGACATTTTTGTTACGCAATTATGAACCAAAAGGGAAAGGAATGTCTTCACGAGTTATTTATGATGCAGGTTTAGCTGGGCTTCGTGTGGGTTATGGAGCATTTCCTCTAAGCATTATTGAGTATTTATGGCGGGCCAAGCAGCCTTATAATGTTTCTGTGGCAGCAGAAGTTTCAGCATGTGCTGCCTTGCAGAACCCGGCCTATTTAGAGGTATCTCTTTTACATTCCTTTTTACAAAGAGAGTATAAATGTAACATCCTTTTGACAATTGGACTTTTGCTAACTCTGCGTCTGTTGGACCTTGCATTCTTGAAGAGTGTGAAAAATCTGCTAGTACAAGAGAGGGAGAGGCTGTATAATCTTCTCAAAGGAATACCATTCCTGAAACCATTTCCCAGTCATTCTAACTTCATTCTCTGTGAGGTTATGTCAGGAAAAGATGCAAAGAAAATAAAGGTTTGCTTTGCTTATTATTGCATGTTTAAGTTTATGCCTTATTTTGTTGAGATATTACAACCACTTTTCATTGTGATCTTGAGGTGACAAAATGTCAGAACTTGCAACTTGAAGATTGGTTGTATGTTTAAGATCATTGCAATCCACATTCTGAAAAGAAGTTTGCAAACTAATTAACACAATAGAGTATCTGCAACATATTCACATAAATTTGTAATATTTTCAGGAAGACCTTGCGAAGATGGGAGTGATGATCCGCCACTATGACAAGAAGGAACTGAAGGGGTATATTCGTATTTCAGTTGGAAAGCCCGAGCACACTGATGCACTAATGGAAGGCCTCAAAGCACTTCAACTGTGAGCACTTGCACACCATTACTTTGATGGGAACACTGAGGAACTTGAAGAATACGCATGTCCCCGTGGCCAGGCTGGTGGTTCACTGGATGCAGTCTATCGAGTAGAGATTGCGTCGCTCCAACATCAGTGAAGTGCATTTTTCAGAGTTCGAACCAACCAGGGTCAATTAGTTTTCAACAAGATTTTTATGTTTACCTACTGGTGTAAGTCCCTTTTTTTCGATTCACTGACTTACTTTTTTAACCATCATTTTGGATTAAGACTTTAGAATCTGAAATCCTGGTTGGTATTGCCTTGCTATGCATGTGCGTGCTATGTTTGGCTGTTTATGAGAATTGGAAATTATCCCATTACCGTAAACTTATCTACTTTTTGTCATTGCAACATCTCAAAGAGCAGAGAACTGTGCAAAGTTCGAAGTACCAAATAGAGGCATGGAAGCTGAAGTACAGCAAATCAAAGTTACAAGTTTTTCTTTATGGTTGCCTACCATTGCCGCGTCCACGACGACAACTCGACTGGCCAACATGCTTCTCAGTTTTGTTTCTGGTAACTGGTACATAAACTCAGAGGATGCCGACTCAGCAACAAGCTTTTCCACCATGCAGCTGCGAGCCCTGCGACTTCATGAGTTCACAGGTGCTCACTGGTACTGGCTGGCGAGCTTGCCTTCCTTGACGATGTAGTTCTGCGCCGGGAATTCCTGGCCCTTGAACCTCTCCAGCATGTCCCTCACCCCGGCCGCGTACCTCAGCTCCACCGGACGATTGTTTGCCAGGAACGTATTTGCGATCAGTGCATTTAGCCATGGAGCATAGCCTTAAATCAGAGCATGCTGTGCTGTGCAAACTGAGATTTTTTTTAAAATAATATATTTTTTTATTTTAATTGCAAAAATATACCACGATCTCAAAAAACTGTAAAAATATACCTTTGTCGCCTTTTGAACGGGCGACAATGGGTGATTTCGGCACTTGTCGCCCTTTGAATGGGCGACATATCCCCTTCCTGTAGCCAGTTTCTAAAGAAAATCATAATTTTTTCATATGATCTCGGATGGAGATGAACTTTATATGAAAATTGTAGCTCTCGACGAGATCTACAACTTTGGTATATAATTTTTTTTCATTTGAATCCTTTTGGACTAACAAAAACAAGATAGAAGTTTCAGATCTAGTTTAGTTCTGATTTTTAGATCTGAACTTTTTATCCCGTTTTTGACCATCTAAATGGATTCAAATTAAAAATTTCATCTCCATCCGAGATCATATGGAAAAGTTATGATTTTCTTTAGAAACTGGCTATAGGAAAGTGGACATGTCGCCCATTCAAAAAGCGACAAGTGCCAAAATCGCCCATTCAGAAGCAGAAGGCGACAGAGGTCTCTGTAGCCCCTGTCGTCCGTTCAAAGGGCGACAGAGGTATATTTTTGCAATTTTTTGAGATCGTGGTATATTTTTGCAATTTAAATAAAAAAATGTATTATTTTAAAAAAAATTCTGCAAACTGACCTGGGCATCGATGGTATTGCCGGAGATGTGAGGGGTCATGGCGTTGTTCAGCATGTAGCGCCACGGTGGTCCTTGGGCGCCGGCTGCGGGTGCCACACGTCGCCGCCGTATCCTGATCAGAACAGGAGAGTTCAGTTACTCATGAAATCATGAGTATCTTGATCGTGGCATGTATCTTGAAGTTGCAAGTTCTGACATGGAACATCTGGTACATACGTAAATGTGAAGGAAGAAAACGACGAGATCATCCGCGCCAGTCTCGAAACTTACTTTGTCTTCTCGGTGAGGGGCATGTTGAGAACGACGACGTCGCACTTGGGCAGCATGGCGTCGAGCCCCTCCTCGAACCTGGCGCCGAGCTCCTTCTCCAGCGCCGGGTCAATCCGGCCTGCTCCGGCAGTGCCCACCGTCTTGTCCTCCATGTCGTACGCCCGGTACGCGACGCGGGCGACGTTTCACTCCCCGGTGATGGCCTTGGCAGGGAGTTGCGCATGAGGATGAGGATGCGCGTGAGCTGGTCCTAGGCCACCGAGACGGTGTTGCTGCCGGCGACCTCGGCGGCCGTCAGCCCCGCGGCCGCGGCCGCCGGCAGCTCGATATGGTCGGAGCCGATCCCCACCGTGAGAGGCAGCTCCAGGTTCTTGGGGCGCTTGATCCGCTCCGCGGTCACGTACGCGGGGTGGAACGGCCTTGTGACGACGACGTGCGCGTCCGCGATGTGCGGCCTTCTCCAGCTCTGCGCGCGCCAAGAATGCAACGCGACAGTATGGTTAGTGCTCTACGACGTAGTAACTAACCGATAGATGGAAAGTGGAATTAATGTCTCGTGAATCGTAAGTAATTGGAAGTGATGGGATGGTCACCGCAGTTGGGGCCGTCCTTGTCGTCGGTGACGATGTACTGGTGGCCCTCCGACTCGAGCCAGCCGCAGATGCCGAGCGCGTGCTCCACACAGCCGATGAAGTTCGGGTTCCGCTCGGCGTACTCGCCGCCCTTGTAGAACACGCCGACGGTCTCCTTGCAGCAAAGGGACGCTGCAGAACAAAACAGAGCAGCTCAGGCGCAGACAGGCCGGCATAAAAGCTCGTTAGGTCTCGATGGTTAATGAGCTCATTTTAAGCGAAAAAATGTTCTCGACTCCACGGTAGTTCGTTTGCTTGAATTTAAAATAACTATTTAAATAATAAATAAAATGATTTTATACCAAACTCCAGTTCTAGGCATAGCATGCGAGTCAACCCACTGTCAGAGTGATCCGATCTGTACGGAACTAGCCCCATTGTAATTACACGGCGGTGTAGCAAAAGAACGTGGCATACACGAAGGCTCCTCGTCGCGGGTGCATTGTGCATAGAGGTGGGCGTCGTGCTGTCGTGCGGGCCGCCCGACGCACGGGCCCATCGTGCCGGGCCTAAACTGCTGCCGGCGCGGCGGACGTCGTCGTGCGTCTTGGTGGCCCGGCTCGTCTTGGTGAGCGAGCACGGCCCATTTGCGTTCGTGCGTGCGTCTTGGCCAGCCCAAGCCCATTTACACTATTGCGATGAGAGGAAAGGATCCGAAGTTACTTGTAGTAGTGTGCGTATCTGAGGTTACTAAGATGCAATGAATATATAGCCTAGCGGCATTGATGTAGGAGATTATGGAAGACATCGACGGCACGTTATAAACATATATATAGTCAAAAATAAACAATCGATTAGTGCATACTAAATGGCAATACATGCACATTCGTATGCATGAGTACATTACACCATCACATGTATTATCCTTGGCTCCTCGCATACTCTCTCCCCTTTTCCTCGAGCCGCCCACGCCACGGCCCACCTCCTCGGTCCCTCCGCCCGGCTTCCACCTCCCTCCGCCTTGTCTTCCCGGCCCCGTCTCACCTCCCTACCGCCTCACCGGCGCCTCCCTCTCCTCTCCCACCGCACGGGTCGAGCACTCGAGCTCCTCCTCTACTCAACTGTCGAGGCGGACGCGATGCGGCGCAAGAGGTGAAGAAGCGGCAAGACGTTGTCGCTGGTTCGACCGCGTCGCGCCAGCGTTGCCACGGGCCTGCTGCGTGTTGCACGGGCCGACGTCCGCGTGCCCGGCGACGAACGGGCTCGTTTGGGCGCGCCGCCCGAAAGCACGACCCATACTTGTCGCACGGCGGGCCGCCCATCGTGCTCGATTAGCAGGCCCGGCACGGCCCGGACAACCGTACCGGGCCGGCCTGGTCCTTTTGAAACAGTGTCCCCGGGCCGTGGGTCGTGCTGGGCCGAGCGTGCCTCGGGCCGGCCCAAAATAGCCCGGCCCAGTGCCCACCTCTATTGTGCATGACCGGGGCCGGATCGCTTGCTGTGCCGCTCTCCTCATGGGCATGGATCGATGACACAAATTAACAGCGGAAAACTGGTACTGAGCCCTACTAGACTGCTGCTGCTGCTGCAAACGAGTGGCTTGGAGTGCGAACCTATTAACCGTCTACAACATACAGTGCGCGCGCCCGTGTAGCGCAGACCTACCGCCCCCCACCTACCACACCACAAAGCCCTCTGGACTTGACATCCCTGAAAAAATTGTCTTCTCCCCGACATGCAATTAGTGAGATTGTTGGCAGAGATACAAGATTACGAGTGCCACAGCACTTGGGGAGTAGAAGGAAATTTTAATTTGTAAATTATTGCCTACTTTTTGGCAACAAATTCTACTAAATACCCTGCGTTGCTTATTCGGGGTTTGAAGGATCATGTGGAAGTCCATCCATGTTTGCGATGAGTATTTGACTTTATTTGAGCAAGGTGTGCTCAAGTTTGAGTTTGATTTGGATTGTTTTTCGAGCTAGAGCAATTTGAGTTACTGGTTGGAGACCAGTCGTCTGACCCCGAGTGGTCGGGTCGTCCGACCTGAGTGGTCGGGGCTTTGGCTGTGTTGCAGACCAATCGTCCGACCCCGAGTGGTTGGGTCGTCCAACTCCGAGTGGTTGAGACTCCGAGTGATTGAGTCGGAGACCAGTGAACAGACCTCGAGTGGTCGGACCATGGTTGGTCGGGATGGAGACCAGTGGTCAGACCATGGTTGGTCGGGATGGAGACCAGTGGTCAGACCATGGTTGGTCGGGATGGAGACCAGTGGTCAGACCACGTGTGGTCGGGGTTTTTGCTGGTCAGCATAGTGTATATCTTTCTGTTGAGATGGATATGTGTTGTTGGACATTGCTATGTGATGTGGTTTCCTTGTCTATGATGGTTGCAGGACTTTGGAGCTAGGTCATGGTGAGGCGAAGGGATCGTGACTAGGCCGAGAGCCGAGGTCCGGATGATCAAGGTGTCGCCAAAGATGGTGAGGCCGGGGAGTAGCCGCAAGCCGAGAAGACAAAGGAATGGATGAGATGCTAACTTGGAGCCGCTCGATCAAGGAGGACCGTTGGATCGCGGTCGGGAAGATAGAGTAGCGGGTCAAGTTAGTGTGAGTTGAAAGCGTGCAAAACCCGTTGGGTTGTTGGGTTTGGGTGAGCCCATGCATAGCTTTGTGAGTGGGTAAAATCTCACCCTTGATGGAGTGCTCTAGGGTTTAGAGGCTCATCCAAGGATGGTAGGTGTTCCAAGCCTGCTATGAATAGACAGGAGAGGGTGTCTCCTTGGGGGTGAGCAGTGAGGAAAGTCTACGTGAGTAGTTGAGAGTTGTTGAGAGTGGCGGTGTAAGGATCAAATCCTGGCTCTTGGATGTTGGCTTAGGATTGAAGCGGGACATCCAAAGGTGGGAATTGATCCTGTGTCACTATAAATAGAGGGTAGGGCAGCCTCCCTCTTTGAAGGTTTTGAAGGTTACGAGGTTTTCTTTGCTCATTTGAGCTTTGCCCACTTTGTTGTGAGGCTTTGTATACCTCCCTTCCGAAATGAAATGTTCTTCATTTATATTCTTGTTTCATTTCTCTTACGTATTTACATTACGCACTTGAATTACATTATCTAAATTCGCATTTACTTACTTGCAATTTACCTTACGTAATTTGGATTTGCCTCATCTCCTTCTACATGCTATTGAGTCTTTGTTGAAATTCATGATTGATGAACTCTTCTCGGATTGGTGCTTTCAATCTTTTAGGCAATCCTTACGTTCTTGCCGCAAGTTGTAAATCGTGTGTTCTTAAAGTGCGTAAGCGTGTGACTTGCGTTCTTTAGTCTTGATTGGCTTCGGTTCTTGTTGCCAAGGATGAAAGATTCTTGGATGAATCTTCTATAGATCATATCCCAATCATCTAGGCAATCTACAACCTCTTCTATTCGGTTTTGCAAGAAACCAATTTCGTGCCTAGTTTTGAGATAGTGTTTCTATTTGTTTGAAGGGTTGTTTCTTCGTGTACTTACTTGCTATGATTTGTGGAGAGTCATCTAAGGATTTCGACCATCAACTCCCACCGACAAGTTAGGGGTGAAGTCTGTGTTCGTGACTCTGTTTTTGGTGTTGCATTTGTTAAACTAAAAGGACGGAACCTTGGTATTAATTCCTTCGATTGTTGATTGAAATAGGTTCTGATATCCTTTGGGAGGTGCACACCAATTTTCACTGCTTTTGGGTCAGTAGATCAAAAGCTACATTGATTTGCTTTTGAGATCGTTTGGTTTTATTGTTCACCCTAACACTATTCACCCAAGCATCGTTCATTCGACCTCCGCAGGCGGGGTCTTTATTCATCCTGTCGGGAGTACTGTTCATCCGCCACTTGGTCGAGTATCTGTTCACCCGAACACTATTCATTCCAAGTCTGATGTCTTTACGGTCTTTTGGTGGTTTGAATTTTAGGGGAGAGTTTATTCGAAAATTTTATTTGGCTCCTATTCACCCCCCTCTAGTCGCCTTTTTCGATCTTTCAATTGGTATCAGAGCCGGTTCTGCTCTTTCTAGATCTTGACCGGTCTCAAGAGCCATGGCGATGGACAAGTATTCCACCAAGCCTCCCATTTTTGCTGGAGTTGATTTTCCGTTTTGGAAATCGCGGATGGAGTCATACATCACTGCCTAGGGCTTCGATATGGCAGAAGGTGAAACTCCCGTATGAGGTTCCTGCTGATGAAAACGTCACGGCCGAAAATATGGACGACGTTAAGGCGAACGCTAAAGCAAGGAACATCCTCATACAGGGTCTTAGCCGCAGTGAGTATGATAGGATTTCTCACCTTCGTTCTGCTCATGAGATTTGGGTGACCCTCGATGCTTACCATGAGGGCACTACCCAAATCAAGACGGTTCGACAGGACCAATTCAAGCGTGAGTTCAACAAGTTTGAACAGCACGCTGGTGAGAGTCTTGACGAGTGCTTTGGTCGGTTTACGAAGATTTTGAGCGACCTCCGAGCAGTCGGTTGCATATACCCTGACTCGGATAATGCTCGACATTTCTTGACCGCACTTGATCTTCGTGTTTGGGAGATGAAGGTGACCACCATCAAGGACACCACCGACCTGTCGACCTTGACTCTTGACGGGCTTTATTCCCGCCTCAAGACTCATGAGATCGATGTCGTCTCGCGGAAGACGAAGTCTCAGTCGATGGCTTTGGTCACCGATCCCATTGGATCCTCTCTTTCTGATTCTTCTGTTGATTTCTCTCTCTCCGCCCTTTGCGAGCTAAGCGATGACCAACTGGAAAAATTTCCAGAAAATGAGCTTGCTCTTCTTGCTCGCAAATTTTCATATGCATACAAGAGAGTGAGAGAGAGGAAGAGAGGTGGGATGATCACCTGTTTCGAGTGTGGTGGCCCCAACCACATTCGAGCAAACTGTCCTAAGTCGGAGAAGGGCAAAACGAACAAAGCGGTTCGGGCAAGAACGACCACATCGACAAGAACTGCAACAAGAAGGCCCCACTCGTGAGCGGCGAAGAAGAAGTACCGCAACTTCTCCAAGAACAAGAAGTCTTCCACCGCGTCCTCGCCGGCGCAGCGACATCGAGCTCTCGACACGAGAAGGCGGAGTGATGCAAGCGAGGATGATCCGCAAGAGAAGAAGGGCGGCGACGACTTCTCGGCATGTGCTTCATGGCCGACACCAATGACATCAGCGACTCAGAGCTCTCAAATGACTCGGATGAGGTACCCTCCTATGACCACTCAACGAAGCTTTACGCAAATTAGGAAAATTTCATGCTAGAGCTAGAGCTAGGTGTACTGAGCTTGAGAAGGAAGTAGGTACCTTGACTCGGAGTTAGCTTCACTTAGATCTTCTCCCTCCCGAGTCACTGATGACTGTACTTTGTGTGATGCTTTGCTTGTGGAGTTAGAGAACCTAAGGATTATGCATGATAGTGTGTTGAATGAACTAGATAATCTTAGGTTGAAGAATGCTAGCAATGAATCTGTTGATATTCATTCTGTAGATGCTAGTTTTCTTCATGCTCACTCTACTCCTTCTTGTGCTAATTGCCCTAAATTGCTTGCCGAAATTGATGCCATGAGCGATCACCTTAGGAAGCTCTCTTCTAGAAACGATGAACTTGAAATGCATGCTTCTAAGGAACCAACACTCATGTGAGGGTCAGAGGCAACTAAAACTTGACAATGAATCCTTAAATGTCAAGTGTGCTAAACTTGCTAAGGACTTACTAGATAAGTCACAAGAAAGTTGCTTACGATGTTCTGTGATTGAGGAGGACCTGGATAAAATCCATGTCGAGCTTAGGAAGAAATTAGAAGACCAAGCCAATAGAATTAGAAATGCGTCTTGCGTTTCTTGTGAGGCCCTCAAGATTGAGGCAGCCGTGCTGAGGGAGAAAAATGCACGTGCTGAGAGAGCTCATCTTTCTGGTTCTTCTTCTTCTTCTTCTCCCTGTTCTTCTTGTGCTTCTTTCTTTCGAGATTGCCAGTATCTTATGAGCACTCTCGAGAAGTTTGTTGGAGGCAAGAAGAAGCTCAATCTTATTCTAGACCAATCCAAGATTAGTAGATTCAATCAAGGTCTAGGATTTGATCCCTTGAGCACGCCGGGCGTATCCTCCCACCATTGTGCGCGGCTCCAAGAGTGGTGAGATTGTGGTAGCTCCCTGAGTGAGCACCACCAAGTTTAGGTCTCTGGGTTGTCCATAGGACTTGACCGGAAGGGTGTTACTCTGTTGCTTCGTCTCTAGCAAGGCGAAGTACACATCCACCTTCCGTAAGAAGGATGGTCACCTAGTAGATTGCTTGTGCACGCCAAGATCACTCGGCGTGAGCGTGTTGTCGCTCTTAGGGTATTCGTGGTCATTCCCGGACTTTGAGTGCTCCTAAGGCACACACCGCTTCTAGACAAAGTTAGAGAGTCGCTTTGTTTGGGGGCGCCCAGGACTTGGTTTTCATGCTAGTTCTTCGAGTTTTAGTCCTGGAGCTGTTCGTAGTCAGTCTTTTCGCCGTCCTCTTGATATTCCTCGTTTTTCCCATCGAGGTAGATATCAGCGGCGTGAGGTGTTTTCTGGTAGGAGATCCAGCACTTCTTTGGGATGGTCCGGCTTTTGCACCACAGCGTGCCAACCCAGTTTTGACTCCTAGATTATCTACCAGAGTTGCTCCTGATCGTGTGAGAGTTGAGCGTCAGAGAGACACTCGAGTCGATCTTCTTCGTGGATGGTACTGCGAGGCGTCGTGTGGCTCGAGATTGGGTTCCCTGATCTTCTCTCTATCCCAAGATCGAGTCATCTTTCCTCTTGTGTCAATTCCTTGTGTCATGTCTATGCAATAATGCTTTTAAGTGCCTTTTGCCTTTTTCATGGCATGAGTCGCTGAGGCTAGCTTGAGGATACGATCACCGCCTAGTGGAGTGGATTTGGGTCATCTTGTGGACTTGTCCTTTCTTAGTTCGATTCTTAGTCCATGAGTTGTCACGAGGTATCATCTTCGCAGTGCATAAGTAGTGGACCTCGTTTTCCTCGAGGTACCCACTCACGGCAAGAGTTGCGAGTAAGTATGTTGGTCATGTTGATCCTTACTAATCTCATCTAGGATCGTTTTGTCGCTTTTCAATGTTGGCACTCGATGTGAATTCGAGTTGGCCTTTGCGGCTTGTCTCTAGAGGATTGGATCTTCTGCATGACCATCATGAGCATCATGCTAACTGCATGTACTTTCAACTTTGTTTGCCTCGTGTTTCGCTCCACAAGTGTTGAGCTTCATGATAACAAACATTGGGGACTTTCACTTCCATGGTGAGCTATCTCATACCCTCATGTCGGTTATATTTGTGATCATCATTTCCATGACATGTTGTGATTGCTCTTGCTCCCATGTGTATTATATGTACTTTGCTAGGTCTTGTTAGTTTTTGTCTGTCTTGTTTTGTGCCATAGCATGTTTTCCCTAACCATCTTTGTGCTTCATGTATTATATCCTAAATTCATGAGCTCTTTTCCAAGATGTGATTTTCTTGTTTTTATCTTGTCCATGATATTGTTCATTTGGTATGAGCATTTGTATTAACTATGGGCACGTGCTATATATCATTTACTTTATTTTGTCATGAGTAGTATCTAGGTTATATGACCCTGATTTTCTATTACATCCATGATTAGCCTTGTTTAGACTTTGTTTGTTAGACTTTGTGCTACATGTGAGTGCCTTTCATGAGATTAGGGTTATATGATCTAGCTGCCGCTGTATGACTTATATTGTTCATGATCACCTTTTATTGTCCTTCATGCTTATATGCTTCATACCTATTTTGCATGAGCTTGTGTTCTTCATTCATGGCATGTATTCATCATCATGCATAGAGTGTTGCCATAAGTAGCTTCTCATCTTTGTGTCCATGGTCACTATTTACTTTCATCTTCGCTGTGTCCTCATGACCTTTTGTTTGGTCTTCTTTTGACGGGCCTTTTCGCAGACATGTAAATATTGTTATTGAGACTATGGATAAATGGATCTTGATGTTGCTAATTGGTTTGTTTTATGCATGATCCTCTTTGGTTGTCTTTATTTATCTTGCTCATGTTATATCTAGTAGCATGTTGTTGTGCTTCATTATGGTATTTCTTCATTTACATGATCATTGCCATGTTTAGGGTAGTATCTTGATCCATGTATTTCTAGGCTTGCACATGATCCTGCTAGCATTTTGTTCTTTGTGATACACCTTGCTTAGCTTCTTATGCCAAAGATGACAGTGCTATGATGCACCTTGTCGTTGTTTATCATGTGGATATGTTTTCACTGTTGTCTATGGATATATGGATCTTGATGCTATCTTTAGCTTGGTTGTGAACATGATCTTACATTACCTTCTGCATCATTTTCATGCTCTAGATGATCATTTGCCACACTTTTCATATATCTTGTCCATTCGTGCCTAGGAAACTGGATCCGCCTAACCCCTTGATTTCAAAGCATAGATTTGTTGGATGCATGTGTGTAGGCTTTACGGTGAGGAGACCATCATCCTAGGAATATCTCTTCCTCTCGCTTTTAGGATCCACTTGTGTCCTTTGCCACTACTTGTTCTACACTCGCAGAGGTAAGTACCTCTGAAAATGTTGATGATAATGATGGATCTCTTAGGAGGTTGTGGTTCTTTTGTAGGTAGAGCTTGTGTCCTTTTGCCTAGAGTCTTTTGGTTGGACTTCTAGCATAATTAGGTTGCTTTTACCTTGAGCCGTCTTGCTCCTTAGAGACCATGTGGTTTTCGATCTTATCTCTTTTCCTCTAGCTTTCTACCTATCTCTTGTGAGGAGAGAGTTTTAGAGTGTGTTGGGGATTTGAGCTTGGGTTTATGAGCTCATATAGCTTATCTTGAGGGGAGCTGGTTTGTATATTATGTACTATATATTCTCTTCCAGATTTTCCTTTCTTCTTTCGGGTGACTTTGGGCTTGTTTTCTTAAGTTGAGTGCACTCACTTAGACTTCTGGCATGCCTCGCATGGACCTCTTATCTTGTGCTTTAGGTTGCTATCATGCGTGATTAGCTGTTCTCTCTTCTCTCTAGGTTGAGTTCCCTCACAGTCTTTTAAGTCTAGCAGGTTTTGGACCTCCTGGGTAGACAGGGTCTGTGTGCACTCCTTAGTTGGGATCTAGAGTCGACTTCCTATGTCAGTCATTTGGGAAGAGCGAGTCTAAGTCTGTAGTGAGTTTCTTATATCTTTCTATGCTCTATAGCCATCCAGTTTTGCGTTTCTCGATCTCTTCTCCTCATTCTGCTTTTTTCGGTTATTATTGAGTTCATTCGGGTTTTCTTTTTGCCTAATCTTGATAATAACCCAATTTTAACCAGTTTTGAGCTTAAAATTGATTCAATTGTTGAGGGGGAGTTTGGGAATCTGTTCATGCATTGCATTTAGACTGCATTTTTCGTTTTATGAGCTTTGTCTATTATGCATTTGACTCAATCTTCGTGAAATACATCATGCTATATCTTTCGAAGAAAATCACTAGCTTAGATATGTCCAAGTTCATTTATCAAGCTAATGTTCATTGAAATCTGAAAAACTTAAAAACTTTAAATGAAAACTTGATGAAACATGTTGCTTTTACTTACTAAGTTTCTTCTCTAAGAGCTTTTACCATGAATTGTGAAATTTTGGAATTCTCTAGAGTCCCTATAGCAACTTGGGTGAAATTTGCTTGATCCATATTTGAGTCCTTGAATTGCTTATATGTGCTAAATGAAAATTAAAAAAATTGACTCTTTTGTGCAAAATTGATCTCAAGACTTTATATTCTCGAGACGCCTCCCATTGCATTTGGGATGAACTTGGAATATATTGTGTATGATCAAGATCATTCTCTTAAGAGTTACTCTTGAGATGATCGAAAATGGCTTGAGTCAATCAACAAAAAAATTTGCAAATATCAAACACATAAGTGGGTAAAGAATGCAAATAATGTCAAACATTTGCACCCCGCTATGTTTTTCCAAGTCTTAAAGAAAATTTGCATAAATTGAAAAATAGGCTCGAAGGACCTTATATGCACTTCAAAATTCCCCAAAGTGTTGAGTAGGTTGAACTCTAGGTTTTCCATTTGATCCTCGAGTGGTTTTGCTTCTAGTTTTGAAACTTTGCTAAGTTGTGCACTTGTCAAATCTTGCTAAAAATGATACTTTTTCAAAACTTAGCTTATGAGCAAAATTTGTTATTTGCACTTGGACATGTCTTAGTTTGGTCATAATCTGAGATTAATAAGCTTGGTGTCATATCTTGTCATTATGATCATTTGGATAATCTTCAAAGCTCCTTTAGGTTGCATTTCATGCATACATAAAATAGGGAGAAAATTCTATTTTGATGCCTATATTGCCAAAAGGGGGAGAAAATGTAGAAAAAGTCATCATTTAAAATGTAGAAAAGGAGGAGATAGAATTGTGAAAGCTTATAAAATGTAGAAAAGGAGAAGATAGAATTGTGAAAGCTTATTGGTTCTTATGATTTTTGTAAATCTTTGCTATCTCTTATGAATCATAATCACATTTGACACTTATGATTGGTTTTTAGAGCTTTTGTTGAAAACTTGCTCTTTTCATGGTCTTGCTATAAATTATTTCTGCCAACTTGGTCATATTTTTATATCTTTCTCTCTGGACCAAGTTTGGCTTTGCAATCAAATTGCTTTCTTCTTCTCTCATTCAAACTCAAATTTATGCCTTTTGTGTGGTTTGTCAATATACTCATCAAGGGGGAGATTGAAGGACCATGTGGAGGTCCATCCATGTTTGTGATGAGTATTTGACTTTATTTGAGCAAGGTGTGCTCAAGTTTGAGTTTGATTTGGATTGTTTTTCGAGCTAGAGCAATTTGAGTTACTGGTTGGAGACCAGTCGTCCGTCCCCGAGTGGTCGGGCTTTGGTCGTGTTGCGGATCGGTCGTCCGACCCAGTGGTCGGGTCGTCCGACTGAGTGGTGGGGCTTTGGGCGTGTTGCGCATCACCGTCGTCGACCCGAGTGGTTGGGTCGTCCGACTCCGAGTGGTTGAGACTCCGAGTGATTGAGTCGGAGACCAGTGAACAGACCTCGAGTGGTCGGAATGGAGACCAGTGGTCAGACCATGGTTGGTCGGGATGGAGACCAGTGGTCAGACCACGTGTGGTCGGGTTTTTGCTGGTCAGCATAGTGTATATCTTTCTGTTGAGATGGATATGTGTTGTTGGACATTGCTATGTGATGTGGTTTCCTTGTCTATGATGGTTGCAGGACTTTGGAGCTAGGTCATGGTGAGGCGAAGGGATCGGGACTAGCCGGGAGAGCCGAGGTCCGGATGATCAAGGTGTCGCCAAAGATGACCGAGGCCAGGAGTAGCCGCAAGCCGAGAAGACAAAGGAATGGATGAGATGCTAACTTGAGCTGCTCGATCAAGGAGGACCGTTGGATCGCGGTCAGGAAGATAGAGTAGCGGGTCAAGTTAGTGTGAGTTGAAAAGCGTGCAAAACCCGTTGGGTTGTTGGGTTTCGGGTGAGCCCATGCATAGCTTTGTGAGTGGGTAAAATCTCAGCCCTTGATGGAGTGCTCTAGGGTTTAGAGGCTCATCCAAGGATGGTAGGTGTTCCAAGCCTGCTATGAATAGACAGGAGAGGGGTGTCTCCTTGGGGGTGAGCGGTGAGGAAAGTCTACGTGAGTAGTTGAGAGTTGTTGAGAGTGGCGGTGTAAGGATCAAATCCTGGCTCTTGGATGTTGGCTTAGGATTGAAGCAGACATCCAAAGGTGGGAATTGATCTGTGTCACTATAAATAGAGGGTAGGGCAGCCTCCCTCTTTGAAGGTTTTGAAGGTTACGAGGTTTTTTTGCTCATTTGAGCTTTGCCCACTTTGTTGTGAGGCTTTGTATACCTCCCTTCCGAAATGAAATGTTCTTCATTTATATTCTTGTTTCATTTCTCTTACGTATTTACATTACGCACTTGAATTACATTATCTAAATTCGCATTTACTTACTTGCAATTTACCTTACGTAATTTGGATTTGCCTCATCTCCTTCTACATGCTATTGAGTCTTTGTTGAAATTCATGATTGATGAACTCTTCTCTGGATTGGTGCTTTCAATCTTTTAGGCAATCCTTACGTTCTTCTTGCAAGTTGTAAATCTGTGTGTTCTTAAAGTGCGTAAGCGTGTGACTTGCGTTCTTTAGTCTTGATTGGCTTCGGTTCTTGTTGCCAAGGATGAAAGATTGCTGGATGAATCTTCTATAGATCATATCCCAATCATCTAGGCAATCTACAACCTCTTCTATTCGGTTTTGCAAGAAACCAATTTACGTGCCTAGTTTTGGATAGTGTTTCTATTTGTTTGAAGGGTTGTTTCTTCGTGTACTTACTTGCTATGATTTGTGGAGAGTCATCTAAGGATTTCTGACCATCAACTCCCACCAGCAAGTTAGGGGTGAAGTCTGTGTTCGTGACTCTGTTTTTGGTGTTGCATTTGTTAAACTAAAAAGGACGGAACCTTGGTATTAATTCCTTCGATTGTTGATTGAAATAGGTTCTGACATCCTTTGGGAGGTGCACACCAATTTTCACTTGCTTTTGGATCAGTAGATCAAAAGCTACATTGATTTGCTTTTGAGATCGTCTTGGTTTTTCTTGTTCACCCAACACTATTCACCCAAATCTTGTTCATTCGACCTCCGCAGTCGGGGAGTCTATTCATCCGGTCGAGTCTTGTTCATCCGACCACTTCAGTCGGAGTATCTTGTTCATCCGACCGGTGTTGGCGGGTCTGTTCACCCGAACACTATTCATTCCGGGTACTGTTCATCCGACCTCTCTAGGTCGGGGGTACTGTTCATCCGTCCAGAAATACCCGACCAGTGCATTGTCTTTCTGGTCTTTTGGTGGTTTGAATTTTAGGGGGAGAGTTTATTCGAAAATTTTATTTGGCTCCTATTCACCCCCCTGTAGTCGCCTTTTTCGATCTTTCAGGGTTAAAGAGATATGCACGCAATCTTTTATATTATTAAATTTTCTCTGAAGGGCTAAAAATTCTTTGGAGGGAAAAGAGAAGATTTATTTGTCCATCTGACGGACCTAAATTATAACAGTTTGGATTAAAGAAAGAGTCAATGCCAAGTATAATAAAAAATAACTGAAATTTTGAATAAAAATAACAAATTAGCAATTTGATTTCCACCGAAATTTGGAATAAAAATAAAATAAAATTAGCAATTTTATTTCCATATGAACGCCAAAGCAAAATCCCTAAATAGCTTAAATTATGAATTAAAAAGGAAACAAACAAAAACACAAGTTTGATTTGTATACGGTTCAAACCTAAAACTATATAAAAAAAACTTCATATCACGTGCAATCCAATAATATGTAAATTTTAAAAAAATCAAAGAAAAATTAGATTTGATTTTTATACAAATTTAAAATTAAAATCCCTAAATATCTAAATTTAGAATAAAAAAGTAAATAAAAATTACTAATTGTATTTCTATACAAATTCCAACCCAAAACTGGAAACAAACTCCATGATATATAAAATCCAAAAATATACAAATTCAAAATAAATCACCACATTCGCTCTTAAGGGCTAAAAAATTACTGTGTTAATCGATGAAAAAAAGAGAAAGATCTACATCGTCGGTTGTGTTAGGTCTAGATTATTTTTAAAAATAATATATTTTTTTTAAAAAAAACAAAAATAATACATCAAAAAATTACAAAAATACACCTCTACCACTATTTGAATTGGCGATAGGGTTTTATTGACATTTCAAATGGCGACATAAGCCTTAACCTTGTCGACCAAATGAATCCATAATAAAATAATCCGTCTGCCAATTCAATCTACGACAAAATAGACCTCTGTCGTCTTTTCAAATGATAATATAGGTATATTTGTAAATTTTTTTTGGTATATTATTTTTTAAAATTAAAAATAATTCTACTAAAGTATCTCATGTGCAGAAGAGCAGTCGCAGAGATGTAGGAAATAATAAGGTCTGATTAAGGTATGAAGATTAAAGAGATAGAGTTCTACTAAAAAAGAGATAGAATAGGAGAGCATTGAATGTGTGAATAAGAGGCTATATATAAAGGCCTAGTTTACGGGAGCCGTAGCATTTTATGAAAAGCTGTTTTTTAGTTTTATGGATTGAAAAGCAACCATAGCTTTTTATGAAATGTTGTTTGGCAAATAGTTGATTCTTCTTAGCAATAAGTTGTAAAAGTAGGTTCAATCTAGCTTTTGACTTTAGCTAGTTATATATAGCTTCTAGTTTATACCAAAAGACACTTAAAAGTTGAGCTGTTTGGAGGACTTATTAGCTTTTTCGAAGCTGAAGCTATCTTAACAACCCTCCAAACAGGATATTTGTCTTTTGATTTTTACTAGTTATATGTGATTTCTGATTTACGCCTAAAACTGTTTGAAAACCAACCCGTTTGAGGGCTTACTGGTTTTTTAAAAGCCGAAATTGGCTTTAAGCCCCAAACAGGGTCAAAATAGGCGGTGCATATGTATAACCCCAGCTTGCTCCTGTTTTCAAGAAACAAAAGATTGGTTAAAAGTGTGCCGATCGATCAATTCGGTCAAGCAAAGCAACGATGGTATCAAGCGTGGATACCAACGGGCCAATTAAAGCTACCAAGGATTGATTTTGGTGGTGGTTGTGGTGAAGATGCTCAAGATCAACCTGTGATGATACTCTAACAACACAGAAAAAATTGGAGCCGAACTCCAACAATGCAGGAGTGGCCAACAGCATTCACAAAATCGAAACCGTAAAAAATCGCAAAAACCGAAATCGTGAGAACCGCAAAAATCACTCGAAAAACCGCTTGAAAACTGTCAGAAACCGAAGGGTTAAGAAATTATTTTTAAAAAAAAAATCGAAAACCGCTAGGTTTTCGCGAAAAATCAGCCGACCAATTGAATGTTCAAGGGAAACGGTTTTTCGAGTGGTTTTTTTGAGAAAACCGCGGTTTTTCAACGGTTTTCAACAAATAATTTTTTTTAAAATTAGATTGGTTTATCGAACGGTTTTGAATCTCGAGCTGGCGCGATAAGATCAAAAACAGCGAAAACCGAGTGATTTTTCACGGGTTTGTGAACCTAGTGGTGAGACGAGGACTGCATTAGAAGCACACTATTAACTTCTTCCGGAGTGGCTTTATATATATATATATATCCAATCATTAGTCTATGTCGGGCGCCGGTAAATGATCATGGAGCATAGGTGAATTTTGTAGAACCCGGAAAAGTTCCACCTAACGCTGCATTTGGTTCAGGGTTAGATTTAAATCACCAAACACTAGCGAGAGAAGTTACTTAGGGTACTCTCAATAAAACGATGTAATCAGTTTCTATAAAATACTAAGTACGATAAAACCTGATATAGAAAGTGACTTAACGAAGAGAGGGAGTATAGTTGTTTCTCATCCAAGATACAACTCAATGGAGAAAACCAAGTTAGTGATGGGGATTGGTACGAAGGGGAGAGAAGATGTGAGGTAGCAGTGAAGAAATTAATCAAGTACGGTATTTGCTAGATATTATGTACTGGCAAGGTTATATCTAGAGTTATTTCTATATGATATGGTATATTTAAATGCAATTTATAGAAATTAAGCACTGAGAATGCCCTTAATTAGTCTAACTTGCTCGAATCGTTTCAAGCCATCTAGCCCAATTACCTGGATTAGGCTAGCGAAAGGATGTATAATAAGCTAACTGTAATTAATTTTCGACTCCTCTTTTCTAAATCTAGGTACTCCGATCCACGTAATCAAGGCAAAACAGTTATTAACTTTTTACACTATCTAATTAAGTTTGTTGCCAAGCATAAGATTTAAAGTAAGCTAACATGAGTTAGTAATATCTATTCTAGTTATTTCAATCCAACCAAATCTCAGCGTAAGGAGTATTAAACTCACGTAGAATATTACCATCCTAATAGGTGAAGGAATCATGAGCTCGCCAATGCCACGTCGTTCGGCTGTGCGGAAAGGCCCTCCCGGTTCTCGCTATTCCCCGTCGAGTCCATCGAGTGTAGAGCAGCGCCCCACACGCCCCGCAGTTCTTGCGCCAATCGTGCATCGAGTGTAGAGCAGCGCCCCGTACGCCTCGCAGTTCTTGCGCCAATCGTGCTCGCCTGCGTCGCACCCTCCTGCAGTCCTTCACGCCGTCGCCAGCATTCCGTCCGTCATCCTTTTCCTCCCCCTTCACGCCGTCGCTAGCGCTCCGTTCGTCCGTCGGCGCCGGCCATGCCCCCGACGATGGCCCTTAAAGGGTCGCGGTTTTGCCGTTTCCTCGCACGTTGTAGTCTTCGTCGTTTGGTCCGGGATTTCCGCCCGACGGTGTTTGGTGCAGAGGTTTGCGTCCAGTGCGTCGGCGCCGGCCGTGCCCCAACCAATGGAGACCACCTTGTCCGAGGCCGCGACACTACCAATGCCTAAATGATTTGGTTGCTCCTTTGCTGATTCGCTGCGTTGTTGTTGTTCCGGAGCTCTCCACGTCGCCATCCACTCCTCCTCGCTTCCTCCACTCATGCTCTCTCAGGTTTCTCCCTCTTTTCCCCTAATTGATTTCGGTTGCTCCTTTGCTAATTCACTGCGTTGTTGTTGATTCCGACTGCTCTTTCGCTAATGTTATTTCTTTTTCTTCCGGGTCGTCGTTTTTGCCTTAGTTTCGGCTTCTAGGCCGGAGCTCGCGCCTTTTGTTCTCTCCGTCTTGTTCTGATTTGATTCTCTTTGTTCTTGGCCCTTGCCTCACATGCTCTTCCTGCATAGTTTGGTTCGCGGTGAGCATTTGCCTTCTTCTCCTACATAGGCGCCGTTTTTGCCTTGGTTTCGCCTTCCAGGGTGAACCTCGCTCCTTTTGTTTTGTTGGTGTTGTTCTAATTTGTTTTTCGTTGCTCTCGGTTCATTGTGTATCCTCCGTTTCGTTTTGATTTTGCCATGTTTTGGGCCTTCAATTGCCTTGGTCTTTGCGATCTTTGGTTTTTCCAAGTACCTACTAACGGAGAAACCGATGGAGACCACCTTGGCTGAGGCCGCGACACTACCAATGCCTAATGTGGTCCCTTCTTCAGATCTACCATTGCAGGTATATTTCTCTAGCTTCCTTAATCTACCCTTTTCTCCTTACTTACCTATGTGCTGTCCTTGCGCCTTTGCTTGACCATGTATAGCCATTGCGTCCCTTTCGCTCTGTAGGATCTTGCATCACCTGCGCTACGGTTTTATATTGTTAGAGAATCAACTCGATCTCTCCTTCCTCGATGTAAAGTGGCGTTGGTCAATAAAGAGAGCATGTACTCAGAGCAAGAACCAGGATTTGGACAGAGTGCATGCGAGACAGAGCAATCGCCTTCCGCTGGTACCGACAATCAACCTATTGATCACACGGAGGGTCACGTTATTGTGCCCGGTGTAAGTCCTAACGCTGTTCAAACCATTCAATATCTATCTATCTTATTCATACAATATGAACAATACAGGTCAGTGTATCTGAATTCTTCGAAACTAAAATACACGTCATGTTCTATGTGGCTCTTTTCTTTGCTACTGATTCCTACCTAGCCGGTTTTCCTCATATTAGGAATAATGGTATCTGATGAAGCGGGTAGCGGTCTAAAAGCAAATGGTTCCTATTGTCTGCACATAATCGGTTCATGTTTTCTTTGCATTGAGAAATGTTTCTTTAATAAACTGATACTCTTTTGGCCATCGTTGAGGCATATGGTTATTGTTATTGCTTTTTATGGTTATGTGTGTTTGGGAGATAGATATCCAAGAGGGATAATTGTTTTGGTCCTTGTGTATTATTGCGTAATGCAACGCAATGTGAAAGCCACGCTATGGAAATAACTAAACATACTGAGACTGGTGGGAGCAATTCTGGTGGATGTAGAGCCGGCCTATTCGGAACACCTATTTCAGACAGTATACACACTGTAACTGCTGTTAATGATTTACCACCTCCAGCTTTAGCTATCCGCAATCTGATGGAACAGGTATTTGTATTGCAACCTTTTTACATTCCATTAACACAGCAACTATCAGTACCTAGAAATCATGTAAGTTAGCTAGATTTATCACACCCAAGGGAAAACACATTGTACAACTGAAAGCTCATATTTTCGTCTTTTTTCCAAAATCAGGCAAGGTTTGCTCATTTGTGTACTGTCATGTCTCAGATGCATCATCATCGTGCAGGATACCCATTTGGCTCTCTTGTGGTTTTTTCTCCTGATCCAGTGGGCCGTGAGTTTTCAGTCTCTCAGCTTGTTCTTGTAGCTGCCATTAAGTGTTGAATAGCCTTACTATTCCTTTTTCCAATTCCTTCATGCATCAGGAATCTACAAGAACAATGGCTAGATCTTAAGGTGAATCTAATTTGACCTTTTTCCCCTCTCTATTACTTCATGTCATCAGCCTGTTCCTATTGAAATTGAAATTTTGTTCAGTATAGCATGTGAAAAGATATGGTGTATGCATCATACAAGGGGTTTTCCTAAAGCTTTGTACTGATTTGCTAGATGACATATATCATATTTGTTTATGATACTGCATTTTACAGTTTTTGATAGGAACAGGCTGCCAGCTTGCAAAAATCTGCTCTATCTAGCCATCTGGCAACCAAGTTATGCAGGTGTAGTTGTCATGGATTACTACGAAACTGTATGCCCCTCAATGCTTGATTTGACATATGAAAGTATAAGCTATGATTTTCTAGGATGATGTAATATAGTTAGTTCAAGCCAGATTCTTGGGTTCGGTGCAATTTTTTTGAGCGTTTGTTTTATTACCTGAACGTTACTCCTGTGTTCGACTCAAAAGCATTCTCTTCGATAATTGTACTGGCTACATGACTCGGGCCTGGTGATAGCACTGAGATTCAGTGGAGAAGGAACAAGGAATTCCCATATGGTATGTTCTCGAGCATCCAACAATGCAATGCTCGCTTTAATCACTGCTACCAAAGAAAGCTTTGGCATATGGGATATGCTAATCTTATCTAATAGTGGTGAGGAGTATTTTACCAACTGTGTGTTAATTCAGGTGTTTTCTATGTTTGGCAGGCTGCTGTTATGGATTTGTTGGCCACTTGGATTAATGTGATGGAAACTGCCCTTTTAGATCTGCATCACAATGGACCCCAAACCTGTTTTTAATTGCTGTCTCCGCATAGTTACACATTGCTGTAATATGTCGCAAATAGATTCTGCGCTTCTGATTATGTGGATTGCTATCATGTCCTTTTATGGGAATGAAGATGCTATTGCTGGATCCCTTAAAGAAAGTTTGGTATGTGCATTATTTCCTCTTACCTGACATACATTTTATCTAGCCTTGATTTATACTGAGAAAAACTAATTTGACTTCTCAGCACAGAGGCAACTGGAAAATCTAGGAGCACAAAGTGCCAGTCTTTGAGATACGCTTAGAGAAATGTACAATCCTCTCTTGTTGTAAGACTAATTTTTATATTGTGTACATAGAATACTATAGCCCAAAGTATATATTCTGTCTCAGCATGATGATGGTGTAGCTCGATTCACGTTTTTTGGGTGGGCAGTGCTTATCATTATCTATACTACTTCTAGCATCGTGTTTGTGTTTTATTCTACCTCCAGTTGGATATGTAAATTGTTAGGCCAATTCCTCATTTTCTAACTTTCTACTATTTCCTATCATGGTTAGGTGATCCTTGGAGCATTAGAGTTTTGCTCTTTAGCCCATTATATTAGGAGCACTCCATTATAGATAGATTGTTAGGTGTTGTTTATTCCTTTCGATAGTTAAATTGTTCTGCGTAATGGAAACTTCCATTATAGATGGATCATCATGTCCATATCGTGGATTTAGCCCGAGGTTTTCTTAGTTTAATTCCTTGGATGTGATTAGTTTTGGGGTTAGCTATGAAGAAACTGGTTATGTGTGTTGCGTAAGAACTATGATTCATTGGCGATTTTATGCCCTATTATTCACAAATTTCTCTACTTGATCTTCGGCAGGTGACTGTTCTCATAACCGGCGCAGCGTAGCGCGCATATCTACTAGTGGACCTAATCTTCTAAGGCTTCCCAGAACCGAGCGCTGTCGAGCGGTCGCCCCGCCCGTGTTCCATTTCTCAGACGCGCATGTTATGCTAATGAAAATAAATGTATACACGTGTGTGCATTCAACGAGAATTAGTTCTTTAATAAGTTCTTTAATATATGTAGAAGATGTGCCTATACGATACGTGAGTGTGATATATGTGGGCTATATATATCGTCTTGTATTCTTCCAAAAAAAATCTTCTTGGGCTTCCTGTGATGGACAGTTTTTATGGACGACTGAAAAGTCGTGAAAGTGAGAGACTTTTGCTTATTTTGGTCTTTTTTTCGTTCTATTTCTAGAAGTAGCTAAACTAATTTCAGACAGTCCTCTTTTCTCAGCGCTAGCACAATTGCACGGAAACAACCGTGAATCTCATTAACTTAAATAGCATGTTAAATTAAATTAACAGTCATCAAATAAAATCAAGCAACAATAATTAATTGCATATATAAGTTATTACAAGTCGGTACAACTGAATATATTGCATTGCATAAAAATTCGAATTACAAATTGCAACACAATTTACATGAATGATTAATTATAGAGCAGAAATAAAAATCCTACAAGATTCTAAAATCTTCTCGTGTCCGAATTCTTCGCTAGGTCTGCACATTAATAAAAGTGTCTGTCATCAGCTAATGTAGCAAATTAATATAGCAGAAAGAAAGTGAATAAAATAATTAAAGTTAGAATTGCCGTCAGTCCGGTATAATTTAGTATTGCTCACTGAGGTACTAGATTCATCCGGAACCAAATCGGCACCTCTTGCGAATTATTTAACATCATTTAGCAATTATACAAACCTGTTTTAAGCCATAGACATGCGTATTTTAAAATATTGCACGGTAGATTTTGATCAGTGCCCTTAGTCAATTAGTAAATTTTTGCACAGTCAAAAGAGATAAACATAAAGTACTGTAAATAAAGGACAGCTCAAAGTTCACTCCCTCTAGCCAGAAGTCCACAAACTTCACTCGTAAGGTTCATACCCCAGACCATATAAGGTAAGCCCCTCAGCCACCTCCAGTAAAGCACATCATAACCAAGCCATCCAAAACAACATCACCAAGCCACACAAACACACCAGAGATCAAGCAAGAGCTAGAAGTTCAAGATCAACCAGAAGGCCACAAGGAGTCTCAAGAGCCAAAAGGCAAGGAGACCATCAGAGCCAGAGCCCACCCTCCAGGAGCCAGAAGAGCAACAAAAGGAGGAGCACAAGGGCAGAGCCACAAGAGGAGCACAACCACCTCCGCAGCCCCATCACCAGCACCAACCTCTTTTCATCTGCACTGCATTTTTATTTCCCAACCCTAGGTATTCACCCATTTCCTCATTATCCCAGTAGAGCATCATAGCCATAGCAGTAGAGAAAATGAAGTAGGAAATGAAAATGGAAGTAAACAATTAAATGGTCTTAGTAGCTAGCATGCGGGGGTTGCGCCGTGCGTCCCCAATAACCCGCACATGCTCCCGGCACACGGTAGGTTAAGGGTATCGACGTGGTGCCGTCCAACCCGCGCATTAGCCAAATAATCATCATAGACTGCGAAACTTAACATTTAATTTTGCAGCATAGAACACAATAAAAAGATAAAATTAATGCAAAATCACAAAGAGACCTCGGGTGTACCAAACCCTAGCAAGAACCAAGTTGGCTGAAGCCATGGCAGTGGAGTGCAGGCTGAATCGGACACAAAGGGCAAGCAATCAAGCTCAGGGATAGCCACCAGATGGCTGGACCGGGCCATAGGGGTGAGGGAGAGGAGTCGGTGAAGCAACCGCGGCCGGCCACGGGTGAGCCAGCGTCGATCGGCGTGGGGGCACGGGCCAGTAGGCACGTGTGCGCTCTCAAGGCACCGCCACTGGTGCAGCGCAGAGGCGGGGGCCCAAGCCAGGGCCGCCCATGGGTGGCTTGGCAAGAGCAGGCCGGGGCGGAGCTCTCGGATGGGCCCAGGTGAGGCGGGTGTGCGTCGTGAGAAGGAGAAAGAGAGAGGGCCGGGGAAGGCCAGGCCGAAGAAGCCAAACGGCGGCGGCGGCGGCGGTGGCCGGTGTCGGCGCCAGGAGGCCGACCAAATCGGTACTACAGAGAACAAGAGGAGGGAGCAGGAAAAATGGGGCATGGATGAGGAGGACAGAAAGGAGGCCGAATGGATAAGGTCGGCAAGGAAAGAGAGAAAAGAAAAAGGAAGAAAAGAAAAGGAAGAAGAAAAAGAAAAAGAATAAAAAGAAAGAAGAAAATAGGACAATGGGAAAAATTTTCGAAACGCGTAAATTTGACTAACTAACCACGTAAAATAATCTCAACGCGATTTATACGTTAATAAACGCGTAAAACGACTGCAACTAATAAAATATTAGAAAAATAAAATAAGAGAAAAGAAAAGAGAAATACAACAAAATTGAAATTTTAGTAAATCGGCCAAAATAAAAATTATCTGTATCCATACAAGATTTTAAATTAGTCAAATCAGTTGGAATCCATTAAAAGCGATAATTGCAGTTGGTCAAACCAATAAATAAAGCACGATGAAAAAAAAATCAAAGGAAGTCCTAAAAATCGCAACGTAAAATTTACAAATCTTAAAATAAAAGAAGTGCAGGTTGAGCACCTTAAAACATGTAAAAATTTATCTGCCACTAAATATGGCATTTATGTAATTTCAGGAATTAAATCTAATTGGACCGCAGATCAGCAAACGGGTGAAGACGAATATTTTGATCAAAATCCAGGCAAACATCCATGACCATGATTAATTTCATATCAGCAAATTTATTTGGAATATATGTGGTATCATTGGTGTATGGTAAAATGTGTTTTAAGAAAAACCTAAATCGGTTGTTTGGATTCTTAGCAAACTGCCGATGCAGTTGTGATTGTTGATCTAACTCACCCGACAGGTGAGGTCGAGGTGAGGTAAATATGTGGTGGGTAGAGGGTGCCAAGAGGGAGCACTTGCCGGAGGGGCCCTTTACAGGGGTTATGATATAAAGATAACACCACTACACTCGGGCAATGAGCCGTATTAAATCGTATCAACCACAGTGTGTGGAAACAACCAGAAAGGGTTATCCTATGATGGTGCTTGATCTTCATATTGGGTAAGTAAGAAGTGTGAAGCTGGGTACGCCGGAAGCCTAGTGAGGGGCACAATAATAACCGGTAATGGTTATTTGGTGCTATATTCTAAAGCCAAAGGTTGAGAAACTCCGATTTTGAGGAGTTCAACTGGCCACCCCATGTCTTAGTACCAGCGATTCGTGTTGTATCACAACCGTGGTCACAGTATATGAGTATCTTTGATTTTGAGAAAGAGTACAACCGCCATCCCATGTAATAGTGCCACCGAATCGGTATAGAGTATAATTGGTAGGTGGTCAGGGTTGGAGATCTAAATACCAGAATAATGGTAAACATTCTGGGTTCTTGACTATGGTCGGGTTCACTATGGGTAAAGTGATACAAAATCTGCAAGAGGTAAAATCATGAATTCATGCATTTCTCCTAGATTGGAGGCTACGGAAGTTAATCTGCCTCATATACAGTGCTAGTAGCAATTTCACAAATAAAAATCGAAACACAATATTTTTTTAATAAAACCTATTTTCGATAAAAGTCCTGAGGAAGGTATTTATGGAATGGAACCGGTAATGGTTTCGGATTACAAGACTCATAAGTTGCATTTTGTTATTAATGCTTGCTGAGTACATCTTTGTACTCACCCTTGTATACTTCCCTCTTTTCTTAGACTCTGAGAACTATGGATGCACCAAGGAGGAGTGGATGGCTAGTCACCCACAGGACCAGTGTGACTAGAAGGCGGAAGACTACTCAGAGGACTGAGTGGAGTAGCGGTCTTTACCGTGGAAGCTACCGCTATCTGGAGTATAATGTAGAATAAATGTGTATTAAATTTTTGTTGTAATTATTATGATAAGATAGGTGAAGAACTGTAAGATTGTACACTGCGTGGTTAGAAATGTAATAAGTTTCCTTTAAGTCTCTAATTAATGTTCTACTGCAACACTCTGAATTCGGCGTATTAACTGATAAAGCGTCGGGCCCGCTCGATGTTTTGTTAGCTAATATACTTATATCAGTGTAATTAATTCAAGATTAATAACAAGATTACCATCATTATTTTGAGCTAATTATGCGGGTCGTCACATGGACGAATGATGCTGAGGTATATGGTCTTTAGCACTAGGAGGGATGGCACTAGGCAAAAGGTCAAAGTTCGGAGAGAAGTTATCTCACATACACTTAGTCCTATTGAGCTGGCCCATTTCTTAGCCCCAGCCCTTCTGAATCAAAAATATTATACTTACTGTTATTCGTATTGTCACAGGAAAAAATCATTTTGAAATTAGTTTTAGCCGAAGCCATTTCTCAAAATAGAAGGAAAATAGATGTTAAAATGTGAGACCCGACTCAATTCCAGCCGTCTACTTGGAGCAGCGTTACGTTGGACCTGTTTGGAGGGGTCATGGGTGGTGAAAAGTCGCTTTAGGTTTCTTTGGTCAGTAAAGCGGTGTGTTGGCGGCTATGGCTTTTCTTGTTATGCCATTTGGTAAAGGCTCTTTGAATCAGTAAATTTTGGGGGCAACCGAGCGGGAGGCGATAACCTAGCGGCACTGAGACGAGTGGAGAGGTGGCGTGAAGGTGGCGAGACAGGTGGCGGAGGTCGGGAGGCGAGTGAGCGAGATGGGAGGCGATCAGCGAAGTCACGGTTGAAAAGCTTCTCTCGTGCTGCACCTTTGAGGTGCTTCTCGTGGCTTAGCTTTCAATGCTTGCTGCGGTGATCTTTGTTTGGGGAGCTTTTAGCCCAAAGTGAAAGCTGACCCCAAACAGGCCCTTGCCTGATCTGGGAACTCTGGGTTGCGCTGCCAGGAGTATTACCCACTTTAGGTCACTTCATTATTTTCGAAAGGTAAATGAGGTAATTAATTAATTAGGTAGTTAATTAAGTGATTGATTAATTAAATAAGTTGATTACTTAGTGCATTTTGATGGTAAGAATTTTGCCGTGGCGTGTCACCCGCTGCGCCTTCCGCGGTAGAGGAAGAAGCTATTTTTATAAATTTATTGAAAAGAGGATCTCCTTTGCAAAAAATAAATGTTGGGCCTAGAAAAAGAAAAAAAGAGGCTTCCATGGGAAGAGAAGGATGTTATCTCGAGATCGGTGCCAGTGCCAGGTGTCACAATCTGAAATGTGGCTTCTAATGTTGATGTTTTGGGCCCTCCCTCGTAGAATTTTCTTCCGCCTAAAACCGTGAAAAAGGAAGAAGCATCACCGCATCGGATCCTTTTCGTGTCCTCGTGAGGGAGGCTAAACGCTGCCAAAAGGGTCATCAAGTTCTTTCCATGTGATGTGAGCAAAAGAAGCAAGTTCCTTACGGCACAACATGCCCATCCAAAACAAGCAAAGCAAAGCAAAGAACCTCCCAGAGAAATGCATCTTCTTCCGGCCTTCGCTCCGCTGCCTCGGCTCCCTGTGCCAATGCGAGGAGCAATGTTCACACCACGTGTTTAAAACAGTGATATACACATTCCAGAGCAAAATAGTGAGCACTTGCTCATCAAACAGGGCGCAAGAAACTGATCAATTGTCACCCAGTTTTTTAAAAGAAAAAAATCGATTAAATAGTTCGAACTCAAAAGACAATCTCTTTCTTTAAGGACAAAAGATAGTTACTCTATCTAAATAATGTATCCATGTGTAATCATGGCTTATTAAAAATACTAGTATAGTGCTGTGCTTAACGCTACGACATAAAGACACCCGCTTATCAATTAAATGAGAAGATAAGTATGAATACAACACTTAATAATAAAAGAGAAATTTAGAATTTTAAATGAATTTAGAAAGAAAACGGAACTAAATGGAGGTCGAATGGGCAAAACGGGCTCCCAAAAGATTTTAAATCAAGAAAGAGAAAGAAAAAGAATTTTCGATTTTAGATTATTTTTTGCAGCTTCACAGATAGCAGCAGCGTGTTCTCTGGCTTGGCAGCGCAAGGAGGGAAGGCCGGGGTGGCGGCGGTCGAGTGGGTCAAGACAGTGCGGCGAGATCGCCAAGACCGGCGCTGGGAGGAGTCACAGAGCTGTAAATTTTGGGGGCAACCGGCGGGAGGCAGTAACAGCGGCGGCTGGTGACGGACGAGTGGAGAGGTGGCGTGAAGGTGGCGAGACAGGTGGCGGAGGTCGGGAGGCAGTGAGCGAGATGGGAGGCGGTCAAGCGAAGTCACGGTGAAAGAATCTCTCGTGGCTGCACCTTTTGAGGGTGCTTCATCGTGGCTTAGCTTTCAATTGCTTTGCGATCATCTTTGTTTGGGAGCTTTAGCCCAAAGTCAAGCCTGACCCCCAAGCAGCCCTTGCCTCGATCTGGGAACTCGGGTTCTTGTTGCCGGAGTATTACCCACTTTAGGTCACTTCATTATTTTGAAAGGTAAATGAGGTAATTAATTAATTAGGTAGTTAATTAAGTGATTGATTAATTAAATAAGTTGATTACTTAGTGTATTTTGATGGTAAGAATTTTGCCGTGGCGTGTCACCCATTGCGCCTTCAGCAGTAGAGGAAGAAGCTATTTTTATAAATTTATTGAAAAGAGGATCTCCTTTGCAAAAATAAATGTTGGGCCTAGAAAAAGAAAAAAGAGGCTTCCATGGGAAGAGAAGGATGTTATCTCGAGATCGGTGCCAGTGCCAGGTGTCACAATCTGAAATGTGGCTTCTAATGTTGATGTTTTGGGCCCTCCCTCGTAGAATTTTCTTCCGCCTAAAACCGTGAAAAAGGAAGAAGCATCACCGCATCGGATCCTTTTCGTGTCCTCGTGAGGAGGCTAAACGCTGCCAAAAGGGTCATCAAGTTCTTTCCATGTGATGTGAGCAAAGAAGCAAGTTCCTTACGGCACAACATGCCCATCCAAAACAAGCAAAGCAAAGCAAAGAACCTCCCAGAGAAATGCATCTTCTTCCGGCCTTCGCTCCGCTGCCTCGGCTCCCTGTGCCAATGCGAGGAGCAATGTTCACACCACGTGTTTAAAACAGTGATATACACATTCCAGAGCAAAATAGTGAGCACTTGCTCATCAAACAGGGCGCAAGAAACTGATCAATTGTCACCCAGTTTTTAAAAGAAAAAAAAATCGATTAAATAGTTCGAACTCAAAAGACAATCTCTTTCTTTAAGGACAAAAGATAGTTACTCTATCTAAATAATGTATCCATGTGTAATCATGGCTTATTAAAAAATACTAGTATAGTGCCTGTGCTAAGCTACGACGGCAGTACACCCGCTTATCAATTAAATGAGAAGATAAGTATGAATACAACACTTAATAATAAAAGAGAAATTTAGAATTTTAAATGAATTTAGAAAGAAAACGGAACTAAATGGAGGTCGAATGGGTAAAACGGGCTCCCAAAAGATTTTAAATCAAGAAAGAGAAAGAAAAAGAATTTTCGATTTTAGATTATTTTTGCAGCTTCACAGATAGCACAACGTGCTCTCTGGGCTTGGCCGCGCAAAGGGGAGGAAGGCCGGGGTGGCGGGCGGTCGTAGTGGGTCAAGATCTGGTGCGACGAGATCGCCAAAGACCGGCGCTGGGAGGAGTCACGGTTGCGGTGAATTTCACGGAAAGATGACGGTGATGGCTTGGGTTACCTCCAAAATCCGCGATCTTTACAAGAGGGAGCACTTGGGGATTTACGCAATGCGATGGGGTGGAGGAGAGCTCGTGGCTTTTATAGCCCGAAACAAGCATATTTATGAAAACCATAATTTGGGATCAAATCAGTTGAGAGAAAATTTTGGCAATAGAGCACGAAATTTGGGAATTAACACCATAGATGGAAAGAGGAGATTTGGTGCGGATTGATGGAGTTTTGGAGCTTCTTTCTTGCTTTAATGGAGGAGGAAGAGAAGAAGCTTATCCAGTCAGGCTGCAGACTAGAATAAACTACGGTGAGTTGCCTTCATTTTTTTAAATATAGAAGGATTTTTGAAAAGATAGCACATTAGGTTAAAAATTCTAAAAAAACTTTCGATTATTTTGTACTTAATAAAATTATTTTTTAAAAAATAAATTATAAATTTGCCGAGGCACGGTGGCCGTGAGTCGCTGACCAGTAACCTCGCCGCGTCGGCAAAGCCACCGATGGCGGCCAGTGGAGCCATTGCGGACTGCGTTCTCTCGGCCATTTGCCCTATCTCCGGTTTCCTTTTCCCAAAGACGTAATGTAATGTATGGTCCTTTCCTTTTCAGGACGTTTGTTTCCTTTTCCTTGATTTCAAGACGTTTGTTTCCTTTTCCTTGTTGATCTTTGGAGGTGAGGAAGGTCTATTGTGGGCCACAGGATGATTTTGAAAAATATGGAAAAATAAAGCTGTCGCCGACCATTGGATCCGCAAGGAAAAAGATAAAATTAAGCGAGTGCTCTCACGGTGGTTCGCGAGAAAAAATTGTAAAAATTAATCAAGACTCACGAATCGTTGGTTCCTTAGATAAAAATAAAACAAAAATTGGCGCTCTCCGTATGTTGAAATTAAACTCTATGGGGCTAGATCCGTAAAAAGTCCGAGAAGGGTCATATTCGAAAAAATACGATCACAATGCTAGGACAATAAAAAATTCAAGTCTTGTTTCCTTGCAACGGATCCTCCCTGTTTATTTCCTTGTTTGATTCACCCTCCTTCCAAATATGTAGTACGTACAATTTTGGCCAGTAAAAAATTCAAGTCTGGTTTCCTTGCGTGCGGATCCTCCTTATTTATTTCCTTGTTTAATTCGCTCTCCTTCCAAATATGTAGGTGGGGGAGATCTGTTGTGGGCCACAGGGATGATTAGACACACTAAATAATGGCCATCGGATGTGGGTGAGTAAAACTGAGAAAAGATCTGAGACGTTCATTTTGATGAATGCAAGTTTCTGGGGACGTTTTGCTGGGTGCACGAACATTGAGCCATCTCTAATGAGGTGCATTATTTAGGATAGACGTAGAAAAAATTGCTTAAGTACATTATAAAGGGGTATAGATTTGAGTAGTACTTCTATACACCATTCTTCCATACAAGTTGCACCAATCTCGAAGAAAGTGAATTAAAAAATATTTGAGTAGTGCTTCTATACACCACTCTTCCGATACAAATTACACGAATCTCAAGCAAACGAAGGGTTAAAATTTACCATCTAACTTTCGTCTAATTTTTTAATATTTATGTAGCTTTCAAATAGCGATGGGTTGAACCACCTCCTAAAATTATTTTGCTTGTCAGACTACAGTTGTGTTATAAGTAGAGCAGTGGGAAATGCCTTTATGCCCTCAAAAAAGTTGCAAAGTACAATTTCTAGAGCAATTTGCGGATTTGATTTGCATATACCATCATTGCTCCACTGCTCACTGCGTTGCTTGAACAATGGTGCAGTTTAATTTTTGAGAGAGCATCCGAGGATGAAAGCACCACGCAACACACATTCTGTACTCACTTAAACCAAGACTGGCATCTAATTAGGTTATTCTCAACAATCAAGACTTGTTTTGTATTAGCTTCTAATAGTGCATGCCTAGTTTGTACTTTGCAATGATGTACAAATCATATATTCCATTCTTCCTCGCCATGCAGCTTCATCTAACAGATAAAACTTTATTGTCCCAACACCCCTTCCAAATCTCAACGAAAATTTGGCGTTGCGGCGTTACGGAATAGTAATCGTAATACGGGTGTATGATTCTATCCGCTACAATCCCTCGCAAAATCTATTATTAAAAAAAGGCCCCTCACCTCCCCCTCCTGAATGCACATACCACGGCTGCCCCTCCTCCTCAAGATCGCCGCCGCGACCGCCGCCGGCGTGTTGGCGCTCATTGCGATGAGATGCCTCCGCCGGGATGACGCCGTAGACTCCCTCCGCCGGGATATCCGCGAGGCCATCACCGCCCTTGTCTCCAGCAACGAGGACGGCAACGTCGAGGGCGATCAAGGAGAGGACGATGCCCCGCCGCCGTCCGTGCTGATCACGGGGTTCCGGGGCCACGGAAAGAGCTCGCTGGTGAACACGGCGTGCCGCGCTCTCGCCGCCGAGGAGGGCCCGCTGCTGCTGCGCTCGGAGGCATCGCCGCCGGGCGGGGGGTCCGACGGCACGAGGAAGCTGAGGAGGGTGAAGGCGGTGGTTTCCGTGACCGACGGGGAAATAGTGGCGGAGGAAGCGGCGGTGGAGCTGCTGGACGGGCCGCCGCTCCCCGAGGCGGCGAGGTTCACGAGGGACGACATCGAGAGGGAGATCAACGGCGCGGACCCGGAGTGCGTGGTGATGGTGCTGCGGTGCGACGCGCCCGCTAAGGACCGGAACGCAGCCGTGAAGCGCCTGCCGGAGATCTCTGCCGCCGTGAGAGCGAAAGGTCAGTACGCTACTAGAAGGTTCTAGAACTTGTCACGTGGCTTGTTGTCTCACTGTTTATATAGGGCCTTGGCCCCGTGAGGCCGTGACACCAGCAATGACGAACTCCCGGCTTGCGGTTGCGGCCCAACCAATGCAGCAGTAGCATTCAATCCATGAATCCGACCATGGAGCCCCTTCAATTTTGTGATTATACTTTCACGTAGGCATCTCGGATGCTAGAAGATACTACTAGTTAAATTCAATTAAGGTCAGCTTGTTATTCAACCATGTTTGTTTATGCTAGAAGATGATACTAGTTCAATTTCGTTCTGCTTGTTATTCTGTTTGATTGTCTCTTGTGTCTATAACAATTCATGAATAGTTCAATCTAATATATTTGTTGTTTCTGTTGGTCAGTTTTATATTGCACTCTTGCAATGAAACTTAAGTTGATATGAGGTAATTTAAGTCACAGTTATTCATGTCAATCTTTTGATCAACATTATGGTGGTACATATAACACACCATGATCAAAAGTACTGTAGGACAAGAATATCAGTTGATGCAACCGTCTCTTGGAAGTTGGAGTAGTAGTGCTTTCGTAGTTTCATGCCACACCATCAAAGACATCTCTTTTTTTTAGAAAAAGTGAAAACCCATTACCTGTCTGATGCTGTTAGACCTAATAAAAATGATTTGGTATTAACTTAACAAATTCCTGCACTAGCAGCTCATCTTATATATACATACATATACATATACATATACATATGTATATGTATATATATCTCTGCCATTCATTTTAGAAGAAGACAATATAACGGTAACCTTCAGAGAGGAAATTACATAGATACCGACCACCAGCCACAACAAGGGAGACACCAACATTGGAGAATGAGTCCCAAACCTGGAAGCTCCCCTAGACATCAATTACACCAACTAGACTAACAACTTGTGGAGCAACGATAAAACAGGATCCTTAGCCGCCGCCGCCGCCGTGCCCCACAAGTCACACGCACTCGAGCTCAACAATAACGATGCTGCAAGTCGAAGGCGCCACTGACGTCCCCGACACAACGCACCAACCTGTAGAGGGCGCGGAGGTCGTCGGCGTGAAACTTCCAACACCTACACACTGTTGTGCCGCCCATTGGCGCACCACTGCCACAACCACCACCATCCGACCTGTTATTGAGGGTTTCGACGCCGATGAACCACCGACGCATGACTCCTGCAACAACACACCACCATTGTGGTCGAGACACACACCCACACTGCCACGATGCAGCATCGCTGTGACCCTCAATCTAGGGGTTGCCGCTAGCTAGGCGCCATGCGCACATGCCGCGATACACCACCACTATGTCGTTATGGCGCACACCCACGCCACCGTGGTCCTCTACCGACTAGAGCACCACGCGTGTCCCCCGCCATGACGCATCACCAAGAGGGTGGGGCTAGCTAGCACCATGCACCACCTATGCATGAACATCACCTACTATGCTGCCTCGACAGGCCCATGCCACCGCAACCGCTATGTTGCCCCAGTTGACATCACTAACCAAGATCTCACCGCGCCTACTTCAACCACCAAGCCACCACAACCCCAAAGACGCACCTCATTGGATTTGACCGGATCTGACAAGGAGAAGTGCATATTCGGTCTGATCCGACGGAAGGAAGCAGAGGTCGGTCGGATTCGGTCTTGATCTGACTAGGTGGTTGCAACGCCAGCCCCATCTCATTGGTTCACGACCGCATCGACGTCCCACGTCGCGACAATCACCTCATCGATGCTGCTCACTGTTGTGTTTCAGCCGTCGGCGCTCGACAACATACGGAGAACACCCTAGATCTGCAAGTGCATCGCCTTGATCTTGTGCCCTAGCTAGCACACACGACGGTCCTCGTGGAGCTTCACCACCAGCCGCACCATCTCCGTCGCTTGTCACCACATGAACCTGAGCTCGACAACAGAGACGATAGCCGCCTCCTTGGCCGCCAACGCATAGAACTAGAGAGGGGATAGAAGAGATAGGGAGGAGAGGATGCTGTGAAAGGCCCTGTCGTCACCGTCGGCCAGCCACCAGCGGTGACGGCGAGGGAGATGATGATGTGGGAGGTGCCCTCAGCTGAAGACTTGTCACCGCCTTCGGAGTCTCCTTAGGGCGCCTCTGGAGTTGTATCGCAAAAGAGGGATTTCAAAGCCCTCATCTTATATATTAATAGGAGGATTTTAGGATGTTCCCCGATCCCCATGCTAAGCCTTCTGTGTGGATGGTCAAATCTGGGGCTTTTGTCGACACAACTGGATGTCTCATTGGAATTAATATTGGTAGACATATCAGCATTGTACTTTCTTAATGTAAAGAAATATGCACATTGCACCATATAGGAAAAAAGTGATCATTGCTAATGTTACCAGTTGACTTTACTGTTTAGAGTAGTGCGAAAAGAGCTTATTGTGATTTTTAAGTTTGGTTGGCAGAGGAACACCATAAAGTTCTGTCATGGGTTATTTTCTTTGGTCGGATATTTGCAATGTATATATATTTTCTTTTGAATCTATGTATCATGATTAGTTTGGACTGCTACGCAGTGTCATGACAATTTTTATATGTGACCTTCAGTGGTTATTCTAATCGATTAACATGGATGCTCTGCTAAATGCTATAGCATATGCGCATACTTCTCTCAACTTCGGACCAGTCAGATATGTGGAGTCAAGTGTGTTGGAAGATGACTCTTTTTAATCCAAACTCATGTTAAAGTTGGATGCTGCTAAGATAGAGGGCTTTTATTGCTTTTATTTCTGTCACATAGATCTGTTAACAAGGCTGAATCTGATTGTTTCTTAACATCTGTTAATAGGGCTTAATTTGATTATAGTATTGACCTTTAAGAAGGCCGTGAGATCAGTAAGGCAAGCTGAAGAGCTTCTACGAGAGGTTTCGTTCAGGGCCAGAACAGATTGCGTCTACTTCATCGAGAACTACACCTGGAGCAACAATGGGCCCAACGTTCGCCATCCTCCTGTCATCAAGAACGACTTCGAGACACATTTCACCGCGCTGACAATCATTCGACAATGTCTTGAGTTCATCAAGTTAAAAAGGAGTCAACCCAAGGAGAAGAAAAACGCGAAGCAGGAAAACCCGGAGGAGAAGACAAACGCGAAGCAGGTAAATCGGGAGGAGAAGACAAACGTGAAGTAGGTAAACCCGGCAGAGTCCAACCTAAGCTTCCACCGGCTGATGCAAAAACAGGGCCGAAAGTTCAATGACCCAGATGTAAGACTTTTTAAACAGTTTGTGCGTACACTCATCACTGATTTACACAGGTATTGTCTTCTGCAGTATGATCATGTATGTATAGTACTGAGATAGTCTGACACGCCGGTTCATTATATATGAAGCTGTAGGTCTGTTTATTTGCCTGTGTGGCATATAGTTGATGTGCTGGTTTTGTCATTTTTTAGATACATAAAGCAACGTGGAAAGCCTCTTGCAATATATCATTGCTGGTAAATATCACTCCATACAGCTCTAAATCACAATATTATATGATAGCATTACATAGGACATGTTTTATACATTATACTCAATCCCACCATGCACAAGTCCAAACATACTTAATACATATGTAAATATTATTATTATGGACGGAATATGACTAAACCAACATCTGTTGGCCCTGGCTTATTCTCTTTAGCTTATCAGTTTTATGAGTCCAGGCACCAGCAGTAGTAGTCTGATCCTGAAAGTGCCAAGAGTTCTTCTGGGCTCATCCTCTCCAGCTCCCTCTGCCTCCAGGATGGGTAGTTGTTCTGCGCCTCACCTGAACCGGAGGCGTAGTCTCTCGGGTGGGCTTGTGATCTCATCCTGATGTATAACCTCATTGCTGCAACGCAGTCCTCGTAGGGATCCTGAATGCCGGTATGGATGTCATACCTACGATGGGATAGGGCATTCTCTTCAGCATTGTGCAAAGACTAGGGATGTAGAGAGATTGTATAGCAAGTGGCATACCCAAGATATGCTTGTGCAAGGTACTTTAGGGAGTTGCTCAGCTTGCTCGTTTTCATCAGTGGTGGGTATTTTGCAGTATCCCTGTACAGGCGGAGAGATGTCTTGTCAAGACGATAAAAACAACTGTGGCAACTGTGACTCCTGAACCGTACAGCTCAGTAATCGAAGGTTAGAAAGAAGAAAGATTGTTCTAATAAATTATTTGTCCGGCCTGTCCTGCTCACCTGATCATGAATGCCGGGTACTCCAACCCTAGGCGCTCAAGGTCATGGTCCAGGCCATGGCCAACAAGGATCCTTGCCGTTCCGGAACTCCTTGGCCGTATCTTCCACAGTGACTCCCCATTGCACAGGATGTCCTGGATCCTCCTCTGCACAGCCTTCAGTAGCATTGCGTCCCTCAAGTACTCTGGCCTTATTCCAGTTACCTCGTACCTGACCAGATAAATCATAAACCGTAAAACCATTGTTTTCATTTCAGAAATTTTTTTATCCATATATATTCTTGCCCAGTTTCAAGCAATATGTTTTCTGCTTGGTTTGTTATCTTACTGGTTTTGATTATCTGAAAAGTTCTCTCCTACCACTACCATCAACTAGAAATGATAGTACTCCCTCCGTCCATTTACTGTTGTTTGAACGATCTTGTTCATAAATATAGGACGTATTTTATATTTTAATGCAAATTAATATGATGTTCCCTTTATACCCCTAATAAATATCTAGATTTACTTGATATTCTCGACATACATGCATTGAATATAATACTTAGAGATAATAATTAGGGATAATCTAATCATTTTCAATATCTTATTAGTCTATGTGCCAAAAGAAATACGTTCTATAAATTTTGACGGACGAAGTAACCAAGACGGGTAAGCAGGATAGCGATTCCAACCTGTAGTTTGTGACAGGTGCTGTAGGTTTCACATAGGTCTGGAAGATGATGTTTTCATCTTCTCCAATAAGGCACACTCTTGCACAAATGTCCTGTGAGCCGTCACTTCCTCCACCAACCATTTTGCAGGCCATGGCAACCACACGCCCACCTGAGCCACCCCTAGGCATCTGAGGTACAGCAAGGCCACGTAAAAGAACAAACAAAAAAAGAAGCATTAGATTCTGATTTATTTCGTTCATGCTAAGTAAGTGCAAGTGATAAGAGTTTGCCTCAGGAAGGATTATAGTGTGTACGTAACATAAAAACAAGAGAAGGATTATAATTATAGTGTCTATATACGCAACATCATAACAGGAGAATGAAGGATTATACGTGTCTGAAACAAACTGAAACGAGAATGAGTAGAGTGGAGAAAAAACGTTACCGGAGCCGCACGAGAGTATTGGCAGGCAGCACGGTGGGATCTGACGGTGGTCGGGCTGTCGAAGATGTTGAGGCAGAGGCTGCAACCGCGAGCGCTGAAGACGCGCGCGCATTCGACCTGGGCAATGGCCCTTGTCGAGATGAAGGCAAAGAAACATGTATATTAGTCTATCAGATCACACTCGAAACGATGGAGGAAAGAAAGAATAAGCCGTGTGCATGAACGCGGCTTGTTCAGCTGTTCCCGGTGCCATCTTTTCATGTCAGTTTCTTCGTCTTACCGATGAGATGCTCCCTGAGCGACTCGTGTGAGCGGCAGTGCTTCCTGCAGACGCCGCACTTGGGCTCGTGGACCGAGTGGTACGACACCTTCATGTGCTCCACAAGGTGCTCCATCTTGTTGTACTGCCTGAAGCAGGCCGCACATTTGTTCCTGATGGCGGGGACACATGCATCGATGTACATACATATGCTTTTAGTTCCATATATAGCAGTTAATTCCCAGCCTCCCGATTACAAGGCGCACTACACTAATTTCTTTCTTCTTGTAGCCTTTCTAGCTGGGATCAAATGCAGTAGAAAATGGTACCATTTCTTAGTTATATCATCTTACCTCAAGGTCTCCGAGGACTCTCTCCTGCTGTCCATTGGTCGCTCCTGAGATTCCTACTGCAGATCGATCAAGGTCTCTGAAACCTCGAGGTTGGCGGGGATGGGCGATGTGGGGAGGCTATTTATAGGCCGTGTCGATCGAAAGATAGAACCTTCACGAGGAGAGACCGCTAGACTGCACCCACTGGCCGCCTGCCATTGCTGCATTCTGACGAATAAACCTGAACTTTCTCGTAAGCCAAGTTATCCTAGTATCTAAGCTGTCTATTTTTCCGTCTTTAATTTTTAAGACGATGATTTAAGAATAAATTCATGGGTTTAGCACCTAGGAATCAGCAGGCGTTTATGTGCACTCATCCAAAAGTGCTAGGCATGGCGGATAAGACAGAAGATAACTAGTGCTGAATTCTTATCTCCCCATCAGTTGAAAGGGGAAAATGCTAGCATGTCGTTACTACTCACCACTTGCCCAGCTGCCCTACAGTGCCGACCGACCTGACAGCCTCTCAACGGATGTCAATTTGGACGTCAGTAAATGCCACCGCCACGTACAGCAGTAACAGTTTAATATGACCGTCGCGTTCTTCACGTCATTTTGATCAAGAATATACATAGGCTGTGCACCTTGCGAGATCCAAAATTCGAGAGTTTTTCAGCCTCTGCCTCACTCAAGTTGGCGACAATGGTATACATCAGATTGCTAAGTCCGCTTATAAGCAACGCAGCTAGCCAGATCCTGCGTCCCTGGAGCCTGGAGCTCCAAGCACCTCCGACGAGCAGCTAACTAGGCCCATCTGTCAGTTTCAGTCTTTGCACCTATTTTGACTTGTAGCATCGATGGTTCATCTCTATCCCGGAGGAGACAAGCAGCTAGCTGGGCGGAAAGAAGAGGAGAGGAGGAGCCGTACGTGCATGGAGATGGAGGAAGGCATAATAGGAGCATCGACTGACATCGACAGGTATAGCTTTTGCCCTAGCGCTAGAGTGTTCTTTGGGTCATGGGGATTGGGGAGAGCAAGCAAGGAAAGAAAGAAAGATATTCCCGGTCAAAAAGATAGCCGTGGAAAGGCGGAGGGGGCCGGAATGAGATGAACGATCGACGGCGACGGATCTCCGGGAAAGATATGGCGCCTCTGGCCATGTCTAGCCCTGTAGACATTGGCGATCGAGGGGAGGGAGGGTCGTACCAGAAAGAATTCCGTCAGAAACCGCTGTGGCCTAGTCAAAGGAAGCTCCGTGACGGCGACGGCGCCGGATTCCTGTCCGGCGTCCGCTGGTTGATTAAGCTCGATCGGCCGGCCGGCTGCTCGTGCATGGTGATCGCGACGCCCGCCGCGGTATCAAAATCTCAATTCTTTGCTCCTGCAATGATAAGAAGGTAGGCCCCATCCCTGCTTGTTCCTTTTACATAGTATTATTGTACCGCCTTTCTTATCTCACAGATGTCGATTCTTCTCGGTATGCTTGTATAGTTGCATGCTCCATTTTCATCTAAGAACGAAACTTTTCGATCTTAATCCGCGATACATCTTCTGTGGGAGGTGGTTTTGTATTTTTTATAGTTGTATAAATATTAAAGTATAAACGAAGAATAGATAATGATTATTTATCTTTTTATTTGCTTTAAAATTTATATAATTTATATTAAAAGAAAAACATTGAAGCACTTGTTTTTTCCACTGCACTCCTGTACGTACAGCTGCAACTGATGGCACATCTATCTATCTACCTTTAACAGTATATTGCAAGGATAACGGCCAGTGTGAGGTTACACTCAAAACTAAAAAATCTAAGGACGCCAAAGTGCCATTTCTCCATCCACTTCCCTTCCTTCCCTTTTACTTTCTCGTTTCCGCCACCCCTTTTCTTTTGTCTCTAACACAAAAATTTCAAATCGGAAAGATTTGACTCCAAAAAATTCATATAGAAAAATTCGAATTGGGAAATTCAACTCAGGGAATTTCATATAGGAATTTTGAGCTTGAGAGAGAAGAAAGAGGAGGAAGCGGATGCGCCACATGTCACGATGAGAGAGCGTCCTCACCAAATAATTGGTGAATGTAACATCAAATTAGCAAAACAATTATTAGAAACTATAAAAAAATTTCATCACGTTCGCCATCAAGGACTATTAATCCCACATTAATCAAAGAAAAAGAGAACAATCTCGCCGCTTATTTTGGTGATCTAGATTATAACGATGCAGATTAACCATAAATCTGTTAGAATTGTTGTAGTTGTATAAGAAATATAATTATATTTTCAATCATTAGTATTAGAGCTGTATAACAAATACAAAATTGTTTTCAATAAAAATATATGTATTGTAGTTGCAAGAAATTCGGCTAGTCTTGATTTATTCCCGTGGTGTCAATTGCGGAACAAAGAGAGTGGAAGGGCAGGGAACAATTACTAATGAACACATAGAATCGTGATGCATACCGTCAGTTGCAGTTCTAGTTCTAGCTGTTTTGGGCATTTTCGCATCTGGGCAGTGCGCATGGTGGCTCACAACAAGGATTGAAATCTCGTTTTCGCTCTAAATCTTGTCCGTGGCTGAAAAACGAAATCTCGGCGAGATTTAGAAATTTCGGACAAATTTCGGATGAAATACAAAAAAAAATTCAAATCTGGATTTTTTTCTACCGAGAAAACCGAAATTTCGATCGGTTTTGCCGAGATCTCAGCAAAATTGCACCAAACGAAAATTAGCCCAAATGATGTCGAAATTTTTTTAATTTGTTTTTGTAGGTTCCTGCCACATCAGTGATATTCTCATAAAAATATTAGATGATTATCAAATCTGAGGAATTTTTAAAAATTCAAACATTGCTAATGTCTTCATAAAACGCTAACAAACCACGTTAGAAAATTTTGAAATTTTTTGTGCATGGTTATGATGCATCACTAATGTTCTCATAAAATTTTAAGATGATGAACAAGCTTCATGAAGTTTTAAAAATTCGGACAGCGCTATTGTCTTGATAAAAGCCATACCGGTAAATTTAAACCAAATAAAAAATAGTACAAACCACGTTAGAAAATTTTGAATTTTTTTTAGATATTTCTTATGTATCATTAATATTTATATAAAATTTTCAAACGAGGACCAAGCTCAAAAGAAGGGTTCATCGTGTGCGTTTGTGACCTGCAAGTCACAAATGAACCAATTAATGCATCTTACTAACCAAAATATTAAATTCCAAAGTACCGAACCCAACTAAATTAACGTTACAAATTTAATGACCCATAATGTAATTTACTTAATTAATATTCGATCATTTTGTGTCGTGATTACACGTGACACTAGTTGATGTTGTTGCATCCATGTAGCCTTCAATATATATATATATAGTATAATTACATAGGAGCACCGTGATCTAAAGCGTGTAGTTCCTCTATATGTCACGTGTGAAAAAATTTGAAATTTTTGGATATCGAGTTTAACTAGTTTACTAACAAGTTCAAATAAGTTTGAACTGAAATTTAAACTAGATTTTCCTTTATATGCTAGTTTGATTGTTTGTGTGTGTACATATATACATACATACATACATACATACATACATACATACATACATACATACATACGGTGATTTTCCTTTATATGTATGGTGATTTTTTTAGAATCTTTAAATAATTTTACTAAAGGGCCGACAAACAGGACTAAATTCTTGTTTGTGAAAACCACATGTACATGTTTTTAAAAATTCTGAAAAAATTATCATTAGTAGGGGAGGAGAGATTCTACAAGCTTATAAGATTTTATGACCAAAGTAATTCTCAGTTGAAAGATATGAAAAAGACAAATTCAGCTCAATAGTGGTTTTGTCTTTGTTTAGCGCTTTGTCAATTTCATATCTTTCAAATCGATGAGTTTGGTCTTCAAATTTTACAGGGTTGTATAAGTTCACCTCCCTAAATATGGTAATTTTGAGAATTTTAAAAATTATACATGTGATTTTCATGTATTTTGCCCGATAACAACTTGTGTAATAGATAGTATTATATTATTTTTGATAGTAGAAAGCAACATATCTTGTGTAAACTATTTGAACCATGTAAAATCATATGTACAAGTCTTCAAAATTCTAAAAATTACCATAAGCGGGGAGATGAGATTCTACATCCTGCACAATTTGAAAACTAAAATCAATCGATTTGAAAGATATGAAATTAACAAGCGCTAATCGGTGATGAATAGTAAATTTGACCTTTTCATGTATTTTAAATGTGACTGAGTTTGGTATTCAAATTTTACAAGGCTTTAGAAGCTCACATCCACTACGTATGATAATTTTTGAGAATTTTTGAAATTGTAAATATAGTTTTCACAGGACATTTCTTGCCAAATGACTAATATTTGTAAGATTTTTCAATTATATTGTATGATTGTAATTTTAGTTGTAGATGTAGTAATTTCATGTTATAAAGTAGTAATTTCTTTTACCGATCAAGCAAAATTACTTTTTAATAGCGATACTTATACCATTTTATTCCTCTCATCGTCAGCAAGCTACTTGCAAAAATCATTTGCAAATCTGAGCTACCAATAAAAAGATATAGCCAAAATAAAAAAGAAACAGATTCATGTACGTACAAACTACAATATGCATTAACTAGTTGGGTTGACCAACGCATTAACTAGTAACTGATTTGGTAGTAATTGCATCTGTTGTTCTGTAGTAAAATGTATTCATGATTTTCTACCGCATTGCTAGCAATCAGTACGTTGTGCCTCTTCTCCGACCGGAGTGCAGAATAGGTATTCTATGCTTAGGAGTAGAATAACACTACCGTGTGTGTGTATATATAGAAAAAATACCTTCTACTCCCAGGTGTAGTTACTCCCATATCTGAAATACCACCTAAACGAACTTGAAACATTATTTTATCACTTTGGATACACTCATATACTAATTATAAGATATTCTAATGTGAACCACGTGAAAAAATTGCAAGGGAGTACATAGTTTTTAGCATATTTTACAAATACCTTTATATACTTACATAACAAGAAGTATATCTAAAAAATATGCATACCACGCCTGAAAAATTTAAATACCACCTAGCTAGTCTTATATACTCGTATACTACATGTACATACCCTCCGTTCTGCGAGATACTCCCTACGTTGTGAGATACGGCATAGGGAGTAACTACTCCCACGAGTAGAAAAGAGACTTCTACTCCCATGTATGTATGTATGCATGCATGCGTGTATGTATGCGTGCATGCGTGTATGTATGTATGTATGTATGTATGTATGTATGTATGTATGTATGTATGTATGTATGTATGTATGTATGTATGTATGTATGTATGTATGTATGTATGTATGCCATGGTGGCCAGGCACCATGATTTCAAATGCGCGAATTCAAGCCATATTCGAGTATATTTTTCAAAAATTTCAGTTTTAGGGTATATACCAATCTATAACAATTCAAATGAAACGCATACCTGTGAAAAAATATACTCGAATTCAAGATTTTGAACGAGTTTGAGTCACATGCTTTGCTGATTTATATATAAAATCGTGAGATACCTACAACCAAACTATCATCAAAAAGGGAAACTCTAGTTTGAATTTCAGTTCAAACTTATTTGAACTACTTAGTAAACTGGTTAAACTCGGCATCCTAAAAATTTCAAAAAAATTCACATCAAAATATATAGAGAAAATACCCTTTTTAGATCATGATGCCCACACACCATGGTGCCTTAGGTAATTATACTATATGTATGTATGTATGTATGTATGTATGTATGTATGTATGTATGTATGTATGTATGTATGTATGTATGTATGTATGTATGTATGTATGTATGTATGTATGTATGTATGTATGTATGTATGTATGTATGTATGTATGTATGTATGTATGTATGTATGTATGTATATACACACATATACCTATATACCTATATATATATACATATATGTGTGTGTATATGTGTGTATATGTGTATGTATGTATATATATGTATAGGACGACGAAACGGGGCACAATGGGGCCTAGGCCCCATAATTTTAAATGTGTGAATTCAAGCCAAATTCGGGTATATTTTTTAAAACTTTTAGTTTTAGGGTATGTACCCATCTATAACAATTCAAATGAAACACATACTTTTGAAAAAAAACTCAAATTCAAAGATTTGAATGAATTTAGATTGCATATAATTTATATATAAAATCAGCACATACCTACAAATCTACAATCAAACTATCATATAAAATAGAAATCTCTAATTTGAATTTCATTTCAAACTTGTTTGAACTAGTTAGTAAACTAGTTAAACTCAACATCCTAAAAATTTTGCGTGCAAATACGTAGGAGAAATACCAATTTTGGATTATGGTGCCCCAGGTAATATATATATATATATCAATAAAGCACAAGCATGTGATCTAAATTCTTTGAATTCAAGTATAATTTCTTAAAGGAATGTGTTTTATTTGAATTGTTATAGATGGGTATATACCTTAAAACTCAAATGTGCAAATTCAATCCATATTTGGGTACATTTTTTGAAAATTTTACTTTTAGGGTATATACTCATCTATAACAATTTAAATAAAATGCATGCCTTTGAAAAATTACTCAAATTCAAATATTTTGAACGAATTTAGATCACATGCTTTCTTTGATTCATATATGAAATCGGCACATACCTACAATCAAACTATCATCAAAAGGAAACTCTAGTTTAAATTTTAGTTCAAACTTGTTTGAACTAGTTAAACTCAACATCAAAAAATTCAAAAATTTGGCATGCAATACATAGGGAATATACTCATTTTGAATCATGGTGCCCCAAGTAATTATACTATATATATACATACATATACTATATATTAAAATTATTTGGTGTGATCTTGTACCATGGTACTAGGTATCCATATCATAAATTTTGCATGTGGATGTGTGTAGTGAGGAGAGAGGAAAGGTGATGGGAGTGAAGGTTCCAATCCCCATGCAATATTGATGGTGTGGATTCTTGGGTGCGCTGACTCCCACCTTTGATATGCCACCTAAACAAATTTAAAATACCCCTTTATCACTTTGAGTACATTCATATACTAATTATAAGATACTTGTCGGCGTTCCGAGCACCGGCGAGTGATTTTTAAGTCTAAGGGCCCGCGCGTTCCCTCTCCTTGAATGGTTAGACTTAGGAGTCCAAGATGTATACTGGTTCGGGCCAAACGTCCCTACTCCAGTTCGTGTGGTGGTGCTATATTGCTACGGGTGCAGATGATTGCTTTCGGTTTTACAAGCGGGGTGAGGGCTCAAATGGGTGAGGCAGCAGCCTATTCGTGAAGATCGAGAGGAGGAGTCCCCTCTCCTAGAGGATCTGCCTCCTTTATATAGCCGGAGGGCGGGTTACATGGGAAGTTGGGAGAGGAAAGGATGAGGTGATCTCGCTAGAAGCTCGGTCCTTCGTCTTGGCGATTGGTCGTCCGCTTCCCCACGTCGGGTTGGTGGACTCACCGGCGAAGCGGTTGCCGTTTCATTGGGAAATAGCGCACCGACCCTCTGCAAGCTGTTAGGCGGCGGCGTTGCCTCGGGAGGAGTGCGTCTTCACGTCGTGCGTGTCACGGGCGATGAGGCCGGAGCTTGACTTGACCTTCTTACCACCTTGGGAAGGAGCCACGCCCGCATAGTCACTCTAAGCTATCGTGTTCGTAGGGTGCGTGGCTAATGGCGGTGGAGGCCGACACTTGGCCTCGGCGGAGATCGCCTCGGCAGTCGGAGATCGTGGGAGTCCGGCTGCGGGGTCGGACACCCCATTGGGTCGAGGACGAGCTTGGGCAGCTCGTTAGGTCGGGTCGATCGTCCTTCGTGGCTCCGAGGGGCCTTTGGTCGGAGCCGGGCTTGGGGCAGCCCGTTCGTCACTCCGGGTCGTTGGGGTACCCATGGTGTGAGTACTCGTCAATACTCTAACGTGAACTACACGAAAAAATTGTAAGGGATTCCATATATTTTAGTGTATTTTGCAAATACTTTCATATGCGCACATAAAAAGGAGCATGTCTAAAAAAATTTACATATATCAAATTCGTTTAGGTGGTATATCACGGGTGGGAGTAAATGCGCCTAGGAGTAGAATGTATTTTTCCTATATACACATATATATACATGTATATATATAAACATACATATAAAAGGTGCTAGGAATGGGACACCACGGTGTCGAGGGCACCATGATTTCAAATCGTGAATTGAAGCCAAATTTGGGTTTTTACAAAATTTCAGTTTTAGGGTATATACACATATATAACAATTCAAATAAAACACGTACCTTTGAAAAAATATTTTCGAATTCAAAGATTCTGAACAAATTTAGATCACATGCTTTGGTGATTTATATATGATCAGTACATACCTACAATTAAACTACCATTCGAAAAGGCTACTGTATTTTGGATTTCAGTTCAAACTTGTTTGAACTAGTTAAACTCGTTATTCAAATAATTTCAATTTTTTCACATGCGATGCACATGGAAAATACACGTTTTAGATTATGGTGCCCACACACTATGGTGTTACATACATATAGATACATATATATATATATATATACAGATACATATATATGTATATATATATACATATGTATACATACATACATATATACACATGCTATTCTCTGATTCTTGCATAGTCTAGCGTCGGCCATAGGCTTTGAACCATGCATCCCACTAATCAGCACATTAGATTGCTCAGTTGGACCGAGACATGCACTAGTATCTTATTTACTACATTTCCCTATATAACAACAAACGAAGTAACTGCTGAAATAGTAAGAACCAACTAATAAATGTGTTTCTTAGTTTGTACATAAATCTGTTTTTTCTTTATTTTAGCCATAACTTTTTATTCGTAGCTCCGATTAATGACCGGTTTTCACGGTAGCTTCTTGACGGTGAGAGGAACAAAATAATATAAGTCTCACTAATAAACAATAATTTTTCTGATTGGTAACAGATTTTACTATCCTTATATATAGATTTCACTATCATACAATAGTAAATTGGTATTCATTTTAGTAGTAAAATTTGATTTATGCAATGTTTATTAGCGAAACTTATATCATGTTGTTCCTCTTGTCGTCGATAATCTCTGATGAAATTGTTAAATGAATCGAGCATCGAATAAAAACTATAGCTAAAATAAAGAAAGAACAGATTCATTTATAAACTAGGAAACGTAGTAACTCTGCAGTAATAGCGTGGCCAAACCAATTAATAAACATGTTTCCTGTTCTTTCTTTATTTTAGCTATAACTTTTTATTCGTAGCTTTGATTAACGAACGGTTTTCACCAGTAGCTTACTAACAATGAGAGGAACAAAATGATATATACGCTAATAAACAATAATTTTCTGGTGGTAACATATTTTCTGGCTAGTAATGATTTTACGATCCTTATATATAGACTTTACTATCTGTGTACACACACACATACATATATATATATATATGCTATTCTACAGCTGCATGTAGAATAGCCTATTCTACTCCCCAACAATTTAATCTGGTTCGACCGAGCTAATCTGCGCAACGAAACGGTCCGTAGCAACCAACCAGTAAATGACTAATAAATGATACTTCTAGTTTGTACATGAATCTTTCTTCCTTTGATTTAGCCATAACTTTCAAATGAGATTGATATTTTATTTCAAATTTTACGGTTGTAGAATCTCACCTCCCCTACGTATGGTATTTTTTGAGAATTTTTCAAAATTTATACATATATTTTTATGAACTTATGATAAAAGCGGTTTCTTGCCAAATGAAAACTAAATTCTGATATGTGTAAGATTTTACTATTGAGCAGACGCATAATATTTTACTAACGGTTCTCATTTGATTTTTATCATCTATTACAGTAATATTTACTTTTGTCTACATAGAATTTTACTACAGTGCCGACAAACGGAATAAGAGGTAGTAAAACGCAGCATTCTTAACAGTAAAAGGTAGTATATGATGTTGTTTGGTACTTTATTATTTTTATATCTCTCAAATCCTATTGAGTTTGGTTTTGAAATTTTATAGGGTTGTAGAATATCACCTCCCCTACGTGTGGTAATTTTTTGAGAAATTTTCACGATAAAGTGTTATTTTTTACATAAAAGATAGTATACGCTATTGTTTGGCACTTTGTTATTTTCATATCTCTCAAATCCGATTGGATTTGGTCTTTAAATTTTGCAGGATTCTAGACGCTGAGCTCTCATACGTGTGGTGATTTATTGAGAATTTTCCAAATAATTTACTACGGGTCCGACAAACATAACAAAATTTTTATTTATGAAAACCAATAGTACACATTTTCAAAAATTCTATAAAAATTACTATAGATATAGGAGGTGAGATTATATAACCTGAAAATTTCAAGATCAAAATAAATACCAAATGAAATATATGAAAAAGACAAATTCGGTTGACTAGTGATTTTTAAGCTGTCTAGTGCTTTGTCAATTTCATATCTTTCATATCTGATTGAGTTTGGTCTTAAAATTTTGTACAGTTGTAGAATCTCACGTATTCTACGTATGGTAATTTTTGAGATTATTTGAAAATTTATACATATAATTTTCATAAACTTTACACCATATAGCTACGATTGTACACCATGTAGTAACAGATTGAGTAAGAAATAGTAAAATCTGACATTCTTGTGCGGTAAAGGTAGTATATGATGCTATTTGGTACTTTGTTATTTTCATATCTCTCAAATCCTATTGAGTTTGGTTTTGAAATTTTATAGGGTTGTAGAATATCACCTCCCCTACATGTGGTAATTTTCTGAGCATTTTTCACAGTAAAGTGTTATTTTTTTATCGTAAAAGATAGTATACGCTGTTGTTTGGCACTTTATTATTTTCATATCTCTCAAATCCAATTGGGTTTGATCTCCAAATTTTGCAGGATTCTAGAAGCTCAGCTCTCCTACGTGTGGTAATTTTTTGAGAATTTTCCAAATATTTTACTACGAGTCCAACAAACAGAACTAAATTTTTATTTATGAAAACCAATAGTACACATTTTCAAAAATTCTAAAACAATTACTATAGAGATGTGAGGTGAGATTATACAACCCTGAAAAATTTAAAAATCAAAATCAATACCTGTTGAAAGATATGAAAAAGACAAATTCGATTGACTAGTGGTTTTTCACGGTTTAGTGCTTTGTCAACCGAATTTTTCATATCTTTAAAATGCAAATGAGTTTGGTCTTCAAATTTTGTAGAGTTGTAGAAGCTCACGTATCCTACATATGAATTTTTTTTTAGATTTTCTAAAAACTGATACATATGATTTTCATATAGTTTATACCATATAGCTGTTTTGTACACCATGTAGTAACAGATTGAGTAAGAGGTAGTAAAATGTAGCTTTTTGACAGCAAAAAATTAAATATATGCTATTGTTTGCACTTTGTTATTTTCATATCTCTCAAATACCATTGAGTTTGGTTTTGAAATTTTACAGGGTTGTAGAATATCACCTCCCCTACGTGTGGTCATTTTTTGAGAATTTTTCACGATAAAGTGTTATTTTTTATATTCAAAGATAGTATCTGTTCTTTGTTTTATACTTTGTTATTTTCATATCTCTCAAATCCTATTAATTTTGGTTTTTAAATTTTGCAGGATTGTACAGGCTCAGCTCTCCTACATGTGCTAATTGTTTGATAATTTTCCAAATATTTTACTGCGGGTCCGACAAATAGAACTAAATATTTATTTATGAAAACCAATAGTACATATTTTCAAAAATTCTAAAAATTACTATAGATATGGGATGTGAGATTATACAACCTGGAAAATTTGAAGATCAAATTAATACCAGATAAAAGATATGAAAAATACAAATTCGGTTGACTAGTGGATTTTACGTGTCTAGTGCTTTGTCAATTTCATATCTTTCAAATGCTATTGAGTTTGGTCTTCAAATTTTGTAGAGTTGTAGAGTCTCACATATCCTACGTATGGTAATTTTTTGAGATTATTTGAAAACTTATACATATAATTTTATGGACTTTACACCATATTGTTGTTGTGTACACCATGTAGTAACATTGAGTAAGAGGCAATAAAATGAAACTTTTTACGGTAAAAGTTATTATATCTTTGCTGTTTGGTACTTTATTATTTTCATATCTCTCAAATCCTATTGAGTTTGGTTTTAAAATTTTACAGGATTGTAGAATATCACCTCCCTACGTATGGCAATTTTTGAGAATTTTCACAGTGAAGTGTTATTTTTATAGTAAAAGATAGTATACGTTGTTGTTTGGCACTTTTTATTTTATATCTCTCACATCCGATTGAGTTTGGTCTTAAAATTTTGTGGGATTGTAGAAATTAAATTCTCCTATATGTGGTAATTTTTGAGAATTTTCCAAATATTTTACTGCGGTTTCGACTAAGAGAACTAAATTTTTATTTATGAAGACAAATAGTACACATTTTCAAAAATTCTAAAAAAATTACTACAAATATGGAAGGTGAGATTATACAACTCTGAAAAATTTGAAGATCAAAATCAATACCTGCTGAAAGATATGAAAAAGATAAATTCGGTTGACTAGTGATTTTTCACTTTGTCTAGTGCTTTGTCAATTTCATATCTTTAAAATGCGATTGAGTTTAGTTTTCAAATTTTGTAGAGTTGTAGAAGCTTATGTATCCTACATATGGTAATTTTGTGAGATTATTTGAAAACATATACATATGATTTTCATATATTTTATATCATATAGCTGCTGTGTATATCATTTAGTAACTGATTGAGTAAGAGGCAGTAAAATGCAACTTTCTTGTGACAAAAGGTAATATATCTTGTTGTTCAGTATATTGTTATTTTATATCTCTCAAATCCCATTGAGTTTGGTTTTAAAATTTTACAGGGTTGTAGGATATCACCTCCCTATGTGTGGTAATTTTTGAGAATTTTCACGATAAAGTGTTAGTTTTTTATAGTAAAAGATAGTATATCTTGCTATTTGGCACTTTGTTATTTTCATATCTCTCAAATCCTATTGAGTTTTGTATTCAAATTTGGTAGGATTGTAGAATCTAAACTCCTTTATGTGTGGTAATTTTTTGAGAATTTTCCAAATAATTTAATACAGGTCCGACAAACAGAACTAAATTTTTATTCATGAAAACCAACAGTACACATTTTCAAAAATTCTAAACCAATTAATACAGATATGGGAGTTGATATTATACAACCCTTAAAATTTGAAGATCAAAATCAATACCAGCTGAAATATATGAAAAGACAAATTAGATTGACTATTGATTTTCACTTGTCTAGTGCTTTGTCAATTCATATCTTTCAAATGCGATTGAGTTTGGTCTTGAATTTTCTAGAGTTGTAGAATCTCACATATCCTATGTATGATAATTTTTTGAGATTTTTGAAAATTTATACATATGAATTTCATATAGTTTATATCATATATTTGTTGTATGCTGACATGTAATGTGATTGAGTAAGAGGCGATAAAATCGACTTTCTTGATAGTAAAATGTAGTATATGGTGTTTTTGGTATTTTATTATTTTCATATATCTCAAATCCCATTGAGTTTGTTTTGAAATTTTGCAGGGTTGTAGAATATTACCTCCCTACGTGTGGTAATTTTTTGAGAAATTTTCACCGTAAATTGTTATTTTTTATACTAAAAGATAGTATATGCTGCTATTTGGTATTTTGTTATTTTCATATCTGTAAAATCCGATTGAGTTTGGTCTTCAAATTTTGCAGGATTGTAGAAGCTCAACTCCGCTACGTGTCATAATTTTTTAAGAAATTTTCAAATATTTTACTACAGATCCAGCAAGCAGAACTTTATTCTTATTCATGAAAACCATAAGTACACGTTTTCAAAAATTCTCAAAAAATTAACATAGATAAGGGAGGAGATATTATACAACACTGTAAAATTTTAAAACCAAAATCAATATTAACTGAAAGATATGAAAAAACAAAGAAGAGACAGATTCGTGTACAAACTACAATACGCATTAACTAGCTGGGTTGACCAACACATGAACTAGTAACTAATTTGGTAGTAATTCAATCTGTTGTTCTATAGTAAAATGTATTTGTGATTTACTACCGAATTGGATTTAGGTGTGCTTTGCATGCGCTTCGGCAATAAATTCATCAGTTGTTCTGTAGTAAAATATTTCGTGATGAATTTACTTCTCCCGCTGGAGTGCAGAATAGCTATTCTACGCTCGGGAGTAGAATAGCGCCACCATATATATATATATGTGTGTGTGTGTGTTTTACTATCATACAGTAGTAAATTGATGTTCATGTTAACAGTAAAATTTGATTTATGCAACGTTTATTAGTGAAACTTATATCATGTTGTTCCTCTCATCGTCGATAATCTCTTGGTGAAATTAGTTAAGTAAATCAGACATCAAATAAATAGTTATAGCTAAAATAAAGAAAGAACAGATTGTGTACTTACTACCAGATTGCACTTTTGGGCTCTGCGGCTTGTTTTTGGGCCGTACGCTAGGAAGGCGTGACACTAGTCAGCGCGTAGAATTGCGCTACAATACATATATATATATACATACCTACATACATTTATGTATGTACATATATATACCTACATGTGTGTATATATATATATGTAGGAAAATGATTCCATACTCCTGGGTGTACGTACTCCCACCTCTAGTATACCGTTTAAATGATGTTGTTATACCTCTTTATCCTTTTGAGTATACTCTAATACTGATTATAAGATACTCCAAAGTGAGTTCCATGAAAAATTTCATTAAAGTCCACCATTTATAGCATAATTTGTTTATATATTTGTTTTACATATAGAAAAGGGTATATAGCAAAAAAATAAAGTGCTCTCATGAATTTTTTTCAACCATGTTGCATTGGAGTATATTAGAATTATTATTGGAGTATACCGAAAGTGATAAAGGTGTATAAAGCATTCATTTGAGTGGTATATTAGATGTGGGAGTATGTACTCCTGGGAGTACGAAAAAGGCTTCCTATATATGTATATATGTATATATGTATATATGTATGTATATATATATATATATATGTATGTACATACATATTCATATAGATACATATACATATATATATACACATATATATATTTACACATATATATACACATATCATACATATACATGTATATATACATAGACATACATATATGCATACATATACACATATACATACACACATATACTTATATATATACATATATATATATATATATAGGAACCGAAATGAGTTGGGCGCTATGTTGCATGGGCTCCATGATTTCAAATGCGTGAATTCAAGCCATATTCGAGTATATTTTTCAAAAATTTCAATTTTAGGATATATAGCCATCTATAACAATTCATATGAAACACATACCTTTGAAAAAATATACTCGAATTCAAAGATTTTGAACGAGTTTGGATCACATGCTTTGATGATTTATATATAAAATCAGCACATCTAGAACCAAACCATCATCAAAAAGGAAAACTCTAGTTTGAATTTTAGTTCAAACTTGTTTGAACTAGTTAGTAAACTGGTTAAACTCAACATCCTAAAAATTTCAAAAAATATCGCATGAAAATACATAGGGAAAATATCCATTTTAGATCATGGTGCCTAGGCACCATGATGCCCTAGGTAATTATACTATGTATGTATGTATGTATGTATGTATGTATGTATGTATGTATGTATGTATGTATGTATGTATGTATGTATGTATGTATGTATGTATGTATGTATGTATGTATGTATGTATGTATGTATGTATGTATGTATGTATGTATGTATGTATGTATGTATGTATGTATGTATGTATGTATGTATGTATGTATGTATTGCATGTACTATTATATATTTCTATCTATTCTATGTGCCAGCATTGAGATGATTCCTTGTAAAGCAAAAGATTCATACTCTAGCAGATATGCAAAGCGTGGGTGAATGAGATTCCCGCCACGCCCTTCAAAGTGGTGCTTTGCATATCTTGTTTTTCCCTAAAAGGTAATCTGGCTACAATGCAAATTTGGCACAGGTAAAAAGCTCTTTGATCAAAGAATCTTCGTTTGGATTTGGCGAATCTGATGGTAAGACCGAGTTGTACTACGTGATATATGATAATCACGGCCGGCCGGCCGGAGCTGTAGGAGGTTTACTTTGCTTGGTGTTATCTTGACTTCGTTTTAGTGCTTTTGGTTTGAAAGTTGCCACCGCATGGGGGCACATGCATTCTGTTGCTACGAGAGGGAAAGGTGGTCAATGAGCATCTCCGGACCGCTTTCTTCTTCAATTTCCCCCACCCGGCCACCCCAGTTGAATCGGGTCCTATGCAATGGTAGTAGGACGGTAATTTAAACAGACCTCTACCGGCCGTAAGATCTAGATCTGAAGGTCTAAGTTCTTCATGTAATGTTTATGGTACTGTTTACTACTATAGTAAGGACACTATTGCAAAGAATCTAAGCCATTTTCGAGCAAAACTGATAGCTATAATCGTATGTAGTCGCTTAACTCCCACCACACACACATGAATATCCGGCAAGACACCCCAGGCTCCGATTTCGCCGGTGCTGTGCTAGCTCTTGAGTCCTGAGAGAGTAATAGTTGAAAAATCGTTCGACACACTACTTAGCTAACTAGTACGGACGGGTGTTATATATCCATTCTATCCTGCATCCTATGTTTTAATTCTGGAATCCTAGCTAGTCAGAGCCGGCCTGCGTTCAACGGAAGCAAACTAGCAGTAAAATCGAAGAGGATTCAGGTAAATATTGTACATATCTGCATGACCTTACGTTGCCATGCATGCATCTTGATTCTTGGCCGGACAGGCACGTCCATGCATGCACAGGCACAGCCGCAACGAAAACACAACGTCCTGCAGCGCCACGCCCGGCCGTCGAGGGCTCGCCGCACGGCGCGCAATCGCCAGTGGCTCCGCGCGGCGCACGGCGACCTGCCTGCGCGATCTAAGTTTTGTAGGCGCCCAAACAAATAAGCGGACCAACGTTTACGCGGACCACCACCCGCGCGCGGCGTAGTCGCGTAGAGCATGCAGTTGATCTCGCAAGCAGAGACCGTCTCCGGCAACGTTCTGTAAGGGTACGTACAGTTGTACAGTGTCAGTCATCTATTAATTTTACCGTACAGGTTTTTGTTGACATAAGGAAATTAAGAGCGAGAGAGTAACTTATGAAATAAAGGCATATATATATATATAGATAGATAGATAGTACAAAATATTATTATATGAGTTATTGTCTCTAGTAAACATATTTTTATGTAAAAAATAAAATACAAAGACCTTCTATAAAGGCAAATTAAGAAACAACCCAGTGTACAATTTATGTTTTTTTCTCTAGATGATATATACACTCTCTACATGGTCCATATGGACAAGAGGCACAAGTGACCTAGTTTTTTTGGTAAAGGATGCAAATAACTCACGCTACACGCATCGCACACTAAAAAAATTTAGAGGCTCTATGGACTCGGGCGTGAGTATGCATTGTCCCACTGAACATGCACGCGTGTACGAGCAGCACACACGAAGGCAGAGGTATTGTTGAAGTTTCACGGACCATGCCAGTGTGTTGAGCATATGGTTCTTTCTTGGGTCTAGAAAAACTTGCTCAGTAACACCATAAATATTACCTTTACACTGCAAAGATTACATGAGTTGAAAAATAACATTGATGTGTCGTTCACATGTGGTCCCTCGTTGCTACTGTAATTCTCACATTAAATGCCATTTTTTAATTTGCACATGTTTGTAATGTTACTGAGCAGATTTTCCCCCGAGGAAAAACTCAACCCGTGCGTTCCCGTCGCTTTCGTCCGTTTCCACTTGAAAGCCTTTCGAAGTATTAGCGAGAGTGGTATTGAAAGAAGTGGTGCATGCATACCAATGTCGGCAAATGTACTAGCCACTTTGTAAAGGAAAATTTTGTTCCTGCCACTTCAAATATATGCAATATCATTTCTACCATCAGAATTTTGTTCATTTCGTTTACGCCATTCTTGTCAGTGTGCATTTTATCTTGCCACCCTGTCCAATTTTCTATCAAGTCAACAGGGTTTGACTGTTAAAAAATATATAAAAAATTGAAGAAAAAAAATGTAAAAATAAAATACCAGAAATACATAAAAAAATTTGCACAAAATCTCTACATAAATTTTTTTAGCAATGTTCGAAAAAAAAGTTGAGGAAGAATAAAACGTTTTCCTTATTATAATTTTTTTAGAAATTTTCCTAGTGTAATTTTTCAAGGAAAAAAGTAAAATAAATTGTCCAAAATTTATCCTTAAATTTTGTCTATATTTTTTCTGGTATTTTTTTTATTTTCCCATATTTCATAATGATAAAATCCGTTGACTTGACAAAAAAAGTAGACGGAAAGGCAAAACGAAAGTCACGGAAGTGAGCAAATTTTTAATGGCAAAAACGATATTACACATGTTTTGAGTGGCTGAAACAAAAAATTTCCCACTTTTGAAATATCAAATTTGCTACGTCCCACTAGAAAAGAAAGCACATTTTCCTACCATCACAAATTACAAATTCGATATTCTTGACTTCTTCAACTTTAAGGTAGAAAACTAGTAGCATATGAACTTGTTACATTGGTTTTTTGGTTAAAAATTCCGTACTAAAACTGCAATCGCTAGCACTTCCTCTCTGCTTTCTTCTTCTATCTGCCCTGTAATAACTGTACTACCCGTTTTGTAATGAAATGGAAGAAATGGATTGCCCTGGTTCAAACAATAACCAAGCCTTTTGTACTATGCACATTTCCTACTGTACCGCCAAAACAGGCACTGCAAAACAAGCAGAACTACAAGATCATCAGTCGAGTACAAGTACCAATTCTTTGGTTCAACTTCGATGATGGACTTATGAGCAATAAAAATTGAATAAACGTATTTTACAATGACACGGACTTCTCGCCTACGAACAATGCAGCCTGAATTGCTTTCATCTCAGGCTGCTTCTAACAAATCATCAGTTAAGCATGCTGGTGCCATGACCAAAATCAATGCTATGGTGTGCCTAATCACTGTTGTGAGTCCTATATCACAAATCACTATTGGTTGCATGAAGAATAGATCCTGCCCCTGCATTCAAGCTCTAGGAGAAACAATGTTATCCGCTGCCAAGTGATCACCATTGTAGGAGCTTCAAAGATACGCCACTAAGCAATGGAGCATTCCTATCCAATTTCTCCACCTGCAAATTCAATAAACACGGCCTCGGCAATTCTGAGCTCCACAATGGCAGGGGCAGCCATTGCCAGATAGCAGCTTTTGTCGGTAGTCATAGGCCAATTCTTCTCCCATAGCAATCTGGAGAACAGCGTAGCAACAATTAGCAAAACCAATATAAGTTTATATTGGTGTTAAACATCGATGTTGGAGTAGTACAGACAAATTCTTACATCCTGATTAGCAAACAAGCCAATGTGAGCAACCTGGCAATCCTTGCTCTCCACCAAAACCAAACGGGTACTGAGATTTGGGGAACAACTGTCATGAAGGGAACAAACACACCAGTGTTGGTTTCAGAATAAATTTCCTCCAGTGTTAGATGCTCCTAAAATACATAAAATATCAAATTACCTATGATTAATAAAGCGGGACACATTCCCATATCTTGTGGCATCAATCATGTATGCGATAGTCCCTAAAGTCTGAACTCTTTCCCTGTCAATCTGAGAACTGATGTCAAACAAGTAGCTGCACCCGCTTTTTGCCTTCCTGTATTTCAAAAATTTTCCTGTCAGTTTCTGAGCACAAACTGGACCTCAAGAATATAAATCCTTAACAATTCCCAAAGTATAACAAATGAGAATGTTCCCAAAGTGTAACAAATGAGAATGACAAGATTTTGCACTAGACAGATTATTGTGGGGTGAATCCAGTCACAACCAATAGCTCAAATTCATCCAGCAATTTAGTGCCATATCTTCAGAAATGTTAAGACGAATTACCAACTGGATGCAAGATTGGACATTTGGGTAGGCATGTATCTTGTGTTCATGTCCAACTGGATGCAAAATTTTCATGCCCAACAGATAATGGGCATCAAAATAACCATGAAAACATTCAATGATGCTCATGTTTTTACACCTAAGAACTTCAGTAGGTTCTAGCTTAAATAAAAAGGCATGAGAAAGAATCAGCAGACCTTTCTGCATTTCTCATGGCCTCATCATCCTTCAAAACCTCCCCAATATACTCACATACAAAAGTGCCCTGTGGAATAGGTTCTGCAGCTCTAACAGCCCAACCCTGCAACATTTGTCAACATTAAAATATAACTTGTATGTGGGCCTTATCTTAATAGCAAAGGGTTACAAGCAGGGTCCAGGGAGCCCAAGCCCTGGTCACGAGTATTCCACCTTATTCTCAGTTCTGAAGAGTTCCAACAACCAGCAGCCCTCTCTGCAGTACTTTATTCTGACAGGATGTACCACAGGTGCATGATGAATTGCACTCATATATTGGATATCCTTCCTGCAAATTTGAGAACACAAGCACACACATCAAACTATATACAATTCTGGAGATGAAAATAATATCTAGCAGATGGATATGAAACTTTTAAAAATGAAAAGGAGTAACTCGATCAGACAAGATCTACTAGCAGACATGCAGAGAAAACCACATCGTTCAGGCCCCAAGCCTTGGGCCAGGTAAATCCATTTTAACATTGGCAGGCAATTTGCCTTCTATTAATTTCTTTCTAAGATTGAAATCAGTCGAGTCACTAAAAAGGACATGGGATGATATGCTCAAGAACAGTCAGCGTGGATGTAAAGCAACGGTAAATTGTGGTTCAAGGACCTGCCTCTGTCTGCTATTGCTGCTGCTCTCACAAAGGGCAAAAGTAGGATTTTAACACAATTACGGGACAGAGGAGGTTGCTTTCACAACTAGAGCTAGTTGCACGGCCACCATTGTGGATGAGATGGTGTGCAACTGTGCATGAAAATATACACATGGACATGATAGTGGACACACGATCACAAACCTTCATAGAACCATAGTTTATGGTAAAATTCCAGATAAGATGGTACAAAATTCCAGAGAAAATAATGTACTCCTCCTTTTCTTTTTACAAGGCATATTTTGGCTAGGCATAGGGATTAAGGAAATGTGATAGAACAGTTTGAGAGACTTATAAATGTAAGATATAAATAATGCAGACAAAGAAAAACATCAATAAATTCATGCATAAACCTTATATTTTGAAACAATTTGGCGAAAACTGCATGCCTTAGATTTTGAAGCGGAGGAGTACTTGCATCATAAAATCATCGAGTTATATTACCTGCTAGTCAAACATCGTGATACCAACCCACCTTATCAATGACATACTAAGTCCAGAACAGGAATCCTGACTTATTAAAGCACTGAATTATTAAGGACCGTTGTTTACTTGTTTAGTGCACATTTTCAGTTCTCCAAATACCACATATGCGGCAGACTTGACAATAAAAGCATCTATAAGTAAAATGTGTGTCACGCCAACAATTAGTACCTGCAAAATAATTTTGCTATTTTCATCATATGCAAATCTGCCATGCATAGATATACCATGGATATCCACCAGATTCTCATAGACACTGTCGAAGAAGTTCACATGATCACATGTCCCAGGAGAGCAATGGGCATCAGAACATGCACACCTGACCATAGAATCCTGCAAATATGTATCCAATTAGAAAAATATTTTGCTGAGGATAAAACCAAATTACATGAGAAGTGAACCAAGTCCAAGGAAGACCTAGCCCCCTTTGTTAGACCAATATGTTTGTTTTTATCCATTAAAAAATCCAAAGGAATACCTCTGAATCAACAAGAGATGAATCCACCAAACGCTCTGTGATGTACTGAAAACCTTGCCAGGGCACGGAATTGTCATGCTGCAAAAATTCTTCAGGTTTCATATGGCGATATTCTTTTGCATCAACATCAATGGCACAGACTATTGGGACTTTCTCCCTGCCAAAGCTTACATCTTCACAAAGAACAACCCTCTCATTCTTAAGCTTCCACTTTAAGTGCTCTGAATCAATAACATAATGGTATTCTTCCATGCCCCACATTTCATCATCATTTGGGGGATTCACAACAAAAGGAGCTTTGGTTAAATCAACTCGATTAGGCTGTAAAGGGGGCAAGGAAGGTGAGTTCGATCTAGACTTGCAACCCTTAGGGCAAAGGAATTCCTCTTGATGCCAGGCGATTTGGATGCCAATGTCACTACAAAGTTTTGCAGCTTTCACAAATATGTTCTCAGGCAAGGCTCCATATTTAACTTCCAATGCAGCAAGAAGACTTGTCTTACAGCATACAGAGCGGGCAACAGATAAAATATCAAGGTTGCTTGGATGGGGTCTTGTCTTTTGAATCTTGAAAATAAGGTTAGCGCCACATCTGAGCATTGGAAATCCAGTAACTTACCAAGGCTGGCCGTTTCAGATTCCACAATCTGTGATGTTACCATAGGTAGATCAGAGCTTGGAACCTTAAAATGCTTCTCAATTCCAGAACTACTCCTCTTCTTTAATGTACTTGATGGTCGTAAGCTTTTCTTGAAGGCAGAATAGTAGTGTCGACCACGGTTAAGCTGATACTTCCACGTCCAGGTGGAATGTGACTGACGGTACTTGGGTTCATATGAGCAACTTGATGGTGGCGGCCAAGATCTGGCAGAAGATCAAATCTCAACCCACACAATCTACAGGTTAGCTTCTGTGAGCCATCATCCTTCTCAAGGTTATGGTTATCATAAAGGGCCTTAGCACTCGTCCCTTTCGTTCTTGAATAGATTGGCCATTAGGTCGTTGAGGGACATCCAGAAGCCTGAACTCTTGGGCATGATCTGAAACAATATGTTGCCATAAAGATCCATGTTCAAAAGTTGCTGTTACGACATACATCGGAAGAGAATTGAATATTGGAGATATTGAGCACCATGTCTTTCCTGTACATGTCTTTCAAGAACTTTTCTGTTGGTAAAGGAGTCCATGCATACAGCACAAGAATACCCTCTGAAAAGCCATCGAGCTTCCTTTTTGTGGACCTCTGTCCAATGTATTCCAAGACCTTGATCATCAAAGAACTCCTGAGCACATATTTTGCACTTCAGACCAGATGAAGGATTAGGTCCCTCTTCATATAACACCATCGTAGATCCCTCCCGGTTTTCAGAAGATATTTGCTTAGATTTATTTGCACCGAAGCCCCAAAGATTTGTGAGTTTCTCTCTCTCACTAGAAATCAACTTTAACAAAAATTCTCCAGCATCAGGATTTTTAGACACTTCAGCTAATATCTCAGGCATATAGTCACTACCAAGACCTGATCGTTGGCGAGAAAGGTTGCTTCTCAAGAACCAATAAAGAAACTCACATGCTTGATGTAAACATATTTTTTCTTTCCTTGATGTGCAACCCTTCAATAGATTGATAAAGACATCTTTAGAGATAAGTCGACTCTTTCCGTTCCTGGCACGTTTAAGGAACTTTGGAAGGTGCTTCTCACAATAAAGAGTGTGTCGCTTGGCATAATCCTGGCATTCAATGATATTGTCATGAGAAAGAATTCCAATGCAAAGAGGGGTATCTAAATTGGTGTTTTCCATGGAAGTTGACATGGGGTAGCACAGATCAGTGTTCTCAATACACGGGCTTTATCACCTGATATCTCTGCAGTGATGGATGGAATCATTTTCACTTGCACGGCAACCGGGGAATTCCTGGCCCTTTCTGAGTCTTCGCCACATATTGCACCTGAGTTAGGAATTTTTTCCACTCCTTTATTTGGAGATTCTTCCCTCATATGTAGACCCTCAGACGAACTTAATAAATTATCAGAGCTCATTGTATCAAGGTTTGACTGGAAGCGGTGCTTTTACAAAAGTAGAACCATGCTGGGCTCGATGCTTGCATTTTCTACCCAGATTAGTCATACCACTGCACATTGGAGTTTCAACAGTAAGTGACTGGTCCTCCCTAGAAGAATGGTCAACAAAATGCATACTCTGATGCACACAACAGTAAATATCACCATCATTTGCCCATCTACCACACTGTCTTCCCTTTGCTTCTATGAATGCAGAACACTGCCTAGAACTCTTGAAGGGATCTAACTCATGTCTAACATTCAGTGAAGCTGGGTTGGCACTGCCTGATACTGAGATCTCCTGGCCCCCAGAATTACTGGGGAAGGTGACAGTGTAATTTGGATTCCTTGATTCTAATGCTTCTACAGTTTCATGGATGATAGGGTCAATAGAGAGTTTATTTTGGTTTGGGTCCTCGCTTAGAGTGCTGCACTTAGCATCCTCCGTGAGTGAAAATTGTGTTTCTCCTCTGCGGACTTGAGTTTGGGGCGCTTTCTCGAGCATGTTGATCCATACCTGGATCGTCATAACAATTGCTTTGTTCGAAGTTGCCAGTATTACCTACTGGATGTGATGAAAAGAACTGTTTCATCACTTCTTGTTTCCATGTTTTCCACTCTGGGACTAATTCAGGCTGCATTGGTGCATTCCACAATTCATCAACCTTGCTCCAAAGAACAGATTGCCTAAGTTCCTGTGTGTAAGGGAAGAATTAACAAGGTCTGCCAAGCTTTAACCAGCTTACGAAATAGTAGCATATCACATGTAACAATCGATATAAGACAAATGAAGAAGTGCCGAAAAATGCTGCATTTCCATTCACAAATTCATCAGTAAAGCAACAATGAAGGCATATAGTTCGCTTCAATATTGTCAAATAGCATAACACCAATGACATTATTGACAAATTTGATGGCGCAAGAAGCTCAAGTTACTTCATGAAATTTAACATATTGGTGTTCTCCTCTTATCATCCATTTCAACCAAAAGTGGGAAAGCATTTCTACATATCAACACACATAAAAATACAGTGAAGTTGAAACAATTTGCCAAATAACCAAAATCAATACAAAGATTTAGTAATCCAAACAGAATTACCAAGCTCTGCATGGTTCTAGGAAAGCGAATTAGTCTTCAAGTTTTGATGTACAAAGAAAACAGCTCCTCCTGGGTTTATTATTCATCTTAACGTAACACATATGTGGATGCAGAAGGAAAGTGAAATACCCATCAGATCAAAAAATATTTCATGCCATCTGAACACCATTTCATCCACTAAATCTAGAATGAGGTACTAATTATGATGCTAACAAATCTTGTGGTCGGCAAAGGATACTGAAAGGTTGACCATGGAAACATAATCAGCTAGAAGCCCAAACAGACAGCCCATGCACTCCACGCACCCATAAACTATTAAGTTTAGTACATTTCAGGTGAATGCAAGGTGACAAGCCTAACTATAAGCCACAGAAGCAGCCTGCATTGCGAGACTAGAACTGACCTAGATAGTGCACAGGAACTCAAAAGATTATTAATATGACTCGTCAATAACGAATTCAAGAACTAGGTCAACAACATATCCATTTTGATATGTGGACAACCATGCTAAAACATTTTAGTTCATGGTGAAAAAGAGAATGGACATAGCAACCTAGTAACTTGAGATTTTGTAAGCATGCAACTTAGTCACAAGCTCAAAAACTATATACAAAGAACAACACACTGTCCGACAACCTATTACTATTAGTATTAAAAATCAAAGCATAACTAACTAGCAGCAGCAATTTGTACACAAACTAAGTAACAGATTCTAAAATAAAAAAGGTGCAACCTGAAGGAGAACAGAAATCCATATTACCTCGGTAAGGATTTCAACAGTCTCAGCGTCATGAGCGTTCTTACAGTTTTGGCTCCAAATGTCAAAAGAATTTTGCAGCCAATGACAGCTTGTGTAGTCCGGAAGAATCATCTGAAATTAAACAACTAAGGTGAAACAATGCCAAGAAAAGAAACACCAGGAAGATGCTGTTGCCTATTAGCTGTCAAAGAATTAGACATTTCCTTAGTCTTGTGGCATCACGGAGAAAGTAAATTTGCTGAAGCAGAGGTGGCTCTAACGAACACTTGCTACCCAGCTGTACTTTTAGCATTTTAACCTAACACTGAACAATAGGAGAAGATCGATTGACCTCAAACAGTGAAAAACTATTTTATATATTTTTGAATAATATCATAGCTGGCCTAAAGCCCTAAACAAAATAAATATGTCTCAGCATAATTATCCACCAGCATATCATTGAGCCTTAAGCAATCTCCCAATCAACTGGAGATAACAGTGATTTAACTCTCCATATAAAGACAGCAAAGTAATTTCCTACCAGTATTGAGTAAAAAGGTTGTTTTTCAAAACTTGAGATATTTATGGTGATTGAACTAGCAACATTTCATAATACACCCTAGATTTAAAAAACATTAAATTAACAAAAATAACTTTGATTCATCCAGAACCAACAAAAACAAATTTATTTTACAGTACAAAAACACCTAGAGAAATATACTGCCTGACTTATTGTCAATGATTCTGTAAACACATAAAAACACTTGGGGCCTGTTTGGATATGTAGTATTTTTGGAGCTTTGACGGAATACCGTAGTTTAAGAAAAAAAATGTAGTACCAAAAACTTTAGAGGTGTTTGGGTACAACAAACTTCGTAGTTTATAAACAATAGTATGTTCAATACCATAGTATTTTTGAGTTTTTAAAAATCTATTCAAGACCTCTCTTTTTCTAAACCAAGCGCACACTACCTGAGTATTGCATCCGGATGCGTGATATTTTCCTCCTCCGCTCTCTTTTATCTGTTATACCGCCAATCACTGTGTATATCTATCCACAATATTCGTGCATGCCCGTAGGCTTCGACTCGTGTTCATCTCACATGCATAAAGTTTGTAGGATAAAAAGACAAAGCGTCATCGACTGATGCTCATGTACCGGGCTTCTAAGATTTAACTAATTTACAAGCATGAGCATGCATCTAGCCATGACTGATATTGTTATAAGATCTAATTAGCATAGCAAGTACTTTTAAAACAAGATACTATATGAAATACAGTGGTTCCCAAACACACCATGGTTTTTTCTCAAACCGTAAAAAATTGTAGTATTTGTACACCGTAGTATCTTATGGGTAGTACGCTAAAAACTGTAGTTTTCAAAAACCGTGGTTTATAAATACTGTAACATTCAAACAAGTCCTTAAGGTATCACAGTCACAAAGAAGTTTCCATAATGGAATGAGTAAAAGTGACGAAAAAACGCTAAACTATTTGCATCAAAGAAATAAAACAATGCAAAATTAAACATCAAACTTGCCAGGAGAAAATTGACAGGTTCCATGAAATATACATATGAAATAGGGTCCTTGGGTTTACGTTTTGGAGTTTGACAAGCATCTTCCCTAGATCATTATAATCTCTACAGCACGATGCTTCCTGAGCAAATTCTTTCCAAGCTGTGGCCTTCCGAGCATTCTCAATTATGGCCTATTAAACATATAAATAGTGTCAAGAATAACAATAATGCTACAGGAATACCAAAATGTGTAAAAGAAAGAGCAGACCTCTGTGTGAAGCTCATCACTAAAATTAAGCATTAAGATAGCAAGTTTCTGCATAATGAATCGTCGAGGGACAGTCAAATCCTTCACCAGCTTTCGCCATTTGCGATGAGTTCCATTTACAAGTGGCACAGGATATTCCTCAATTGGACGAACAAGTAGCATGTCTACCCAAGAATAAGTTCTTGTTCGCGGGAAGAAAACAACGATATAGCTCTTCCTGTCATGTGTTGGTTTGGCCTTTAGAGTAGATAAAGGACAGTCCACTCTACAGCATCGAATTCCTGTTTGCCATTTTCCTCTCCACTATTTTCAAGTGAAAAGGGTAAAATGACAGTTCAGCGAGTCATTAGAGATAATGAGAGCAATTAGCATGCAAAAAAAGAAACAAAAATTATGAGCACAGTGCTAGGCAAATCATTAAGCTTAAGAGTCTGTTGTTGATGTTCTGAGTAGCTCGCTCAGTGAACAAAAACGCATTTTATTTTGCAAGTAAATGTATAGTTTTCATCGTGCATAACAGGAGACCAATAGACCATATTATTGCAATATATAAGTCCATATGCAGACCACAGAGTCATTTTAATTTCATGAAACCCCGTTGTTAACTTGAATGATACAACGATTTAACTGAATGAAATGAAGTAAACAATAAACAGAGCATAATAATTGTACTATCTATCTTTATTGCTTAAAAAGAACCAGCTGGTGGTGGTGATAGTGATGGCATGGTACATCGTGTGCTAACTTCTCCTTTCCGCCTCCCTAAAGAAAACAAAAAGGGAAAGAAGGAAACATCTACCAACAAACAAATTCCACCTCCTAAAAGATCTATCAACAAAAAGGCATCTCCCAAAAGCAGAACAACTTCAATACAAATTGTGATGTGTTTCACGACAAAGCTCAACTAGGCAATGTGGCAGAGCCAAAGACACGGTGTAGGCCCAGGCCAATCACGACAGCATAGGCGCCACACCAGCCGTCGGGGCTCGATCAAGCATAGAGGTGAAGCTGAGGGTGTGGAGTAGGTTGATCCCAATAACATCCACTTGATGTATTGGGATAATATGATATTTTTACTCATAGCAAAGCATAGGCATCAGCTAGTTTTTAAGAGAGCGGGGGACTAATGTAGAATTTTATAACATAAAACCTAGTGTCCTAGTCAAAGTAATAAAATAGATACCTTTTGCTGTATGATATATAGAGAGATCACACTAACAAAATTATACTCGGAAAAAATATGCCTTGACTTGGCAAGGTATCTAGTGGGAACTACCATTAAAATAACAAAACGAAGGATCAGATTAAAATCATTAGATCAGATTCATATGGTGCAACGAAGCTCCATGGCTCCATCTATCTTTTTGCTTTCCGTAAGAGTAACTACAAACAGCCCTGTAGCAACATTCTTATCGTAATGTCCGGAGTAGGATACCTAAATGCTAAAAAAAATGAGCAATGCTTCCATGCTTTCCATCCCAATACAAATTGTACAAATCTTGAAGCAAGCGAAAGGGTAAGTAATCATCATCTACCATTCATTTATACTTTAATATTTGTGCAACTGTTAAAAAGAAAAGCATAGAAGCACCTCTCAAAAAAATTGCTAGTGTGTTCAGAAAGTAAATGTTTGTGCAAGTTCCAAGGACTTCACATGGGCCCCTACAGTGTAGCATTTAGCCATAGAGCATTGGTCACAACTAAGGACCTGATTAGGGGAGCTGTAGCTTTTCTGAAAAGCTGCTTTTTGGCTTTCTGAACTGAAAAGCGGTTGTAGCTTTTTATAAGAGACCGTTTAATAAATAGCTAATTTCCCTCAGCAATAAGCTGCAAAAGCAAGTCTAGCACAGCTTTTGGCTTTTGTTAGTTATATATGGCTTTTGGCTTATGTCAAAAGCCGCTTAAACTGATTTGTTTGGGGGCTTCTTGGCTTTTAGGAAGGAGGCGGCTTTAAGCTTCCCCAAATAGGGCCTAAAGCTATTATTAGAGAATCCTAAAGAAACAAGGAACTTTATCACCTCCACACATGGAGTTCTTATTATTTGCACAAGTAAATCTCTAAAACCTTAATGTAACAGTGTGTGTGTGTATTATGTTACATTACTCCCTATGTTGTATCAACAGAGAGTATGTACGTGTAGTATATGAGTATAAATGACCATGGCATCTAGGTGGTATGTACACTTTTTCAGAAGTGGTATGTACATTGTTTTAGACATACTCCTTTTTATGTGTATATGAAGGTATTTGCAAAATACGCTAAAAAATATGCACTCCTATGCAATTTTTCATGTGATTCGTATTGGAATATCTTATAATGAGTGCATGAGTATACCCAAAATGATAAAGGAGTATTTCAAGTTTGTTTAAGTGGTGTTTCAGAGGTGGGAGTAACTACTCCAGGGAGTAGAATGTATTTTCCTATTTTCATATATATATATATATATATATATATATATATATATATATATATATATATATATATATATATATATATATATATATATATAGCTGAAACTTGAAAGGTTACATCCTTATGTCACCTCAAAATTCAAACTCAAAAAAAAATGTGTAAAGGTCTCAACAACATTATATGCTAAATAGAATGCACATCCACAACCATGAGTTAAAAAAAGACATACCTTTACCCAAAGGGCCACGGCATGATCTTCTTCTCCAACATTTCCTGTATACAATTCACCGCCTTCATAATTGGTACTTCCATTACAACTGTTATGGACAAGATGATCCATGTCGTTTTAGGTGAGACAGATGTCTCATTCTCTTCCTGTGGAGAGGATTTTTTAGGTACCAAATCAATGCTGCAAGCTATTTCTGATAGATCCTGAAGCGTGCACTGTAACTCTTTCTGCACTGCATGAGATCCTACCATATGAGTCCCGATTTCCTTACTTTCTGCATCAACATTCTTGTCTTGAGAAGGAGGCAGAACATCTCCATTGGACTGGCATGACCTAAGTACTGTCACTGTACTGGGAGGTGGATGCACCTCTTCCTGAGAATGGTGCACATCCTCCTTACTAACACAATGTTTATTAAAGTTGGCATCGTCGCTTGGGGAGCCGTTATTTTCAGTGCTTACATTCAACTGAAATCTTACATCGTTGAAATAAGCATCCTCACTATTCTTTTCTTTTTGTGGTTCAGAAAGTGTCTCCTGAGGTAAATCATCCAAGTTAACAGGAGACTTTTCAGAAGAAACATCTAATTTCTCATCTATGCCTTGAGAAGAATTGTTAACTTCAATGGGGTTACAGCTTATCGCGTCACTTGTTGGATGAACATCAGAGCCTTGCCACCCATAATCATCATGTGATAAAGTAAGCTTCCTATCATAGGCAATAGATGTTTTCTCCACGTCATTCTGTAATTGGCATTCAACTTGCATAACAGGAGGATCCATCAGCATTTCTTTGGTAAGTTTTGATCTGCCAATCCACTAAGAAATAAAGCAGGAATTCTAAAGGCAGTGCAGCAAAAACCCTCTACTGGCTTATAGTCCATAAGCACTAGTGGCTTATTCAACACCTAGAAACAAAAGCTGCTGTTTAAGAGTATGTACAAAATTTCAGAAGAAAACACATGTATGGCAGAACAAACAAAAAGAAATAAACTTGAACAGATCTAACAGAATTGCAGTTCAAACAGAAAAATGGTGGAAAAATTGAAGATAATGTTTCCAGTAATTAATGCGAAGGACCATTGTGCTAAATATGCATAAATACTTGTATTTTCTTTTGATTCACCAAACATTAATAATTTGCACTGAACAGAAACTTACTTTACAATTCAGCCATTTAGATGCTAAAAATAAGAAACAGAATAAGGAGTTGCAATGCAACAGTTGGCAGTACATATAACAAATAACTTCTTGATGGTAAAGGAATTCAAGACTACATACAAGACACTAGCACTGAGACTGATACAATGATCAGGTTCCTTTGAATAACTAGAACAAATAACCATCAGGACACAATCTGAACTCGCCCAAAAAATCAACATCGCATGAATTATAAATCCTAGTCCCATGATTTCCAGGAAACAGCTACAGAAAAATCACATCAGGAATGTGTGGGGTTAGTTAAACGTGCAAAACTGGCACAAAAGCACGGACATTGTTGTACGGGCGTCAGCACCATTGACTATCAGCCCCATAGAAACCCTAGCTAGCCATTGACTATCAGCCCCATAGAAACCCTAACGGCCTGTTTCAATGTCCAGGAAAAACTATAATGGTAGAACCAAAATCCCCTATGAATTTATACACCCATAGGACCCTCCCTAGCAGGGGCGGACCTAACGTGGAGCATGGTGGTTCCGTTGAACCCCTCAAAATTTAGGGAAAAAAACTGCAACTAGTACTCCACCACGGAGCAAGCAAATCAGTAACAAATTCCATGGACTGAACTATCCATCCCAGGAAGAAAGATTTGGATGAGATTGCTCACAGCAAAGAAAAGATCCCCAGGACAAAGCTCACTCTTAGAACAACAATCGAAGATAGAGCTTCCTTACCCGCGAAAGAAGAGATCAATCCAAGTCCGGATGGATCTCCCCTCCACGCCAGTCGGTAGAGCGGAGGAGGATGCCTACGAGATAAGAAGTCCTTCGCTTCTAGGGTTAAATGATGTTGGCACGAGAATTTGAGACAAACGGGGAGCAATAGCCACGACGAGATCTGGAGAAGAAGAGATGGGCTAGAAGTAGACCTCATCACACGTCAGGACGGGCCGGGCTCAAAAAATCGGAACTTAAAACGTCAGGCCCGAGCCCGGCGAAGCCCAATAAGTGTAAACTTGGCAAACCCGAAGCCCGGCCTGATCAGGCCGTGGTAAAGACTTGCAGCGAGAAAATCAAAATCAAAATAGAAGATTTTTTAAGGAATTAGCATACGAAGCAATATATATATATATATATAGAGTTAGAGAGGTTTTTTTTTACAAAACCATCGATCCAAAAATAGTTTATTCAGGAACAACCACCAAAGCCTCAAAACCATTCAAAACCAAAATCAAACATATGTTAAGCTTTCTCACTAATCTGGGACGCATGCTATACTTGTTGTATCTAACTTGTTGCTTGCATTTTCTTTCTTCAAAAGACTAGTACATATGGTGGTTAACAGGTCTAACGCATGTTGGGCAGTAATGCAATCACGAACCACCAACTAGAATGAAAAATAAAGGCAAGTAGGATATGAGCACATAATCGAATCTCTTGTTCATCTTTTTTGTTAGTAGTCTATTTGAGCAGCAAACATGCAGATGGCCCCGTGACCTACCACCATGGGAGCATGAGGAGGAGGATGACCTGGGGAGCTGTAACATCCTAATTTTTGGTTTTATTTGAATTTAATATGCATTTTATGAATTTTCTAAATTTATTAGATTTTTCTGGATTTTATTTGAATTTATTTATTATTCTTAATTCTAGCCTATTGTGAAAACTATTTAAATATTGAAAAAGTTTAAACAAAGTTTTGCCAAAAAAAAATATTTGAGTTCCAAATGTCTTAAAATAATTTTTTCTAGAATTTTCTAATATTTTTATTGCCTTAACCAAATTAATTTAATTATCAGAATTATTTTAAATAAGAAAAACATGGAAAATCAATTAATAGTATCGGGCCGAAAGCCCAGTAATGTGCGGCCCAGCCCGCTTCACGCCGTCATCCGCATCGGCCCGTTGGCCTATTTTCTAGAAGCATAACCATCAACCGTCGGATTCCAATCGGACGGCCATTTTCATCGGGAAACCCTAGTTCACGTCTGTCGTTGGATTGTGATCGTGTTGTGGGGATTGAAGTGTGTCGGTTTGGTCATTATCTAACCGTGGTTGTTGGATTTCGTGTGTGCTTCAGATTTAGCCACATCATCACGTATCCTAACCGTTCTTCCTGTTATGTGTCGTGTTCTAGTGTTGTCTTCTCCGATTAGAACTCAGAGCAGAGCTTCGTAGCCACTGTGGACATCATCTCCATCCCGGCTACGACACAGGCTTATTTAAGGAGCGTACAAAGTTCACCAGGACCTCAAGAGCAAAAGCCCTAGATCGATTTAGCCTTTCGTGCGTAGTCGGTGGTTTGGAGGTTTTCGCGAGCATTGCGCAACAAGGAACTTGTCGATACGCCACCGTCTCTACGTCCTAGGCCTCGCTGTTGGTCTTGTCCACTTCGCCTCGCCGTGGAGCAGCCCGTGCGCGCGCCAGATTATCCGGAAGATCGTCGGAGCTCGTCGTCCATAGAAGCCCTAACGCGACGGTGTTTGCGGTGGTCGCTGACGTTGTTCAAGTGCTCCAGAGACGAAGGTGAGGGGAGCATCGTGTTCGCGATGTCGAGATCGTTCTAGAGCCGCCGTTGTCGGTGATCGCCGGTGACCCTAGGGCTGTGTGCGAAGCCGTCCTAGGTAGCGTTATCCCGGTGTTGACACATGTGATCTACGTGGGTGCCATGTTAGCAAGGTTGTCTGCGTGTTGTCTACGTGGTAACCGCGTGTTGCTGATGTCAGCGACAGCGTGTCAGTGTTGCAGGCCCATCTGTCAGTTGCTCTAGTGCTTTGAATCGAGTCCATGATGGACTAGGGTGCGTCGTAGACTTGGTCCATAGACTAGAAGGCCCGTGTCGACACGAGGTTCTGTTGACGTTATGCTTACGCAATAAATTAATTTTTGATATAAAAATAATTGGTAAAATATTGATTTTCTTATTTTGGTATTTTCTTTATTTTCAAATCTTTGTGAGCAGTTGTCCCATATCTGAGCTCCGATTGAGATGATTCAAATTTCTAAAATTTGTAAAATGAGATATATTTAATGGTGAATTTTTTTAGAGTTTGTTTGCTCTTTGTTTTGATATTTATTTGGTATTTCCTCTAGTTATGCATAAACATCAAAGTGCTTGGAGCATCCGAGGAGGATTCGTTTTCATAAGACTAGAGTCAAAGCAAGAGCAAGAACTTTTCTAAGGCAAATTGTGCTTTGATCATGTTGAACCCAATTTATAAAATTGCTATATTATTTTACTTTATACATGTTATTTTATGTGTACAACAATTTTAAAATAGTTCGGGATCTAGTTAATTTACCTAATTGAACTATACTCTACCTTGTCATTTGTATACCATGATTAATTGTCACCCTGGGATGGTTCATTACTAGTTGGTTAATATTAATGATTAACATGGGTTGGTTAAACCGTGTCTAGTATGCTTAGCTATGCCACATTCAACTCACGTATTTGGAATATCAAGTTAATCTTGACTAATGGAATATGGAATATGTTTATGGAATTGGTGTGTCAGGTGTTGCCACACAATGATGTTGAGTCGTAGTGACGAGAAGATTACGCAACAAAGTTGACTTGTTGATAGCAAGTGGTGCTTGGTAATCAAATAGGGTGCTAATCATTTAGATTGGGGCAAGTGGCAAGGGACAGTGTGCCAAGCTGGTCGGAAGGGCAGAGGGTATCTGGAAATCTTGCTCTGGTCATCTTAAGGACTTAACCTTGTAAGCCTTTGACTTAAGTCAAATATGCAACCACATATAGAATGGGACAAACCTAGCTAATTAATTTACAGTGTCTTAGCTTTGGTACTATCGGTGGTGTTGTGAGGTTCGATTTTTATGAACTCACATGGTGCAAGAGGAGTCTGATTGTGGTAACCAGTCTCATCGTGTTAAGACCTTAGCGGGTAGTGCTAGGTTAAGGCAGTATTGTAAAGGCTTTGTCATGATCTCTTGGCGATCGTCAAAGTAAGCGTGAAATTAGAGGCTAAAGAGAGGATCATGTCGTGTTGGTAAAGCGCATAACCTTTACAGTGTAAAATCTATTCGAATAGCCGTGCTCATGGTATTGAGCAATGATCGGAATTACGGTCAAGGGTTAGATTTTATAAAATTAAAACTTGGTTGGGTTGGCGAGTTGCCATTGGGAAGTTGGAACTTTACTCGAAATTTGGATGCCATATTTATTTGAGAAAGTAGGAAATTATTATTTATAGTTATTTGTTTATTGTCTTTTCAATCTAGTTAGTGTATTCATTTACAAATCTTTGCTTTCTTGCAAAGTAACCATGTTAGCCATTCTATTGAAAGAAACATTGCATATAGTTATGTTAGAATTGCATTCTATGCATAACTTATTGAGTGCTTTAAGTATTCACCCTTGCTAACAACAACATCACCAGTTGAGGAATCTACACTAGTGTTGGAGGAGGAGTACCAAGAGGATGCGAATGTTTAGGGTGGGAGCCTTATCGATTGCCTATGGTATCTTGAAGGGATATTTATGTTTTTATTCCGCTTCAATGACTTAGTTTAATATTCTTAAGTTAGTCTGCATGGCTTAATCATGTAAGTTGACTATAAGGTCATCCAACAAGTTATATTTAATATATAGAGTCTTTTATTATGTTTTCATTGTTTATATTTGTGATATTCATCTATGTTGAGCCTATGTGCATTAGCGTAATCTGGACTAGTGCGATATAAGCGAGAGGTCGAATTTGCATATTCGGGTCCCGACAAGAGTTGCATGGCGAGGACAAGGAAGGAAGAGGCGGAGCTAATAGGAAGGGCACGAGGAGAAGCAACGAGAGAGTCGCGTCGGAGGTAACATCAAGGATATTGAAGACCATCTGGAGATGAGGATTGAGGCTAGGATGAAGCAAAACGTGTGTATATGTCGGTTACAGTTGGGGTTAGAGGCTTGCAACTAAGCACGAGTGCTTGCATCGGGTCGGTTCGGTCTTGTTTAGGGATGGCAATCGGGTGGGTACCTCCGGTACCTTGCTGAAACCAAACCGAATCACGTGCGCCTTTGAACCGAAAACTTTCACGGGCGCGGATCGTGCTCACGTCCGAACCCGATGGATACGAACCACGATCTCGAACTCGATTGCACCATGTGACCCGATGGGTACCCGAACCCACCCAAACCCAAACCTTATATGTTCTGAACATGCATGAAGATTCAACTCATGTGCAATTGCACAACATACATATCACAATGCAGCATTACATTGTTGTCACAACCAACCCATGAACTACAAAGCAACCATCAATTCTGCATGATAAAATAATAATAAAAGGAATATTGATTTCCATTGGAGAACCTCCAAGCTTTTCACTAGTGACGCCCACCCAATTTCTTGTTTGACAGGTGCTCTGTTCATACATAACCAACTTATAGTAATTTCTTAAAATGGTCTAGAAGCCTAGAAACCAAATTCAAGGGTCATCATCATACTACAGCTAGAAACTTATGAATTCATTAAAACAAAAGCTGAACAGTTAATTGGTCTCAACCAAAAGTTAGAAATTAAAATTAATTGTGAAGTTACAAACCAATTTGGTGCTTCTACCAAACACATCTTAACAAGCTACTAACTACTAAGATTTATCATAATAAATCATGAAGGAGCACAACAATAACAGATGTTAATATTTTATAATCGGTTCGGTGATTGATCGTGAAGGTAGCATGTCGCCCCATGCTCGGCCATGCTATTCAAATCAATGGTGCCACAAAGGAGAGGAAAAATCAAAACAAAATGCACCATTTTAGTCCTCGAACCAAGTGACCATGTCTCATCCATCAAATTGTTATACAAGTGATTGAAAGAACACAAAAGCATAAAATTACGCCTCTCAAAAAATCATCGAACATCTATCGTGCAAGCATCCCGTGTTCGCCTTTGGTGGAGAGGAAGTAGGCCTCGGCAGCGATCGATGCGCAGCGACATCATCCTCTTCCTCCTGCGGGCGCGAGTCGAGGGCGCCTTGGCGCCACCGGATCTAGGCCTAGTAAATTTGAGTGCTCGAGGCGAGTCACAGGCGTCGTGGAGTCGCGGTGGCGCGTCCGACGAGAAGAGCCTTGAGAAGAAGCGAGTCATGGTCGGCGGGGTGGGGCCTGGCAGAGAGGGCTCGGCGGTGGTGGCCTTGTCTCAAGGAGGCCACAGAGATAATAGCATGGCGCATTTGCTTTCCCCATGAGCAGCTGGTGCCGCCTGACTCATGAGTAGCCAGCGAAGGCTCACTCCTTTTGAAGGCCACCGGTGAGGTGGACGAAGAAGAACTTTCGTCGGATCTGGGCTACTCGGCGGCGGAGAAGACCACCATGGGAGCAGACTTCATGGCGACCTCCACCATGCCTCGAGCACGGTGATCTACTAGGCCGGGGAAGAGGAAGGGAGGAGGGCAAGGTGGGGCGGCGCGGTGGAGCGGAGGAGCTCTAGGGCGACGATCGACGATCGGCCGGGCGCAAGAGGCGTAGGATTGGGCTTGGCGCAATTAGGGTTAGGGATCTGGTGTGCTGAACTACCGATCGATCGGGTATTGAGGGCAAGGGAAAAGGAAGGAGCGCGATCACGGGGACACGGTGGCGGTGACAATTTGGACACGAGTTATTTCGTTTGTATCACTGAAAATTGGGTTACACGTGTCATGGGATACCCAATTGGGTACCCATTGGTACAAATTGATATCTACACCCATCCTATGATCTTATCGGTACCCAAACCCGAAAACCCATGGGTCTCAAGTGCTGACCATGCCCGTTCTTATCGGGTCGGGTACCCTCGGGTACCCAAACCCATGGGTAAAACTATCATCCCTAGTCTTGTTGGGTTGCTTAAATCAAAGCTGATCGACCAAAAACATCACAGGCATAAAATCTAGGTCAGAACCAAGTTTTCCGGGGTAGGTGCCCATGAACAGTCTAGCGAAAGTAGAAATGGTAGCGAGAACATTCTCTAATGAGGTGCGTGAGTATCCCGTCCCTCACATACTATTTTATTACCCCTGTTCCTCGTCTTTGTCGGGCCTCGGTTCCTGTTAGAGTACGGATAAGTAATAGCATAAGTGAAGAACAAGAATAGGTAGTGTAGTCAGACCAAATCAACCAATTTGAGAAAAAAGTGAGGTGCACTAAAGCGATATAGTCCACAAAGAAGGCAACACAATTCTATCTTTATTCATGCACACCAATCCTATTCCTAGGCATGAATGCACACATAAAGCATGGATCTCACAAAGCAAGCTCATGCTTGTTTGAGCCTTACGTGACCATGACCGGCGTTCTTGGCTTTCGTTGGGTTGGTGGCGGCTTTTAGTGAGCTTCCGAGCGATGGCATGCACCATCTTCTTTGGTGGTGATGTGGCGGTGAGGAAATAGGGCATAGCGGTTGACTTTACGAAGGTGGTGACAGTGGTATATGAGAATTAAGGATTAGATAGAGACCAGAGAACAATGGGATTGGGGATTTAGATTTCATATGGAAGAAAGAGAGATTGAAGTCCGCTTGTCATCCTAGTAGAATAGCCCACATGTCATGTTACTCGGACCCAGTGAGGAATTTAGAGTGTCCTGTTTCACCCAGATGAGAAATGGTTTCTCTTCCAAAATCTTCCCGCTAGGCTAAATTGCCCCATCCCTATCCCCAATTGTGGAGTTCTCAGGCGAGGAATAGGGCTCCAGTGTCATCCTATCTAGAATTAGAGATCAAGATAGGGCATGGTGGGTTTTAGCTTGCCTCGCATTTGCCATAGCTCTAGTAGAGCGCGGCGGGGTTGACTAGTCAGCGGTGTTGTATCCGATCGGGGCGAGTTACGAGACTTTTATGCATTTTAAAAAAACATATTATTTACAAAACTTGATTGACATGTTATCATAAAGCATTGATATTTAAAGATCAAATTGTAGCGGTGACAAATCTCTTTAAAGTAGCAAGATACTAGTTAATATTGCATTATCAAACTTGTAGAATATAGTGATCCATTCAAAATATGAAACATTTATGTGATCGAGGCGGGCGACCTTTGACCATCCACCCACCCTAGTGCGGGGTGAGGCGGATCATGGCTAGGTCGGGAGGAGCACCTCGAGTCGATCTTGAGGGCAAGGCGGGATCTAGAACTCTAGCGAAATTGAAAGGGGATATTTTGATAATTTAGGGGTTATTTTGGTCCTTTACAATTTGTTCATTAGGGTTTGGACTTCTATACTAAATGTCACATTCAATAGGAGTTTGATTGCATCAGAGCGTATCTGGTGGAAACCACCTAAAACTTAAAGACCCATAATAACCAATCTTTGAAGTTTTCAAAACCTTAAAAAAATCAGATGTAGTGGAGGGAATGTTCTGTAACCATGCAACCGAATTTGTCTATGGCACCACTCCTACATAGTGATGAAAACAGATCGGATAGTTTTCGATCGATTCGAATAATTTTAGGATATGGTTTACGTCGAATCGGATATTTGTTGGATAATATCGGATCATATCACGAATCTGATTTTTTTGTCGGATCTGATTGATGGCTCACTATCCAATCAAATCATTATCGGTTTGAATAACTGGATATTGATAGGTCGGATATCCGAATATATATGTGAGCTGGGCCAAGGCTACTCTTTTGGCCCAAAAAGGTTTCTTAATTTCAAAATTGTTTTATAATTTAATTAATCCATAAAGCAAGTTTTAATTATTAAAATTGGCAAACCAACTCCAAAAATTATGAATTTTTTGTGAAAGTTCAGACATAATCTAACATTTAAAAATTATTTTCAAGATTTTATCAGATTTTAAATTTTCTCAAAAATTCAAACATTGTTGTTCTTAATAGGAAAATATTTAAAATAAGTAGCTAAAAATGCATAAAAACTCATAAATACATAATTTATTATTTTAAACATAATTCAACAAAGAATATAAATCTTGGGTCATTATATGTAAGTGTTATATACTTTTTCTAGTGATATGGTATCTAAGTATTATCAAACTTTTAATGTGTTATGTGTTTGCTTCCATTTATATTTGTGAGAAAGGATTACCTTCATTTTGTGTTTTGATCTATGTGTATGATGAACTAATCATATGTGTGTGATAAACTAAGTCTTATATAATTTTGTTTGCGATAAGGTATCTAACTATTGTCTAAGTGAATGAAAATGCTTATATTTGTTCAATTTTCAATAATGTTTTGAACAAATCAACTAGTTATGTGTTTTCATTGATTTTTTATGTACAATCTAAGGGGTTATCATGTTCCGATAAATATTCAAAATTGTATCTGATTCGATTCGTATTTGATCTGTATCTGTATTTCATATTATCCGTATTCGTATTCGTATCTGGACTATCCGTATCCGTATCAGCATTCAAAAAAAATATGAAAACAAATATGGTAGAGCTATTATCTGTCTGTATCCAATCCGTTTTCACCCCTACTCCTAAATATCGATCAATTCTATGGCACCACTCCTACATGTCGCGTGGAATTGCTAACACCCAACTCCATTATTGCACAAAAGTTATTTTCTTCCTATGTTCTATATGGTTCGCATAGACCAATAGATTTGGGGGATTTATCCCAACAACCAAGCTGATTAAGACTCTTTTTAAAATACCAGGTTGATTCGATTTGGTCTTGAATTTGGGTATTGGTCCCATACTATTTTCTTCCTTTTAAGTTCTAATGGATTTGGTGGATGGGTGAATGTGAATAAGTACATATGATCGTGATTTGTGAAAAGGATCAAAATATTTTAAGATGTATCTCTCAAAACATACTCCATTAGCCACAAATATATGTCATTTTGGACATCCACATAGTCCCCAAAATGCAAATTTGGCCACTAATTTATAGTGTAATATGTTTGTAAAGCCCAATAAAATTATAATATCATGAAAGTACATTTCAAGACAAATCTATAAATATGATTTTTATGTATTCAATATAAATATTTTAAAATATGTCTATAGTCAAAATTTTAAAAGTTTAACTACTGAGCATCCCAAAGCGACATGTATCTGTGACTAAAGGAGTATTTATTTAGTTAATACTCAATTAAAAATTATCATTACGAAAGTGCAACACTAACTTACTTTATCAAGCACATGCACTCAACTACTTTATCAAAGCGAAAGAGATTTCCTAAAAGGGTTCAATTAAAATATTTGAAAATCTTTCTAAAATCGGATAGTTTCCTAGAAATATCTATATACTTTAGATATTTTATTTGAAGGAATTTGATGGTGTTAATTGTTATGAATCTAGTGGCCATAAGAATTTATATAGTCCTTTGAATAAAAAATATATATCATTTGCGAGAGTTGATTTTGGTTTGCAAATATTTACATTTAATTTTTTTGAACCAATATGCTCGACAATTCATGTTAGCTTTTAATCTTAGAGAAAGGTAAATAATTAATAGAGACAACATATATAAAAACAAAAATATGTACTAATTTCTTTTTCTATGTGTGTGAAAAAATACCATTTAATATGCTAACATATAAAATAAGAATAGAGAAGAGGTTAGAGTTAATATATATTTAAGAATAAAATGCACCCTATGTTATTACGAAATTGTAATAGTTTTACTCTAACAAACTTGTAATTATGTTATTAACAAACAAAGTGTTAGTGTTATTTGTTACTTGACTTTTTCATTGTTATTGACTTTTAATAGACTTAGAAATGTGACTTTTATCTTTAGTTTGCATTAATAATAAAAATATATATTTAAAAACATAACATAATGTAATTCACAGAACACCCATTCTTAAAATTCTAAATCGCTACTACTTCTTAATTGGACTAGTATCATTGAAGCATTTGGTTGATGGAACTAAGATCAGTAGATGTATTTAGGCGTCAACGTTTCAAATCCCAAAATAAAAGGAATGAAACCAATCCACGAGTTGGGAAGCGAATGAAATTACTCTCCTCGATGAGGCATTGTAGTAGCGGCCACGGTAGTGGTGAGAAGCGACTAAGCGGTGGTGGCGGGTGCATCGATCGCGATAGCCGGCTTGAGTAGGGCGATGCGGTGGATGCAATGAGAAGACATGTGTCAAGGAGTGCGGTGGGAAGGAGGCCACGGTGGGTTCTCTCGGATGAGGAAGTGGTGGCGGTGATGAATGGTTTGCAATGTGAGAGAGATGGGGAGATGGGCGGCATGCACAATTCCCATGGTGAAAAGAGGAAAAATTAATAACTCCCACCAAATTTTATTTCCTATATTTACTGTTCCTCGGGTCGGATTGGTATCCTAAAGCCTTCGTGAGACTCACTCTGGCGGGATCGAGGAGGGTGGATCGACAATTTGAACTAAAATTCTTTTTTTTAAACTAAGGCGAAACTCTGTCATTCATTTCAAAAGAAAGAAAATCACAAGTCCTCAAAGGACAACATCGACCACCACCCCAAAATGAGGATACACGCGGAGAAAACCCCAAACACGAAAAACTCTACCCAAGACACCAACTACAGCAACTACTACGAACTAAAATTTGAACTAAAATACAAAAGGTGTTGCTAGGAATCGGCGTCCCGCCATACTTTTCTCGGACACGTTGGCGCAATATTTTTTAATAACGTGCAACAAATTTAATCACCGTGTGCAATATTTTTTTGTATGGACATTCCTATTGTCATCGATGCGTTTTTGTTGCACATGGTGATTACAATTGTTGCATGCATGGGTAAAAATGTTGCGCCGATCCGGATCAATATTCCTATTGTCATCACGCATTTTGTTGCACACATGGGTAAAAAATGTTGTGGATGTCGATAAAAAATCCACATCGGATGTCAATTGGTAGTCATTTCGAAATTCTAATCCATCTATATGAATAGACTAAAATTATGATGCATCTAAATAAGATCTGATACCTTATTGGAAAGCCTAAAATTTTAGCCCACCCACACGATGAACCAATATTTTGGACTTCCTAAATAAGCCCCGAGTCGTGCATAACGAAACATCCGAGAAAAGGAGGTGGAATCTATCCCAATAATCTCCGAGCAATATCGATCTCCAACGGCAAGGCCCAACTTTCCTGCCTCGAGCGGCCCAGTTTGTTGCGCCCAAGTAAACGGCCCAGCTTTGCACGGACCACCTGTGACCTGCCTGCCACGGCCGCGAGCGATGCACCGGTATGCGTGGGTGGGGATGGACAGGCGGCCTCGGGCCTCGGCGGGCTGAATCCACCTTGTTTCCCGCTCTCGCGCGCGCGTGTGATGTGGTCTAGTTTCTCGCGGCGGCCTCCACGGGCAGCGTTACTTGTACAGCTGTACCACTACTTCACCGTGCAGCGCACGGGCGGCCACGCGCCAGCGAACGTGTATCGGCACCGCACGGTGGCCGAGACGTGGCCGAAACGGTGAAATCTAGGAGGCTGCCGCTTGGCATCACCGAATCGTGCCAGTGCGCTCGACAGAAAATTCCATGTCTGGTAAGAAGCTCGAGCATGAATGGAGGTATGAAACAGCGTTCATTTGGTTCTGAATAAATCGCTCCAGGACGTGATTTTTCTCCTCTCTTTTTTTTTCAAGCACCCGTGGGCAGTTTGGTGAGATAAAAAGCTTGTTTTCTTTGGCGCACTTGTGTGTGGTACTTTCTTTTGCCCGGCAGAGCGCTAAGAAATCAACGCAAGCTTAGTACGGTTTTCGCGAGGCACTCGCCACAGAAGGCTGTGTCACGACTCACGAGCCAGCCAGCGCCAGCGGGCGTGAAAAATTATCTCGCCGACTGCTGGTACAGTTACAGATTAGCATTGCATATCTTACTATCTAATAAGACTGTGTCGTGAGGGGTTTTGACCATTTGTAAGTTTCAATCAGAACATTGACGCCCATCCACCATGAAGCTACTTGCCGCAAGCTCTATTAGAATAACAATACAACCTATACAAATCTTAAATTAAACGAAAGAGTAAATAATCACCATCTATCATTCATTCATACTTTAATATTTGTGTAACTGTAAAAAAGAAAAGCATTAAATCACCTCTATAACAATAAAAGTGTCCACGTCGACACAGTGCAGATAAAAGACTGTCAGGGAATCAGGGTTCAAAATCTCACCAAGGTTTCGTATTTCGGCCGGGGCCAGGACTGAGATTTCAATTCTCGCCGGATAAAAAAAAAGTGAAAACTTGTGTTGCTACAGTAATTTTAGTCAATCTCGACAAGATTTCGCCCTTTTGAACCTTTTTTGAGGCTGGTTTTCATGTTGTTTTGGACAGGATTTTGCAACAAAATTTTTGTGGTGAATTGTAATGCCTTTTATAAGGAATATATGTGAAAATTTTGAAAAAATACATATACAAATTATGTAATACTAAACCCTAATTTGGATTTGACTTTAAATGATGTATTTAGTCTAAACTCAAAGCCCTAACTTGTATTTATGCCTTAAATGATGTATTTGGCCTAAACCCTAAGACAAAACTTAGATTCGATCTCAAATCTTGTATTTTGGTCTAAACCCTAAGCGAGAATTTTATATGCAAATACTTAGTATTTTGCATTTAAGCAGAATAGGAAATGTTGATGAGTGCTTGCTGATTTTTCAATTTT